>CM076575.1:318535911-318884799 GCA_034641835.2 Pinus albicaulis
TGCAAATGTAGCCACACTTTGTCGCCAACCTTCTTCTGTACTAACACGATCGGGCTCCCGCAGGGCGACGAACTTGGCCGGATGTGACCTTTCTATAGTAGCTCCTGAATTTGCCTCTTGATTTCATCGTTTTCCAGAACAAAGCGCCGATAGATCGGTCTGTTGGGTAGCGGCGCACCTAGGTCAGATCAATGGGGTGCTTGACCCGACAGTGAGGAGGCACCCCTATGGGTAAGGTAAAAATGTCTCCGTACTCCTCCACAACCTTTTCCATTTGTTGTTGTCATGCAGAGGAGCCATGTCTGGAGGTCGTGGCCACAGTCTTCTTCTTGCCCTGGGGGTGGATCATCAGGAAAACAAATTTCTTGGTTTGGGAAATGAGCTTACTGCATTGTTTTGTAGTAACCAAAGAGATAGTGGTAGGCAGTGGTACCTCTGGTATCTTTTACAGCTTATTTCCCAAGGTAAAAATAACAGTGCGAGGTTGTGACTCATACACAGCATGTCGCTTCCATAAGTATGGTTGGCCTAATAATACATCAGAAACATCAATAGGAGCAATGTCACATAATACCTCATCCATGAAAGGCTTGATGCTATAGGGAAGGAGACACTGTTGGCTAACATGGAGATCCCATCCTTGGTGAAGCCACCTGATGGTGTATGGTTGTGGGTGCGATGTTGTCAACAAGCCCAACCGCTTCACGAAATCTACTGAAATGAGGTTCTCTTGGCTCCCATTGTCGACAATGAACTATAGCAGGGAACCCTTTACCCACATCTGGGAGTGGCAGAGATGTTCTACCTCCTCTGGATCCTCTGGTTCCTCCTTCTGGATCTTCGCAGTGGCAATAGTGGCGTTGGGCTCTGCATCAATAATCTGTTTCCCTTTGTCATTCCCCTTGTCAGGTTCTAATTTAGAGTCGGAGCATGCATCTAATTTAGAATCCCTCATCTCAGCCACGAGTGACTGCTTGGCCTGACACTCACTTGTGTTGTGAGTGGAGCTCTTATGGAACTCACACCACTTTCCTGTGTCCTTCTTTGGCTTCGCAATGTTGTTCTTTGCTTGTGGCTTTGGCAGGTTGTCTTGGACCGCCATGCCTTGGCTTTGTCCTTTGTTCTACGGTTTGGGGGCACCTTTACCTTTCTTTTGATTTGCAGATCCAAAGTCTCGCTTCTTCTGCTTGAATTTCTGCTCAATCTTGGTAGCATATCGGTATGTCGTACCAAGCGAGGAGATGTCGAGAAACTCCATTTCCTCCTGAATGTATCTATGTAGACAACTGCAATACTTTAGCACCAAATGTTTCTCTCAATATTTGATACCCAACTTTGTGCACAGGGTATGGAAAAAATTCACCAGCTTGTGCACATCTTGATCCCTTTGTTACTGCAACATGGTCCATTGCATGTACTTGTCCTCATAGCTCCCCACGGAATAGTATTGTTACTTGATGACATCTCGGAAAGAATTCCAAGTGGGTACATCTGAGAATAGATAGGGTTTTGTCTCATCCTTTTTCTCATAGTAGGTTTCCCACCAATCCTTGACATGGGGGGTAGCTTTGAGGAGTGAAAAAATAATCTTCTCCCAGTCGGAAAAGTCATGAACTGAGAAATATCCTTCTAATAGATTCAACCATCTATCTACGACATATGCATCTATTTGACTGTCAAATATGGGAATGTCAAAGTTTACTTGTACCTTAAAGGGAGTCGCACCTCCAGAGTGGTTGTTGGAGCGCCGCTGGTGGGCATTCGTTGAAGGATCTGGGCAAAGTTATACATCATCGCGTTCCTTTTTTTTTCGAGGGCCTCCTCGAGCAATATTTTGATAGGATCTCCTACTCCCTCATCTTTATTTTCGTCTCCCATGGGCGGTCGTTGGGGTTTGCGAGGCTGATCTTGCAAAGGTTCAATCAGATTGAGCCCCAACTACTTATACCCCGACCTCGTTGGGGACATGCAAAGAAGGATCGAGAAAAAGCAGACCGCTCTGATACCACTGATCCAGATTTATGCAGGAATGAAAAAAAATACACATGTAACCATAAATACAAATATGCAACAGAAGTAACACTTCATTTCATTAATATCAAAGAACTGAAATTTGCTTATAGACAGAATAGAAATAAACTAGCTAGGGCGTTGGTAGCTTATCTCTGAGAAGAGATGTGGTGGCTACAGGCCTCTAAACTGAGTTACAATGAGGCTTGAAGGCCTATTTATTATTTAGAAACAATGAAAAACCCTAAACATCCAAAACCCTAACCCTAGGAGATGAAGCACCAAAACTATGGGCCCTGTTTGGGTAAATTCGTGTTTCAACTTCCCGGGGACGTAACTTTGGCATATGATCTTTGTTTGACGTGCTCAATAGCTCGTTAGAAATATCTATCTAAAACGGTCACTCTCGGTTTTCCCCAAAAATGTCGTTTAGGGCCTCAAAACGGCTTCGGAAGTTCAGGACCCGAAAAACTGTCAAAAATAGTAAGTTGTGCCGAAACTGAAAAACCAAAAGAGACAATGGTGGGGCCCCAAGTGGAATAGGTGGGTGGCCACCAATATCCACCTAGATCTAAATAGTTTTATATATGTTTTTTATAATGTTAGTTTTTTTTTCTTTTTACTAAGTTAGATTGAATTTAGGTTTTGGTGACTTTTAAGTTAAAATGTTGTTCTTAATAATTTGTTATATTTTAACCTCAATTTTTTTTATAAAATTTAAATTAATAACTTAATAAAACTATATTTTACATAAATTAGCTTAATGAATAAAAAATTTATGTAAAATACACAAACATTAAATTTTTGGGTTTGTGCAAATGACTGTGTTCATTACTTTTTCTATTATGGTAATTTGTTAGATTTTAAACTCAAATTTTTTAATAAAATTTAAATTAATAACTTAATAAAACTAAATTTTACATAAATTAGTTTAATGAATAAAAACAAATATGTAAAATACATAAACATTAAATTTTTGGGTTTGTGCAAATGACAATGTTCATTACTTTTGCTATTATGGTGACATCTCAGAAGCTTTCTTTCTCAATCAATTTGCCATCTTTATCTTAAAACATTCCATTATCTTAATGAGTGTTTTAGGTGCTCAAGGATTGTCATTAGATTTGAAGATGCTATATGCAAATGTAAATGGTACCTATGAGAGTAACCTTGAAGGAAGAATGACAGTATTGCCAAAACAAAGAGTATATGTGAAAGAAGAATGAGAGTATATGTAAATGTAAATAGTTTTAGATATGTTTTTTTCCTTTTTAATAAGTTAGATTGAATTTAGGTTTTGGTGACATCGTCAAACATCCCTTTCTCAATCAATTTTCCATCTTTATCTTAATGCATTACATTATCTTACTGAGTTGTTTCTGGTGGTGAAGGATGACCAATGAATTTGAGTTGTTTCTAGCGGTGAAGGATGGCCAATGAATTTGAAGACATTGTATGCAAATGCAAATGGTACATGTGAGAGTATCCATGAAGGAAGAAATACACTATCTATAAACAAATGGCAAGAAAATATTCTTATATATGTTTTTTATAATGTTATTTTTTTATCTTTAATAAATTGGGTTGAATTTAGGTTTTGGTGAGTTTTAATGTTATTTGAAAAAACAATAAAATGTTGTTATTAAAAATATATTAGATTTTAACCTCAAAATTTCAAATAAAATTTAAATCAATAATTTAATGAAACTAAATGTTACATAAATTAGTTAATTTATATTTAATGAATAAAGAATAATAATATATAAAATACATAAACATTAAATTTTTATTTTCGATAAAATTTATATCATAAAATTAAACTCCACACAAACAAATTAATCTATATTACATGGATAAAAAAACAATATAAAAAAGGAAAATAACTATTTATATATTTAAATATTACATTTTTGTGTCACGATGCTCTCTAGCAAAGTATGATAGAAATGTTTTAATGTCATGTTTAACATTTCGACTAAAAATAAAAATACAATAAAAATAAAAGTAATAAAATAAAATAATAATAAAATATAAAAACAACCCATGGTATTCATGTGGAATGTAGTTTATTTAAAGGTGTAAATTAAGATGGCCTAGATCAATCTAGATCAAATGTATTGATATACAAATTTCTTTTAAAGTGAAAAGAGAATTGTTCCCTCTCATAAATAATATATATCTAAACTACATGTTTAATAAAATTTTGTAATTGTTTATAACCATTATTCTTTTAAAATTTTACTTAATAAAATGTATCTAAATTTTCAGACATCCAAATATACATCGTTTTTCTTGTTCTATATTAATTTTGTTACAACTATCTTATTATTCCAAAATACATGGTTTTTTTTTGTTATATATTATTTATGTTACAACTGTTTTATTATTCATGAGTAGTATTTCTTAATATATATAAAAATTAAATTAATAATGAAATTTTTTAAAATATGTGGTTTTTTTTTAATTTCCAAATTATTTCATAGACATGATTTATCTTGAGCAATAATGATCAATGTTCATAACTCTCATTTCTTAAATAACACTAAATTTACCTTTAATTACTTAATTGTAATAGTTTGTAACTACATAATTTTAAACAAATTTTTTCACTACATAATTTTAGCTTTTATAATCTTTTTATTTTTCAATTCCAAACAAAACTTACAAAAGAAAAAACCCACTCAGTCCTTACTGTAGATTATAGTTTTACAAAATTGAGACTATGTGATTAACAATAGAGTAATTTGAGACAACACTAAGGGGTTTTTCGTACAATTATTATCATAACCTTTACCTCCATCCAATATATAATGTATAGTCTTATAAAGAGAGAGTGTATTCTAGTTTATAACCTGATCCACAATCAAAGAGAATGGCTAGGGATTTCACAAGTTATTAGTTTGTAACCTGATCCACAATCAAAGAAAATGTCTAGGGATGTCACAAGTTACCATTCACACAGTGATGTATTGATGTTCTCAGTTGAAATTAATCCTATTAGATGCATGGTGGCCAGAGAAACTAAAAAATTCAAAATAGATATCTGTTATGACATCCATATTGTCTACAAACCATCCAAATTTCTCATCTTATACAACAATTTCTAACAATAACCACTCAATTTACTCTCCAATTTTTGAAACCCCTACCCATGCTGGGGAGATCACTGTGTAAAATCAAATGTTCCTATGGTTTTTTTAAAGGGTTCATAAACAAAACAGACAATGAGAAAGTCAATATTGTGGTATAATAACTGATTTTTGAATCATTGTGAAAAAAAAAGCATCACATTATCTCACATAATATATCTTTAATGCTATGGGATCTGAGACGATAACAAAGTTTTGAATCATAATAACTAGGTGAAAACCAAAACTAAGTTTTAGCTACAAGAAAAAACTCACAACAACTCACAGAATATATCCAAGGTTGCAACGAACCCCATATATAGTGATGAAAATAATGGGAAATTTAGTGCAAATAAAACACCACCCTAAAAATTATTTACTCTTGATCAGTTTAGAATAACCTGAGATTTCTAGATTGGATGTCGATGTGGGTGGTACAATAATTGAGGATTCTTCTTAAAAGGTAAGGGAATTTAGATACTTTATCCTTCCACCAAAAGCTATTTAAATAAGTTACAAACATCAGTTATTTAAAAGGTAATAAGAGGAAGGTACACGCGGGCCATGGTAATTAATGTGATTCTTTGTACTATTTTTATTTTAAATAGTTTTATATAAAATAGTCATCTTTATTGGTATTTTTTTAAATGAATATTGTTAAATGTGTTGTACTATTTTATCTAAAATAGTAATTTATAATTGTGTTTTTTTAAATGAATATTGTTAAATGTGTAATTGAGTAAAATGTATTAAATTGATATTCTAATTTTGAAAATATTTATTTAAAAAATTCAAAGTATGGTGAGTTTTGTTTTATTAAGCTTTACTCTACATGTGCAGAGAATGAATCTATCTCAAGTCCCAAACAAGATTCTTCTTTCTCTTCTTATTCTAGCTTGCACCTTGACACTGCTCCTCTCCTCCTCCTTGCGCAAATTTATAGTCTTGTATAAAATATCAAGAAAGCTGTGCACAATATCCAACACCATAGAGCAAGACATGTTCACCAATTCAACAATTGCTTCCAAATCTCTCTCAGTGCTAGAGTTGTTTTCTCAATAAACTTGTTTTTACTGCTCTTAAATTGATGTAAGTCATCATTGTTGCATATAGGAGCATTTAGTTATAATAAGAAAAATTTTATACAATGTTATAATTTTCTCTACAAATTTGTCGGAGTTGTTTTCTCAATAAACTTGTTTTTACTACTCTTAAGTGATGAAATCCATCATTGTTGCATATAAGAGCATTTAGCTCTGATAAGAAAAGTGTGATAGTGTGTTATAATTTTCTCTACAAATGTGTTGGAGTTTTTTTCTCAATAAACTTGTTTTTACTACTCTTAAGTGATGAATACCATCGTTGTTGCATATAGGAGCATTTAACTCTGATAAGAAAAGTGTGATACTCTGTTATAATTTTCTCTACAAATGTGATGGAAAGTGTGCCATGAATGTTGGAAATTTCATGGTTAATGTAATATAATCTAAACACAAATTCATTTCTTCTACACAAGATCAAGAAAGCTATGCCGAGTAGCCAACACCATAGAACAAGACATGTTCGCCAACTCCATAAATGCTACTGAATCTCTCTCGGTGTTGGAGTTATTTTCTCAATAGCATTATTTTTACTACTCTTGAAGTGATGAAATCCACTTCTCCATACATTTTTTACTATATGCAAAAAGAACAAAAGAAACCAACTTCATATCAGCGATACTGAAAAAACAAGAACATGGTAGACACTAGGGAGATTAGTGGTAAAGAGCAATGTGATATTTTGAATAGTTTCAAAGATCAGAAAGAAAATAATACATAGGTGACTCAATAGGAGGTGATCAAGATGAAATATGGAGGAATTGCACCAAAACAAACTTTGATTTTGAAGGTAGAAAATCACGATCTATTTCTTTATTCATGAGGCATTCATGTTGGAATGATTGGACAAGGTCTTTAACTTAAATTCAACATAGGCGTCATGATTTGTAAGGCTCAAGGAAGCACTATTGCAGTAATATTTCACTGTAACATGGTCCTTTCCTTTTCTTGATATAAATATTTTTTAAATTAATAATTATTTATTTAATTTATTCAAATAATTTGTATTTATTTATTTTTACTTAATATATATATATATATATATATATATATATAATGTTATACAAGTTGTGCCAAGAAGTTTTTAAATTCTTGCTCTTCAACTATATCTTATCAGTTTAGTATGTTTTCAATCAAGAAGAGGCTTCAGCGTTTAAGAACTATATCTTAGTTTTGAGCACATGATTCTATTAAAATTTATGAAACAAATTCAATTTTTACAACTTGTATGTTTAAATATCTGATTTTGCAAGTGATGATGCTGCCTTTAGACACTTGATTAGTATTGTGGAAGAACTTTGAGTATATCATTAAGGACTATGAATAGTTCCTGTAGAAGTTGCATTACGTATAACAAATTTTAATATCCTTTTTTGCTGATACATATACCTAATCCATGAAAAAATTGTTATCCATGAACAATTGTAACCATGTCTGCAATGATATATGCTAACCATTTCAGTTTTATGTTGATGACAAGTTATTTTATCATTTGTTAAGTAATCCTTTCAGTTTTTATGTTTATAATAGTTTATAAACATTGATATCAATCTAATAAATTGATATTGCAAACCAACTGATGTTTGTGACACGTCTGTAGGTGTTTCCATTCATAAATTTCTTACTCATTTTGTCTCGATATTGCTAGTTAATGGTGAAAGAAATACAGTGTTGATCCAAGTGATCCAGAGAGGTATTCATGGCCAGCCTGGAAAACCAGGCATGAAGATGCTTCTAATTTTCAATGAAGTAGTCTTCAAAAGTTCCTAGCTCTATTTTAATTACATAAATGCATTGAAAACCAACTCATAGTATTTACTTCAGTTGTTTTATTTGGACGTGTTGCAAGCTGACATTTACTACTATACAAGTTGTGCATCAAATTATTATGTAACAATTGTGCCAATAAGTTTTTAAATTATTTCTCTTCAGCTATATCTTATCGTTTTAGTATGTTTTCAATCAAGAAGAGGCTTCAGAGTTTAAGAATTATATCTTAGATCCGAGCACATGATTCTATTAAAATTTATGAAACAAGTTCATTTTTTACAACTTGTATGTTTAAACTTGTGATTTTGGAAGTGATGAAGGCTTCTTTAGACAATTGATTAGTATAATGGAAGAACTTTGAGTATAAAATTAAGGACTGTGAGTAGTTTGTGTAGCATTTGTGTTGCTTATAACAGATTTTCATATCCTTTGTATAAGCTATTGTATATACAGTTCTAACACATTTTTCCGAGACGTTACCTATATGGTGAGTAGTTCATGTAGCAATTGCATTACTTATAATATATTTTTATATCCTTTGTATAAGCTATTGTATATAAAATTCTAGCACGTTTCCCCGAGGTGTTACCTATATGGTGACTGAGTGATGATGACTTCTTTAGACACTTTATTATTATTGGGGAATACCTTTGAGTATATCATTAAGGATTGTGAGTAATTCATGTAGCAGTTGCATTTCCTATGGAATATTTTTATATTCGTTTAGATAAGCTATTGTATATAGAATTATACTATGATATAGATACACATTACCCCCAATCATTACCATATGGTGACTGTTGTCCAATTCCTGATATTTATAGAAATATAATTAAGTGATTAATGGTTTTTGAACATCAAAGTTACTATGATGACCTTATATCTTAGGATGACTCCTTAGTGTTGAGATTCGATCTATATAATGAAGATGCATAGATCAGTTCACAGGAAAACCATTTTTCCTATTGATAGTATGTGGTAGTTGTATGAATGGACTGCTTATATTTTCCTCACTCTCATAAGATTCCAACACGATTAATTTTTTTTTGATAAGTCTATATACAAGTTATTCATATTATGTAGTAAGAAATGTTATTTAATAAAAGTAGTCACTAAAAGGGTAAATTATCTCAATACACCCCTCTAGATATACAATGTCTCATGATATTCTTCTCATTTGGTGACACATGGAAATTCCAATACCAAAACTCTTTCACATTGTCACTCACATTATACGAAAGTCTAACTTGATAAGTTTTCCTACATATATTAGCCCAACATGCAAGTTCATCATTCTCATGTTATTGAATCCTAATTTTTTAATGTCTCCATAAACTTTTGCTTAATGTTTTGTACATTCTTGTTTTTATTGACATCGACCAATTTGATGTAGTTCCTTTTCCAACAACCCCTGTCAATAATTCCCTACTAGCACTTATGTCATATTGAGATTGATATTTTGCAATTTTTCCAAGGGTTGATGTCATATTTCTTGATACCAACTCATTTACCTCCACCTCTTCGGAATTTTTAATGCCCAATATTTGATCTATATTTCTTACATACTTGTGCTTTAAAAATATATTTAAGAATTAAGCTTGTACTATGATATATATACCTTGAAAAATACTTTTTATCACCCAATTTACTTTATCTTCTTTATCTTGAAGTGTTCATTCATGAATTAGTGGCCTCATTTCTTCAATTTTAGTTGATTCTATATTATCTAGAAAATGATCATCAAAGACAATTTGTTGCAACTTCCGATTAATGTACATGTTTTTCTACGTGTGGTACGATCTTGTTGTAGGTAAGATGTTGTCCCTACATAAAAAAATATAATTTTTTTATTTTTAATTTGAACTTGACATGTACATTGAGAAAATTTTAAATATTAAAATTGTGACTTCATTTGTGTGGTCAATATTCTCATTGACAAGTTCCTCTACACCTCTCATTTCCTCATCATTTCGAGGTACATCCACATCTCTTTCAAGCTCTCCATTTTGTACCTCCACATTTCTTTAGGCTCTCTATTTTCCTATAACGCTCTTCTCTTTTATAGTAGATCATCATTTTTTTCATTTAAAATAAATACATTTTATAATATATTTTTTCACTAGTGTGTATATATATATATATATATATATATATATATAGATATATATATATATATATATATATATATATATATATATATATATATATATATATATATATATATATATATTAACAACTAAAATTTTGAATTAAAAATTCTAAGTAGGTGGAGGGTTTTTTATATTGATGCATCACACTATACTACATTTGGAGGTAAGGAACACTAGGGCCCCTTCACTTAATGTGCCCTAATGTGTTAAATCTCTATGCAATTCACCAAATCCATTTAGTTCCAACTTAGTATTATTTTCCCCAATAAAAAAATATTGTCATCAACAAATATATATCTTAAAAGCATACAATTATAATTGTATATAATTATAAAATAATATTTTTAAAAATTAATGTAGAAATCTGATTGTGAAAGTGGTCTTTTTTAATGATATAACTCATAAATCTATTATCCATTTTTATTTTTTTAATGATTCTATTAAGATTAACATTTATATGTTGTCATGAGGAGATTTTTTTATTTTTCATGTCAATTACATTTTATAACTCTAGGAGGTTCTTAATATTGCCTTTGCTTTTAATAAATGGAACTCAATTATATATTTAAAAAAATGATTAGGTAAGAGAATTTTAGGATTATAATTTTATTTTGTCCAAATTGACAATGTGAATGTTTATTTACCTAAATTTGGCTTCCATGTTCAATACCCCCTCATGGGGTTTGAAGATAATAGGTAACGGAAATTGAATGACATATAAAACAAATAATTTATACATCGAAAAATTAGTTCTATATATTATAGTAGTTCTCTCTTGAGTAATCTTTCAATTTGGCATTCACTTATTTATTAATAAAGTTGTTTTACTTAGTAGGGAGTACAATAATTTTGTAATCAAATAATAGGAGAAAACATATTCACAATATAATTTATTTTAAGAAATAGAAGTGTGTAAAATATTTTAATAAGAAACTAGATTTGTAATTATAAATTATAAAACTATAACTTAAATTTGTGAAATTACTTTGTATGTATTTTTTTTTTCTTATGTATATAGAGAAATACTAAACCAAGTTTGGAGTTAAAAAACAATAAAGAACAATATCTCCTTCCAAAAATGTCTCCATGTTAAAATGGTATTCACTTTCTTGTATACCAAGGCTATTGTTCTTCAAATACAATTTCTGACAAGCATGCAACTAGCGCTTGGATATGTAGATAAACTTGGAGTAAACTCTATTTATGTTAATAAAAATTCTCTTTATTTACATCTATGCTAGATAGATTGTACTTGAATGTATTTAAAATATCTTATTTGAATTACATGCTCATTTCATGCTTGTTTCAAAGGGTTATTAATCACCAAAGGATTTTCACTCCCAATTCCTATTTCAATATCTATAAAAATGAAATACGTTTTACAATATATATATATATATATATATATATAACAAAATTATCCACCAAAGGTTCATTTCAAATATATATAAACAGTACAAATAATAAAATTAATTAGACCTATGAGGATGACATAAATTGTTTTCATAACCATTCAAATATATATAAACACTATAAATAATAAAATTAATTAGACATTTGAGGATGGGATGGATTGTTTTCATAACCATGTGTTTTGATGATTTTAAATTCAAGCTTCATTCATAAATAATTAATTTTAAATATAATTACGTCGTAAGGCGTCATTATTTGAAAACAACTCCCCTATGTGCCTTTGTGTCCATGTTTGAGCCATTGGATCAAATTTTAGACGATTGAAATGTTTTAGGCCATTAGATCAAGTAAATATTTTTATATATGTTTTTTTTATTTATAATAAAATTTATATCATAAAATTAAACTCCACACAAACCAATTATTTTTAAAAAGATCAAATATTTTTAAAAAATTCCAAATTATTTGAAGGGACATGATTTATATGTTGAAATTTAGTTGAACTGAGAGGGAGGGGGGGGGGGTGAATCAGTTCAATACATACATGAGCATTTTTCAATTTTTCATCATCTTATTTATAGCTTACTTTTATGATCAACCTTAGTATATGAACAGTCTTAATATGTTGCAGCTAGTATTAAATTAATGTGACATTAAACTTATTTTGAGAGCAGAAAACATTAAGCAAGTTTGATAAATCATCTCAGCACACAGGCCACAGATAGAGACAATAGATATAAGTGGAAACCCATAAAGGGAGAAAACCATATCTTATTATTGTTGTGATGCAAAGGCAAGCTCCAACTCCCTCTCACCACTGTTTTTCTGCAGGCACCAACCCACAGGAGGCTCCAACCTCAATTCTGCAAGCTACAACTTGCAAGGAAGCTCCAACTCCCTTCAATTTTCTGCAGGTACCAACCTACAGGAGGCTTCAACCTCAGTCAGCTACAACTGAAAGCTATCAAGCTTCAACTTTATCAGGAAGCTCCAACTTCCTGAATTTATCACAAGAAAAGTTTGCTGCTTTACTTCAGATATCTGCTATGTTCAGTAGCATCTCTTTCTACTCCTCTCTTCCTTATCTTCTCTGCCTCAATCTTCTATGATTTTCATTCTCTATCCTTACTCTCTCTCTCTTTTTACTTATGCATATCAAATTGTATATAGAGTTACTCACATGATTGTTTGTATTCCACAAGGAATTTTGAGTGACCAGCCATGACTCTTTGACTTCTGCCTTCTCAATTCTTTATCCAACTCATTAAAAATATAACAATATGTACAAATTACAGTGGGAGTTTTTCTTTTCCTTAGGATACTTTCCTTTGCATCACAAACAATATAAAACAAATAAAACATTTACATTTACAGTTACAATATATAAACTTCACTCAGCCTTTGGCTAGCTGGTTTTGTCCTTTCTGTAGCAGCCATGCAGCTGTCCTGCATACTTTGTTCATTGTCTTTCGCATATTCCACCTGTTCACGGCACTTTTGAATCCCTTTGTTGTACATCTCTTCAATTCTACAATCTTTGTTTACCTCTGTCAGGTATCATACTTCCTCTTTTTGCACATAAAATCACCTGCACTCAATTTAGTACTTAACCCAATTTCCAATCTGAGCAGTTTCGAATTTATGCTGAAGTTTACCTCCTTGAAGAATCTATGGCTTAAACCATAGTCAAATCAACACGGACCAATCAATTTAGCATTAGTTAAATGACCAAGTTTCCACACATCACATGTATGGTGAATTTTTTTTGCTTAACTCTCCCTTTATTAACAACACTTCTTTTAGTCCGCACTCTGGTTACAATTTCTGAGCTCGACCATGGCAAATATCACCAACTTAACTCGTTCTAAACTTCATATCTCAATCTTCGACTTGGGATTTTATATTCAACTGTGTATGGTTTAATATAAACATCAATGCTCCAGGCATACGCGGAGGCAACCTTTGAATAGACCCACTTAATTTCAATTTGTTAAATCCACAAATCTTAATACATGCGTATGGGCCCCAACGCTAACGTTTGTCTCCATCCGACGGTGGTTATCGCGTCGCGCCGCCTCACTTGATCAGATGGATATCGCTCGGCAAAGATGCGCGAACAATAATTCATGATGGCGCGCAGTGTGAGTGGTTTTGGGATCCCTCCGTATGCCACGTGTCATTCGCTCTATGGAATCGCTCTGATTCCTTGAAAACCGCTTGCCCGTCGATGGTGGTGTGATGAAAACCACCGGTTTTCTCTAAACCGCGTCCAATGTTCCTCCTTCGTGGTTCCATCCCTCTACTCTAGGTTCCGTCGCCACTGTTCACACCTCATGGTTCCTCACCTTCGCTCAAGGTTCCACGTCCTTCCGTGATCTGGTTACTAACGCCAACCCGTTTTTACTGTTCATTTGTCAGAGTTTCATATTCTGAGTTCCGCTTCTAATTTTTTGCTCCTTTACATCCTTACTGCATTCGTATTCCATTATGCTGTAATATTCATTGCATTCCGCTCCGTAACACTCACACTGGGATTCTGAGAAAGCCTCTCCATACAGGGGCTAACATTTCAGAGTGCATCTAATCTTGATACATATATAAGCCCTTATTTACGAACTCACATCGGTTTGCTCGATCGTGCATAGAATTACAAATCGACCCTTTTGCACAGGGTTCTCAATGTTCACAAACTTTGAAGGTCTAACTCATGTTTTCACAAGAATTATACAGGTATGGTACAGTTCCGCTTTCTCTTGGAGGATCGATCCTTTCGAATAATATGGAAGTAGAATTATATCAATTCTCTCATCTCCTTAGAGCCACTAAACAGATTCTTCATTTGTGCTAATTGAAATTACTTACAAAACCCTCTTGTTCATGAAAACAAGAGGACAATCTATTAAATGTCATTTGGACAGCTCTGCTTCAATTCACTGTTGTCTTCTGTTGTTGTCCTTTGCCATCACCTTTTCCATTTAAGTAATGCTCCAACTCATCCCCAAGCATATTAAGTCTTTAACACAGGGTTTTAGTCTATGCCATACAAACTCAATTAATGAATAATTACTCAATAATTCATCTGTAAACTGTATTAGACCCCTAATTCATAAATAAACCTCTGTATTACTCTCCTTCAGGCCCTTTCAAACCCACTGCCCTGTCTCTAATTCCTCTGTTGCTTCTGCTTCCTCTGCTACCTCTCTGTCTCTTTTGCCTCATGGATAGTTTAGGTGCTGCTCCTGTCTTTACCTTTGCCATCAATGACAACATTTCCAACATTATATTGAGAAATAATGATGAATGTTCATAATTCTCATTTCTTAACATGGCGAAGAGAATCTTTCAACCTTACAAAAAGCCCTAAAAAGGCATAATGTTGAATATATGGAATCCATTTTCCCTGATACACATGAGAAGTGCAATGAAAAACCTTGGAATTTGGAAAATTTCATGAAGCTTATCTCATGTTTCATTCATTTAGATCTGAAGTATATGGAAGAATAAAAGCAAGATAATGGATACTTATCAAGAATGTATGATTCTTTAGAAGGAAACGGCATTGACAATACTATGGAGGACCAATTAAATAGCAGAATTAAAAACAGAAGAGGACTCTTTAGAAAATGGGTTACTCAAGTATTTTGGAATCCAGATGAGCTACATTATCTCACTAATTCAAGCAAGCACTCAAAAAGAGACAGAAAATAGTGATATAGAGACAATTTATTCATAAATAAGAGAAAGCTAGAATTATAACCCGAAATAGAGTTATGGGAAGAGAAACATTCCAATTGTAAGGAGGAGTCAAAGTTACATGAGTAGTAGTTCACTCAACATAATTCTCCACTGCTTATTCTAGAGGATAAAGTTCCTACTACCTCATCAATTGAAGGCCCACATGAGAAAATCAGAAGAGATTCCTTAATGTTATTTTCATTTGACATTCAGTCACTCTGCTCTTTCTTGTCTAGTAATCTCTTTACCTCTGCCCTTAAATTCAATGACTCAGAAAATACTAGACAAAAGACAATTACCTATTGCAATCACTTGAAAAAAAATGTATCTCTAAAGGGTCACTTGGGGAGGAATCTATTATTTAAAAGGTCGGGAAAATAATTTCATTTCAAAACAAAAATGTACTATCAATAGGGAAGGGAGTTATTACATTTAAAATTTGTTCCCATTCTTGTCACTACAAAATTTGATTGTTGCTTTTTATTTGATGGGAAAATAAATGATCTTTAAAAGGCACTAAAGTCTTGAATTATGATCCTTAAAGAAGTCGGTAGATTCCCTGATTATGAGCTGATTTTTTCTTCTTACTTTTGGGTCTTCATGATGTTTGTTATTCTGATTGAGGTGGAAAGTTCCAAAGAAGTGGAATAATGGTTGTTCAAAGAGGAATTATGGAAATATGATTGTAGATAGTTTATTAATATAAGTTATCTGAACTGAGATAAATTAATCATCCCCAAGGGTTAAAAAGGGCTCAAATATCTCTTATCCATAAAATTGACGATTAAGATAACTCTATGCTCTATGTTCAAATCACAGGTGAAGGTGGATTTATCATTCTCAAGCTTCTTAGTAGTCTCTTATGAAGTAGAACATGTCATAGTGATAAGATTTTATTCCATTAAATAATTCTAGTTGGAGAGCAGAGTCAGAGTTCTAGGAGTAGTATCAGAGGAATTCAACATTGCGAATGTGATAGAAGCAAATAATTTTGTGGAACAGTGAAGTCTTCCCAACTTGGTCATGAAAACCAAGTGCATCCTTCATGCAAAAAAAAAAATTAAACATGCAGATTTCGTCATATAGATGTCTTAAGTACTTTGGCCAAAATGTCTCATCCATTATGAAAAAACACATCTTACATGCAATTAATAACAAAAAAGTTGTTCCACATCAATTACCCAATATGGATATTTTGATTTGAGGTCCAGTAAACATAATTCTCAACCCCTTATTCTGGTGGATCAGTTGGAGCTGAAAAAGTTCCTACTACCTCTTCTTTCTTATATGCTATTCTTTCCTATACCATAACCTTAAGGCATTTCCACATGTGGTGCAATTGCTAGTGTAATGTAATGTGAAACTGTAAAGCTGAAATATATTTTACAATTATATATATATATATATATATATATATATATATATATATATATATATAGTTTTCAAATATATAATATATAGAATGTGTTAAGAATTTTTTAAGGTATTGAATTAATTTGTGCATTCAAAAATACATTAAAGTATTAAAAACACATTTTAAAAAACATTAAAGTATAATTTTATCCAAAATTATTGTATAATAAAAAATAAATAAAAAAACCAAAATATCTATTATTAAAATAGAAAACCTATATATTCTATTTTTAAAATGAGTTCTATAGTAACATTTGTCCCCATTGGAGTAGTTTTAGGTAGCCAAGGAATTTAAAGGTGCCTACCACCGAGAGCTCCTGTCCACCAAAATACTTTGTAAGTTCGCAGTATAGCTTTCCGGGATTCCGATTGTGGATAAAGCATATTCAATAGTGCATATATGGGTGATGAAAATGGAACAGTCTTATACCATGTACTCATGTTTTTTGGTTTTGACCTTCACAAGATTACTATCCAATATTATGAAATGAAACTATTAAATAGATATTATTCCAAAGCCGACTACTTTTATAAACATTAACATTAACATTAACATTAACGAGATACAAGCCTTAGTATATAAGGTGCAGGCCTGCTATGTCAGATTTTAAGATTGGGAGAGCAGAGGAGACTGGCCTCCTCAACCATTGAAAGTCCAAAAGTAATACAAGAAAACAAACAGACGAAAAAACGCCAGCAAACCCGCATGGATTCTGGATTCTATCAAATGATCAGCAACCAGGAAGAGGATCTCCACAGAGTCCACTGTTATAAGAGTATGATGATACTGGAAACTTTTGAAGCAAGCCCCCAACTGGAATCCTCCCTGACAAGGAATTATGCGACACGTTCAGTTGCGACAGAGACGTGAGGTTCACAAACGCATTAGGAATTCTTCCGCTCAAGCGATTTTGATTAAGCTCCAGAGTGTTCAATACTGCCAAACCCCCTAGCGTACTGGGTATGCTGCCTGACAGTGTATTGGCGCTGAGATCCAGCACCTTCAATCGCTCCATCGTGCCAACTGAAGATGGTATCGCCCCATTCAAAGAATTGTGCGACAAAACCAACTGTTCCATTTGTTTCTGAACGCCCACATTCAGAGGTATTGAACCCGTGAATTTGTTGTGGGACAAATCCACGGTCTCAAAATTTCCGTCTGGAGACCGACTCTTCATGGAGAATGCGGCAGTTATGGGCCCCGTTAGTTGATTTGAATGGAGGTCCAGAACGCCCAGAATTGGCAGGTTGCGCATCTCCGCTGGAAGAGTTGATGTCAACTCGTTGTTTGACAAGATGAGAGAATATAATCCCGTCATGTTGCCCACCCATGGTGGTATGGTACCTGTGAGGCTGTTGCTCGACAAGTCAAGCGTATTGAGACCGTTTGGCATCGTCGACAACCACTCGGGAATTGTACCCTCGATGCCACAGCCGGCGAGAAAGAGCTGAAGCAATCCAGTGAAGTTCGATATCACTGTGGGCACGCTACCAAACTTGAAACTATTGAATGAAATATCGAAGATTTGCAGATCAGAAAGCTTAGCTAATTCTTTTGGAAGGCTCCCTGAGAGAGAGTTGTGAGAGAGATCAAGAGACTGAAGGTTGGAAAGCTCCCCTACAGACGCGGGGATCGAACCCGACAACCTGTTACCGTTAAGGTAGAGGTCAGTAAGGTTTGAAAGCTTACCCCACGAAGCAGGAATGGAACCGCCGATCTTGTTATTCGAAATATAAACTCGCTGCAGATTGACCAGACCTCCAATTGAAGATGGCAGCACTCCGCCCAATTCATTTTGCTCGAGACGAAGAAATTCCAGAGACCTCATCTTCCCAATTGAGGACGGGATGCTGCCGCTGAGTTTATTGCTAAAGAGGTACAAGCTGGACAGACTGGTTAACATACCAATAGAATCCGGTATGCTTCCGGTGAGCCTATTGCCAGACATATCCAACGTCTGCAGAAAACGCAATTGTCCCAGAGACGGAGGCATGGAGCCACTGAGGAGGTTGCCATGGAGATCGAGAGTAGTGAGGTTGCGGAGACCGGTTATAGAGGTGGGAATCCGACCCGTGAACTGGTTGGTGAAGAGATCCAAAACGCGCAGATTCTTGAGACCCCCAAAAAAATCCGGAATGTTTCCAGTGAGGCTGTTCTCGGAGAGATACAATTCCTGGAGATTGTGGAGATTTCCCAGGGACTGAGGGATAGAGCCGCTGAGGTTATTCTTATCGAGAATGAGCTTCTTTAGACGCTGGAGCTTCCCGAGGGAGGAGGGAATGGAGCCGGTGATTTGTTTGGTGTCCTCCAGGTCCAAAATCTCCAGAAACTCGAGATCTCCCACGGATTCCGACAGCGTGCCCTTCATATAGCCATCGAATATGTAAAGGCCCTGGGAGAAGAGTCCCGGCAGCTGAATAGCCACAACGCGTCCAGTTTGATTATTGCATGTTACTCCTTTCCACTGGCAGCAGTTGGAGACGTTCCATGACAGCAAACGCCGAGACTGGTCATCGACAATCCCAGCCTTGAAGCGCTGCAGTGCCCTCAGGTCTGCTCCCGCACACTGCGGCGGCCGAGAAGTAGTGGGGGCGGCACTGCAATTGAGGCTCAGAATTGCCAATATAATGGCAATGGTGATCATAAACAAACTGCTCTGAAGCCGCTTAGAGGAAGTGGACATCATCTTGGATGAGTGTGGAAGAATATGGAAAGCACGAAGGCGTACTAAGAGAGGACGTCTCTCGGTTGCTCTGGTTGCATGCGTTTTATAGAAGCAGGGAAAGTAGGGAAAGGAAGATGAGGTGTTCGCTATTCGTAGCGTGTCAATTTCTCTTGTGGACGGACGTGCCATTCAGTGAATGCGGGGATTTTGGGTGAGGCTGTCCGTCAATTTTGACTTGACTTGTGTCATTCAGTGAATGCCTAGTCGGAGTTTTTGGCTGAGGCTGTCAATCAATTTTGACTTGACTTTGTGAAAAGTGGTCTCTTGCGTGCAAGGAGGCCATCATTATGGGTGGCACCGTGGCAGTGGTAGAGTGACCAATTAATTGTAAGACCAGAGGCAAAAGAGTGTCCGTAAATTTTGGTTTTCATCTTTAATCTTTTTCTATAAAATTCCAATTAATAGTTAATGATTCCGCATTACATAATTTAACGCTTAAAATTAATTTTACAAAAGAAAATGTTAATTAACTAGAAAAGCTTTTAGTGATAAACTCTAAATTATTATTTATATTTTTTTTATGTGACGGTTTTAAAAGTTTTTAAAAAACACATATCTATATCTTAATGTTTAAACATCATTGAAATAAAATTTTGCATGCATGAATTTTTAGATTTTTCTCTAAATAGGTGGTGGTAAATGCTTAATGTTTTAAGTTTTTATTTTTGTCTTACTTGATTATTTCTTTTCGGCCTAAACAGGTCATCATAGAATTTTTGCTATAACTTTTTTTCTATGAAGGTTTCGAAGCTGAAATGTTTACAGAGCGAAGCCGAACTCCTCAGGAACAACGTGTAAAATTTTCAGATCTTGGTTCGAAATATGTTCGGAGATATGATCTGTGGAAGTTAGGGTTTTTTTAAGCTCCCGAATTTCATCGCAAAGAGGTGACCATGGGAAAATCATCATAACTCTCTCTCTGAGCATCAGATTAGAATTCTGTAATAAGTGGATGCAAGTAAACAAACTTTAGTAACATGTGTATCAGTTTTAGAGCCGAAGGAGGAAACAATGACACGTGGCACACTGTACAAGTTCGCTCTACCAAATGAGTCCATAATTATGTCATTGTGAGAGATTGGACATAACTTTGTCTTGAAGCATCCAAATCAGGTCAAACCTGTCGCTGCCATTAAAAAGAATATTCAGAGGGATACTATAGAACCTAATTTTAGATATTAAAGATCCAAAATCACAGAGATAATTTTGGTTTAATATCGACCTCCTAAAAAGCAAGAAAAATGTGTGTATTTGTTTTTTTAAATTGCATAACGTTTGTTTGAAAAAGTAGTCTGAAGTGATTCCAAGGGCATACTGAAGATTTTTTATCAGTATTGGGTTCTATAATGCCTCCCAAAAATAATTCCACGCCCATTAAGCCCTCTGAAAGCTATACTATGATGCATGAAGAGGAATAATTGGAGCATGAGATATCAAAATTATGGTACCAAGTGCAACAAATTTCGATCTTACAAAGAGAAATAAAAGATGACATAGATGGTTTAAAAGAAAAAATGGAGGTTAAGTTGGATGGTTTGAAGGATCTAATGAACGCTAATATGGATGATAAAGTAGTGGAAGATCACATCGAACATCAACAACAAGTTCTCCAACTCTCAAAGGATAACCTAACTTTGGTGCAAAATCAAATGAAACAACAGGAAGATCAACATCGCAGTGAAAGAAGTTCTAAAGTAGTCACAGAAACAAGAACTCAACAACTACCAAATCGATCAATTTTAGAGTATCCCAACAAGTGGAAGAACTTACCCGTTGAAGATTCCACATGGGAGGATGAGAATTTTATACAGAATAATCCATAAATAATCAAGTGTTGAGGGAAACACTTGTTTGAAGGAGGGGGGCATGTTAGGTCCCTATAATACTAGTGTATCCCCTTATTGTTGTTAGTGTAGCCCCCTTATTGTTATTGTTGTACCCCTGTAGCCCCCATATTGTCATTATTGTGCCCTTACATTATTATTGTTAGGTCAGCTAAGATTATATTGTGGCCCCATGGACTCCTATAAATAGAAAGGAGGTTTCCCCCTCGAAGTGGCTTATTTCTATGGCATTGATCTCTCTTTTATTCTATTTTTGGAGTTGGTTTCATAACAATGGTATTTAGGGAGGGAGGGAGAGAAGGAGAGGGGGAGGTATATAAAGATATAATCAAAGGGGCAGGGGGCAGGGGACGCGCGGGGGGGTTGAGAGACAGAGATCAATTGGGGAGAGATTGAGAGATATAGTAAGGGTGTGAGGGTGACAAAGAGATAAAGAGAGAGGGATGGAGATAGAGATAGATTTGGATGTGTATGTGTGAGTGTGTGTGTGTGTGAGAGAGAGAGAGAGAGAGAAGGGAGAGAGGGAGAGAGGGATAGAAGGAAATGTTGGATTGGGGTTGTTGTGAATGAAGGACTGAGGGAATGATGGAGGAAGGGAGAGATAAGGGGGGGTTGGGGGGGCGGGGGGGATGGAGGAAGAGTGAGAGGTAGAGAGAGCGATGGTGGGGAAGAGAACTTGGATAAGTGGAGGGAGTGATGGAGAGTGAGAGAGAAGGAGATAGGGAGGGAGATACGATAGATCTATCAGGAAGAGGGAGGGGAGAGAGACAGTGACGGGGGAGAGATGGAGAGAGATAAAAATAGAGATGATGGGGGAGAGAGGGAGAGAGAGAGAAAGGTAAGAAGAGATAGAAATAAAGACATAATTATATATATGGAGAGAGAAATACTAGGGGAGGATAAAGAGAGATAGGAGGGAGAGAGAGTGGGGGAAGTGTGTGTGTGTGTGTGTGTGTGTGAGAGAGAGAGAGAGAGAGAGAGAAGGGAGTGATAAATATAGAGAGAGGAGGACATGAGGATATAGAGAGAGAGAGTTGTGTGGGGTTTTCTGTGAAGGAGCAAGGGAAGGAGGGAGGGAGAGGAGAGGGAAGAGAGAGGATGTGTTAGAGATAGAGAGAGTGATGGGGAGAGTTGGAAGATAATGAGATAGTGGTAGGGAGTTAGAGAGAAGTAGAGAGAGAGGAATATAGATACATGTTTGGATTGTAGAGAGATATAGAGTGATAGGAGAGACAAATCCCCATCTACCTCCCCCCACTATCCTCTCCCTCTATCACTCACTCACTCATTTCCCCCGTCTCTCTCTCTATCTTCCACTCTTCCTCTGATCTGGATTTATGCAAGAACGCAACAAAATAAACATATAACCATAAATACAAACATGCAGCGGAAAAATCACTTCATTTCATTAATATCAAAGAACTGAAATTTGCTTACAGACATAATGGAAATAAACTAGCTAGGCCGCTGGTAGCTATCTCTGAGAAGAGATGTGGCAGCTACAGGCCTCTGAACTCAGTTACAATGAGGCTCGAGGGCCTATTTATTATTTAGAAACAATGGAAAACCCTAAACATCCAAAACCCTAACCCTAGGAGATGAAGCGCCAAACCTATGGGCCCCGTTTGGGTAAATTGGTGTTTCAACTTCCTGGGGACATAACTTTGGCATACGATCTCTGTTTGACGCGAACCATACCTCATTAGAAATATCTATCCGAGGAATACAAATTTTGAATGAGAAACATGGTCCATGGAACCATGTTGCTCTCAGTTTTCCCAAAAAACGTCGTTTAGGGCCTCAAAACGACTCTGGAAGTTCAGGACCCGAAAAACTGCTAAAAATAGTAAGTTGTGCCGAAACTGAAAAACTGAAAGAGACAATGGTGGGGCCCTAAGTGGAATAGGCCGGTGACCACCAATATCCACCTGGATCATTCGTCCCCCCTTAGGAAGCAATTGTCCCCATTGCGTTAAGTTCCTCCATGAGATGAGGAAACTTCTGGTAAACTTGGTCCCTGGTGAACCACTTTCCTTGGTGCAGGAGTTGGCCAGCTTTGACAACCCGATACAGTTGGATATTCTGTTGGTGAGTGTTCTTGATTTTCATGTCCATGATACAATCTGTGGTGGCATGTTCCAAGCAGTCTGGGTTTAACTCTGTTTGTGTGAGTTGTTCTGCAATGTCAGAAGTGTCCAGTAGAGGTGGGAAGTAAGGACAAAGGCGGTCCACATTGAATACTGGGTGCAGACAAAGGAATGGTGGAATACTAAGCTCGAGGGCATTGTTCCCTATAGCCTTGGTTATGGTGTACGACCCGTATCGGAGCGGGCGAAGCTTGCGGTGGGGTCCAGTGAGGCACTCCTTCTGCAAATGTAGCCACACTTTGTCACCCACCTGGAAGTTGTGTGGCACCCGATGTTGATCATGGCATTTCTTGTACTTAGCATTAGCTCTGTCCAATATGTCATGAACCTATTGGCAGATGTGTTGAATGCGCTTGATGAAGCTATTTACTTTGTCAACTTTCGACTGGACATGAGCCAAATCAGCCTAAGTAGCCACAAATGGCATGGCTACATCAATGGGACATAGTAGCTGGAATCCCAAACCCACCTGAAAGGGGATGTGGCCGATTGAGCTGTGGAGAGCCTGATTATAACTGTGTTGTACATAGGGAAGGCTCTCATCCCATGTGCGTGGATGCTTGGAATTGTACATGTGCAGAATGTGTACAATCATTCTATTGACGACCTCTATCTGGCCATCTGTTTGGGGATGGAAAGCTGTGGACTTGGTGAGCTTGGTGAGAGAGGGAGAGAGGGATAGAAGGAAATGTTGGATTGGGGTTGTTGTGAATGAAGGACTGAGGGAATGATGGAGGAAGGGAGAGATAGGGGGGGGGGGGGGATGGAGGAAGAGTGAGAGGTAGAGAGAGCGATGGTGGGGAAGAGAACTTGGATAAGTGGAGGGAGTGATGGAGAGTGAGAGAGAAGGAGATAGGGAGGGAGATATGATAGATCTATAGGGAAGAGGGAGGGGAGAGAGAGAGTGATGGGGGAGAGATGGAGAGAGATAACAATAGAGATGATGGGGGAGAGAGGGAGAGAGAGAGAGAGGGAAGAAGAGATAGAAATAAAGACATAATTATATATATGGAGAGAGAAATACCGGGGGAGGATAAAGAGAGATAGGAGGGAGAGAGAATGGGGGAAGTGTGTGTGTGTGTGAGAGAGAGAGAGAGAGAAGGGAGCGATAGAGATAGAGAGAGGAGGATGGGAGGATATATAAAGGGAGAGTTGTGTGGGTTTTTTTGTGAAGGAGCAAGGGAAGGAGGGAGGGAGAGGAGGGGGAAGAGAGAGGATGTGTTAGAGACAGAGAGAGTGATGGGGAGAGTTGGAAGATAATGAGATAGTGGTAGGGAGTGCGGGAAAGTGAGAGAGAAGGAGAGAGAGAGGAATATAGATACATGTTTGGATGGTATAGAGATATAGAGTGATAGGAGATACAAATCCCCATATACCTCCCCCCACTATCCTCTCCCTCTATCGCTCACTCACTCATTTCACCTCTCTCTCTCTCTTCCACTCTTCCCCTTTCCCCTACTATACGTCTCTCTCCCTTCCCTTCAATCCCCCCCTTTCCCTCTTCACGTGTCTCCATTCCTACCCCTCTCTCTCTCTCTCTACCCCCCCATCTCTCTCTCTCCCTCCCTCCCCATCTCAATCTCCCCCATTTCCCCCCTCACTCTGACTCCCTCCTATATCTATCTCCATCTCTCCCTACACCATCTCCTCTTTCTCCATATTCATCTCCCCCTATTCCCCCCCCTCTCTCTCATGCACACACACACACAACCATCCATAAATCTATACAACCTCTCCCACTAACTCCATATCCTCCATCTCTCTCTCTCTCTCACTCGTTCACTCCATCTTTATATTTCCCACTTCACTCCCCTTATCTCTCCAAATTCCTCCCTATCCCTTCCTCTCTTTCTCTATCCCACTCTTCTTCCCCCAATCTCTCCTTCCCAACAACCCCCTAAAATATGTGTCTCTCTCCCCATCCCTAATTCCCTCTCTCTCCCATCCTATATAAAAATCCCCCCCCCCTCTCTCATGCAAACTCCTTCACTCTCTCACCCTCTCTCCCTTTTCATTGCTCTCTCCTTAAACATCCCTCCCTTTCTCCCTTCCCTAGTATCCCCCTATTTCTCTCTTTACCTATATAGCTTCCTCCCTCTCCCCTCTTCCTCTCTTCCCCTCCTCTCACTATCTCTCTCAATCTTGACCTCTCACTCATTCACTCTCTCTATATCCATCTACCCCTCTCTCCTTCACTCCCTCTCCCCTTCTCTCTTCTCTTGTATATCCACCCTCCTTCCTTTTCCTTTATCTATTTATTTACCCCCCCTCCCTTAGTCCCTCCTTCACAAAGCCCCCCTATATGTATCTCTCTCTCCCCCCTCCTCCCTCATTTATTCTCAAAGATTATAGTCATACCAGCATGCACACACTTTAAGGAATGTGCATGTACTTTAAAAAGTGAGTGTTCACTTTTGAAAACGTTGACACTTATAAAAAAGTGCACGCGAGCTTTTGAAAATGAACGTGTGCTTAAGAAAACATGTGCACACTTTTAAAAAAATGCACGCATTCCTGAATGTGTGTGTGATTTTAAAAATGTGACGGTTATATTGAAAAATCCAAGCTCATAAGAATGCATGGTGATTTCGGAAGAACTCAGGTTGTAGGATAGGGAGCGCATGCACATTTTTAAGAATGTGCGCCCATTCCTACATGATTGTGTTCATGATGGCCCCGTTGACACTTTTGAGGCTATCATCTTCATGTGAGCAATGTTTGGCATGTTAAAAAAATTTATTATCTTATTTTAATGCTTAGAGGGAGATATTGATGACGAATATCCCAATATAGGCATTGATTTTGATGATATGTATATATTTGTTGTAACATCATTTTTTGTTGACTATAAAGGCCATTTAGAGCCTCTTTGTTGATGTATTTTGATTCAAATGTGGATTGAACTTAGTACTATTTCGGTTATATTCACCCTTACTTACTATATATATGAGAAAATTTGCATATTTTCATATAATGTTTTGGATTCATTTGGATGCACATGAACATTTACATTTCCTTTCAATATTTGAATATTTATGGATTTTTTGGTCTATATTTTTTTTTGTGGGGGGGGTTCCTAATTTTGGGGTCAACCAATTCAATGACTCATCTAGTTCTGATAACATTGGTTCATTGTCCATTATTAATATTTAATTTTAACTTTTGAGTCTTTATTCTAGATATTGGTGACCATAGGCCAAGTCTTGTACTCATCACCTTTTTACTATTTTTGAGTTTGAGTAATTTCAATTTATTATTCCAGTCTTCATTGAGACTATTATACTTAGTACTAATTAGATTATAGAATAATGAATGATGAATTTAAATTAATGTATGCAATATTTTACTATTTATATTTCATTGAATCATTTATGATGTATGACTCAAGAAATTTCATAAAGAATATGAAATTTAATCTCTCTCTCTCTCTCTCTCACACACACACACACACACACACACACACACACACACACACACACACACACTCGTTGATGTCCCCCCCATCACCCCTGAATTTATCTAAAATTTGGGGGTGCTCCCACATGCCTCCATATACATCTCCCCATCCTAAAAATTTGGTGGAATAATGTTCTCAAGATAGGGAGGGACATATATGAACATAAAAAATAGACAATCATGTACAAAAAAGTGGAACTTTGTTGGAATATCTTGCTAATGCCTCTTCCATATTCATCAATGTCACTTAATTTTCTTAGTTTGAATGATATCGAGTCTAACTTCAATAAATTTAATTGAATTTACAATATGTAATATTATATTGAATGTGGGTTTTACAACAAATTTATTGAAATTCAAATTCAAAAGATGATGTCTTAAAATAAAATTAAGAATAATACCATGTCCGTATCCTTAAAAATACTAAAAATATTCTTTAGCGACTTTGCTTATGATGTTAAATCACTTTTACCTTCCTTTACACCTGAACACAAATTTCATTGATGTTCTCCAAACACTAAAACTAACAACAATTATACACACACACACACACACACACACACACATTGATGTCCCCCATCACCCCCAAATTTCTCTAAAATTTGGGGGTGTTGGGGGTGCTCCCACATGCCCCCTATGCATCTCCCCCTCCTAGAAATTTGGTGGAATATTGTTATCAAGATAAGGAGGGGCATATATGAACATAACAAAATAGACAATCATGTACAACAAGTTGGAACTTTGTTGGAATATCTTGCTAATGCCTCTTCCATGTTCATCAATGTCACTTAATTTGCTTAGTTTGAATGATATCTAGTTTAACTTCAATAACTTTAATCGAATTTACTATATCTAATATTATATTGAATATTGGTTTTACAAAAAATTTATTGAAATTGGAATTCAAAAGATAATGTATTTAATAACCTCAAGAATAATACCATGTCTATATCCTCAAAAACACTAAAAAAATTCTTTAGCGATTTTGTTTATGATGTTAAATCACTTTTACCTTTCTTTACATTTGAACACAAATTTGATTGATCCATTCTCCAAATACTAAAACTAACAACAACTTCACATTTGTAACTCTACTAATAAATCCAATCTTATCAATCTTCCGATTGCTAATCTTCTAATCTTATATATTTCTCTTACAAATTCATGATACAATAAATCCTCATGCCTTACTATTAAAAAAAATATATATTTAACTTCACTTATACTAAATAAATTATATCTTAAAAAATATATATCAATATTATAAAGGTATAAATATAAAATAAATTACTTAACACATAATAATAATAATAATAATAATAATAATAATAATAATTTATTAAAATAAAAATAAAAATAAATTATTAATTAAACTCTAATAAATTTAAAATATTAAAATAAAAATTAATATTTTATATTAAACATCAACAATTAAAACAAATTTATTTATAAATAAACATTTAATGTTAAAACTATTAGAGCATTAACTATTTCTCAATCCTAATAAAAAACACATTTTTTTTTAAATTTATATTTAATACAAAGTGCCTTAATCTATATTTATGTTATATAAATGAGTACTATTAAATTTTCTATATTTATGTTATTTATGTCAACCAAAAGATCATGATCCACTGCTTTTCCAGTCCATAAATTACTCGGTCGGCGGCCCATCTGAACCCCCCACCATTTCCCCAGCAAGGCTGTCATTGTCTCCCACTTTATCTGAACCTACTGCTGCAGACTCCCCACCTGAATCTCCTAGAAACTCGGTAGGAAGTGATATAGAATCCCTACTACGCAATCCTAACATTGATCTGGCAACTCTGACGGTATTTGATAGACCACCCATGGACCCGGAAGGTCGTGCGTCTCATCCAGTAATCTCAAATAGGAAAAAATCAAAGAATTCTAATAAGCAGGTAAAAGGCAAGTTTAAATCAATTTCTCTGTTCACTGATGGAGTGGATAATTTCACTGACATACCCATTATGGCGAGTGGTGTCAATTGGGATGGATCGCGGGCGCTTAGAGCAAGTCACCCGGACTTGGGTTCGCCATGAATCATATCTTATCACTGAATATACGAGGTTTAGGTGATGCCTCGAAATCACATTGCCTTAGAGAAATGATTGTTGACAGCAAATGTAGCATTTTTTTGGGACAGGAAACTTTATGTTGGTGGGAGAAAGCAATAAGAACTTTTTTAAGTTACAAATTAGGATGGTCGGCGGCGGCAATAGACTCAAACGGCCATTCTGGCGGATTAATTGCTATGTGGGATCCGGGATGGTTCACTTTTAAAGTGTACAGGTTTTTTGGTGGGATTCTTCTCTCTGGTCACATGAGAGGTAAGGCTGATTCACTTAACATAATCAATATATATGCGCCATATGCTGGTCGTCAAAATTTTTGGATCAAGATGCGAGATTCTGGTATTCTAAGTTTGCCAAACTTGATTATGATGGGGGATCTTAATCTCACGTTACAGTCCGATGAAATCTGGGGTAGTGCTGCTCGACTGGATCCACTTTCATGTTTCTTTAATGATAGGTTTTTTAATCTTCATATGGTGGATATTAGGCCATGTCCGTTGATTCCCACATGGACTAATAAGAGATGTGGGGGAGAATATATTGGGAAAAGATTGGATCGGGCTCTAGTTAAAGATAAGCTCATAGATTGGTGGGGTACTCCCAGATCAATGGTCGTGGTATCCGATGTATCTGACCACATGCCCATTTCTTTATCATGGAATGCGTGGACTTTCAACAGGGGAATACCATACAAGTTTAACCGTGTATGGCTCGAAGACGATGAATACATAAATCTGGTCAAATCAACATGGCAAGAGGAAGATGGCTGCAATGACCTCCAGATTATGGATCGATTTCAGGACAAACTCCAAAGATTGAAAGCGGCTTCTAAAATATGGGAAAAGCAGAAAAAAGCTTCTCTCAAGGCGGAATTAATGGACATTACTCTTCGAATGGAAGCCATCTATAAAGGATTTACTAACAGGGCTCCGGATGCGGCTTCATATGTCTTTCTTGGACAGCTTGGGAATAGAAAGAGGGAGATTCTGGCTATTGAAGAGACAACATGGAAGCTCAAGAGCCGGGTAGCTTGGCTAAAGGAGGGTGACCTCAACACCAAATTTTTTCATAAGTACGCATCTGAAAGAAGGAATAGGAATGCGATATGGAGGATTAAAAGATCAGATGGTACCTTTTCTATATCGACTGAGGAGATACAGAAGGAGGCCTTTTCCCATTTCTCTGATTTTTATCAAAAGGAATTGCCAGCTGATCCCGAAAATCAAACATGGATCTTGAATCACATGCCCAGAATGTTTAATGAAGCGGCCATTGCTGATCTTGACAAGGAGATCACAGGGAATGAAGTGCACAAGGTCCTGAAATCTTTTGCGCATGACAAATGCCCGGGGCCGGATGGCTGGCCTGCCGAATTCTTCACCTTTTTCTTTGATCTCATTGGTGCTGAGCTTACGGAGGTGATTGAACAAATTAGGAAAAGGGGACATATGCCTGCAAATCTTAACTCTACTTTTATAGCGCTTATCCCCAAGGTGGCTGACCCACAAACTTTTGCGGACTTTAGACCGATTGCATTATGCAATCTAATGTATAAGATCACTTCAAAAATCATATCAAATCGCATCAGGTCTATTTTATCACAACACATAAGCATGGAGCAGTATGGCTTTCTCCAGGGGCATTCTATTCATGATGCTATCACCATTGCACAAGAGGTTCTCTACTCTGCCCATATTGGTAGAAAGGAAGCATTAGTTATGAAAGTTGATCTGCATAAGGCCTATGATTCAGTAGATTGGTCCTATATAAGGCTCCTGCTCCTCAAGATTGGATTGCCAATTCGAATCATTCGATGGATCATGTCCTTCATTACTACGGTTAGATATGTTGTTCTGGTAAATGGGGTACCTACTCTCTTCTTTGGAGCTGCCAGAGGTCTTCGTCAGGGATGTGCCCTCTCTCCGCTAGTCTTCATCCTTGTCCTTGATGGTTTTAGTAAGCTATTACATTATGCAGAACATAATGTTTTCATAAAAGAATTTTCTTTTTCTGGAACTATTTCCATTAATCATTCACTCTTTGTTGATGATATGTTGCTATTTGGATACCTCAATAGGAACCACTGGTTTTATATACATTTTCTTCTGATCAGGTTCGAATCTACCACAGGATTAGATATAAACAAAGACAAATCTTTTCTCTTATATGATAAGGGTGATCTACAGGAGATCTTCTTCATTGCTGATTTCTTGGGGGTTCTTTCTCAACCTATTTCAGCTGGGTTCAAATATCTGGGCTATTATTTAAAACCCTGTGGTTACAAGAACAGAGATTGGATGTGGCTGATTGAGCATTTTAGGAATCATATATACAGATGGACTCATAAATGGCTTTCAATGGGAGGTCGGCTAATCCTTATCCAGGCTGTCTTGTCTCAATTGATGGTCTATTGGGGCCATCTCTACTATCTGCCTGCTAAGGTAGTGGGGATGATAAACAGGATCATTTCTCAATTCCTGTGGGGAGGTGCGAAACTTGACAAGAAATACCATCTCTGTCAGTTGGATGTCATATGTAGACCTAAAGATTTTGATGGCTGCGGGGTGTTAAATACTAGAATTTTTAACATTGCGCTCTTGATTAAATCTTTCTGGCGTGCTATCAGTGGGAATAATATATGGAACTCTATTATAAGATGCAAGTACGTTGAAGGTGACATTTATCAACAATTAATTAGTAGGGAGCTGATCTGTGCATCCAGCATTTCGGTTATTTGAGTCGGCTTCAAAAAAATTCTGTCATTTATATATGATCGAGTCACATGGTGTTTTTGTGATGGCAGAAGGATCCCATTGGCTTTTAAGCATATATCTGGACTTCCAACAGACGTTTCCCTATCCCCTCGACTCCTACACCGCCTCTCACATCGAGGGTATATATATTTATCACAGACCATCTCCGAGTGGTCTTTTGATGCCCCGTCTTTTAAATCTGCTCTGCAACTGGGGTTATCGGGGGACGATGCAATGGAATGGGATGCTATTTTGATCTCTTTCAAGGCTGCTGGGTTCTGCCACTCATTTGGGGGGGATAAAATCATATGGAATGGGCCCATGAAGCAGGATGCTATTATTGTCAGAGATGCATACAGGTACATCATTCTATCGACTTCAGGAGGAACGACATCCAAGATTTTGTACCCATTCTGGAAGCGCAAGATTCCCACCAAGATCACTTTATTTGGATGGTTGGTATGGCGGGATAAAATCCTCACGTGGGATAATCTTTGTAAAAGGGGCATTCAAGGGCCGAATCGATGTGCTATTTGTTTGATGGCGGCTGAAAGCATCACACACTTATTCTTCTCCTGTCCTATTATTAAAAATATGTGGAGATCCTTCGCCCCTCACATAATGGATCCAAATTGGTCTGCTCCTGATTTCATTACAGCTGTGAGGGATTGGGACAAGCTCAAAGGTAAATTTAAGTCTCTTCCTTTCTATTTCATCTGGGAAGTTTGGATAGGCAGGAACAATCTCATATTTGTAAACAGGCCTTTTCTTCCGGATGTTATCATTTCAAATGTTATGAGCTGGATCGTCGATTGCAATTCTCCCTCTCCTATCGTGGTTGATAGATCCATTAGGTACAGACCACATGAGATTCATATTCCTGCTATCTACTTTGATGGGGCATCTGTTGATGGCAACACGGGATGTGGTGTCTGGGTTAAATTGTCTCGGCGGGAGAGAATTCATATTTATTGGAATGGGGGCCCTGGCACTAATAATAAGGCAGAAATCATGGCGCTATGGGGTGGCTTCCTGCTGGCTGCAACCTCCAATTACAGAATCCCAATTTCTATGGTGACTCTAAGTTGATCATTCAATGGATTTATAAACGATGTGATTTCATTGTGCCAGGTATGGGGGGGTGGAGGCAGCGAACTCTCCGCTTATGGCAAATTCTAAAATGTCCCCCTATACATCATGTCTTCAGGGAAAATAATACGAGGGCGGATGGTCTTTCAAAAAGGGGTCTCAGGGCAGATTTTGGTAATATGTATGTTCTACAGTACATAGATGGGGTACAGATCTGGTCTTCAACAGTTCCAATTCCATGATCGATATGCTTACAGGATCAGATTTCCTCATTATCTTCTCTACGAGCTATGTTGTATTTTCATTTTGTTTTGTCTAACATCTTTACGGCCATATTTCCCTCATTATACAGTTTTCCTATAGCTATATAGCCCACTCTGCTCGTTTCATACCTATACAGGTTTACCATGCTATATCCACACAGGGTTTCTCATCTACTGATGATCTGCGACGGCACAAATATGTTAACAACTGAGATGGTCAGTTGGCAGGCGGATCAAGTGCATATGTAGCTCGCCCTATGGACTACAACACATTTTTCTACAACAAGCGAGCTGGACAACAGGAGTACAATTCCATCTAGCGAACCTTCATCAAGCGAGCCGGATAACAGGAGTTGGGCTCAGAGTACCGGAATAGAAGCTGATTAGTTTTTTCAAGCGAGCCTGTTGGAGCTGATTGCACAAGTGAGCCTCGCCATGAGTTTCATGGATAAAACCTTTTTGCACAAGGCTTTTTGATATCTTTTCTTTGATGCATCCTTTATTTCCTTGTTGCAATGAATTATGATGCTTAGTTTTATCCATGCTGGTCTTTTCAATGTATACAGGGATGCTCAGTATTTTTGTGTTGGGTTTGTTGCAAACTACCCGAAATATTGTGTGCCATACACACATAATTTCTTCTCTCTGGAAGAGTTTTTGTATGTATTTGGGTATTTGGAGTTTTCTCGCTGTTACGTGTAATAGCTGAGAAGTTATGATGAACATGTACTGTCATATATATCTTTTAATATATAGAGCGTTTTTTTTCTTCTGAAAAAAAAAAAGAAAAAAATGTCAATAAACTCTAAACGAGAAAATACAAAACTCTCATCAAAAGAGTAGTTTAACTACGGTCAAGCCCAATCTAACTCTCGAGCGAAACATTAAAAATATCTCAGAGAAGAGTTTTAAAAAATCTCGGTTGAGAAATTGAGTTGACTATTTTACCTAATGAGAAATTAAAAATTTCACCTAAATTTTGGCCATCCACCAAAAAGTGTTTCCCAACTTCGGATTTTCACAACTCCGACTTCTTTTAAACGTTTATTGTGGCAGACATCATTTTCCTCATATAAGTGCCTATATTTTAGATGCATATGGTAGGACTCAATTGCCTTGTTGCCACCTTGATTAGAATGTAGAAACTTCCGATAAGGTTTTGGCCACATATCTAGACTAGAAACATTCAATTACAGAGTAATAATCATGATATGATGTTGCATAACACTTACATATTTTATCATTAGATAGCCAAGTGGTGTCAAAATATTTCAAAAAATGTTCTTCTTCACTAAATCCAAAAAACATTCTTGCAATAGCTTTTCATATTAACTAGTCATCCTTGTACAAGTGCATGATTTTCCCTAAAGCACATAAAATGCAGGCGTTGTTTTCATTGCCTTTAACTTTTGTCTAACATTTTCCTCCCATGCATGATGGACATGTGATACACATAATAGGATGGAAGAAATTAGTTAGACACTTGAATGGTACAACATTAGAATAGAGTACGTTATGAATGAAATATGTTTTCATGTTTCTTTTAAAAAACAAATATGGTACCTTAATGCTTGAATCTCAACAACAACATCATTTGTGATAAATATTTTTACATTCTAATCTGGACATAGAATGTAAAAATATACTTTTAGAATGTAAAAAGCGTCCAGATTAGAATGTAAAAATAAAGAGTCACATGGAGTATACGATATATGTGTTAATGTGAGCACATAGAACATCCTCCACTTTTTTAGATCGATTTACTAACAACAAATTCCGTAGGAGCATCTTCACCTGATTGCTCTCCATTTATAAAATCTTCCATTCGACTCTAAAATAATAGCAATTTGATCCCCTTTAATTTCTACCCATGCTAAATATTTTTCAGAAAATCATATCATATATTTTGAGTGTTTAGTAACCAGTTCCATAATTTCATCTCACTTTCCCATTTATAGAGTACCTATAAAAATTTGAAGTATTAGGAGAACAATAAATATGACAATAAGAATTTATAAATATTTTCCTATATGACAATAAGTTTTTACAAATATTTGCATATTTTCCTAGATGGTTTAGATATGCATCAATTAGAGGAAATTTCAGCCTAAAGGTGACCTCCTAAGAAAAAAATAATAAAATAATACTTAAAATAATAAAATAAAAGTTATGAATTTTCGAGAGAGAATAAGAAAAATCATTTTTTAATTGTATTTTCAGCTTATCTCCTTATATGTTTACTCAAATTTCAAGTTTAGACGCTCATTAGATGTAGAATTAATTTCCACATCCAACTAGTACCAATTATGCATACTTTTGAAAAGACCCACCTTAATAAAATTGAAGATACATTAAAAAACGTGTTGAAACATGTTTTTTAATGTATCTGCAATTTTTATCAAGGTGGGTCTTCTCAAAAGTATGCATAATGGGTACTCGTTGGATGTGGAATTTAATTTCGCATTTAATGAGTGTCTAAAATTGAAAATTGAGTAAACCTACAAGGAGAGAAGCCAAAAATACAATTAAAAAAAAAAATAGTTTTTCTTCTTTTCCCTCCAAAATATTTACATGTACATCTTTTTAAATTTAAATCATTTTGATTGGTTTACATATTATGACATGGAAATTACATGAAAACGTCATGGACACTTTCAGGTTGAAATTCCCTCTAATTGTTATATCTTTGTGCAATTACAAAAGACGCACATATACAAAAGTCGAAAGCACATTTATGAAAGTTGATTTCTCTATATATATTTGCATATCTATATGCATATACATAACTGCTTTGATATTCAAATGGCTTCTTTCTTCCCAGATGCCGGTGTATAGTTTTGGGAGGTGGACGGTGTGTCGTGACACATGGCCATGCCACATGGTCACGCATGGGCACAGTCCGACTGCATTTATAACAGCCAGTTGCTCGCATCCCTCCGCCATTAATATGTTCAGACATCATTGTCACCTCACCCACCTCATAATGACTCTGCAATGCATCATTCTGCCATCTCCCTCCTGCTGCACTTGCCCTTCTGCGGTCTCAGAGCCGAGCTCTTGAATGCCCACAAGGAGGCGATGCAGCCTTCACTGCTGCCTCACGCTCGCTCCTGGTCTCCATTTCAGTCACAACCTTTACTGCAACTTCAACTCTGCTCCTTGGTTTCATAATTCCCAACGTTCAGCTGACTCTGTTCCGCCTCCTCCACTCACCTGCCTCCCTAACAATTCTGACACCTCCAATATGCCCAAGTGGCATAGAAAGCATTGTCGCCGAGGCAGTGGGCGCGGTCATGCATCTTGTCCCCCTCTATCCATCCGCTCCAAGTCTCATTCACCACCTCATGAAGATAATTTTGCTCGTTATCCCTCCACTCGTCGCGGCAGAGGTAGAGGTCAAGCTTCTCGACCGCCTCTCTCAGTTTCTCCTGATGAGATTTTGGCATAGAATCAAGCCACAGGTCGCGACAGAGGATGAGGCAGAGCTTCTCAGCCTCCGCAGTCCATTCACTTGGAGACACGACCTCTTCTGCCTGAGGATAATTCCGCGCAATTCCACTACACGTGTTCTTTGGACCGTTCTCGCCTCACTGCTACCATCACCATCAGCTTCAAGGAAGAAGAATCATTCGAAGCAAGCCAAAGCACCAAGGAAAGATAGAGAAATTCCACCATTGCCTCTGCCCCTCTTCAGCTCCCACGTAACTCAGAGGCCCTACCTATTAAATCAGGTGCCAATTCCTCCAGTAGCAAAGGAAATGGCAATAGTAGAAGCGGTAGCTCAAAATGGTCGGGTGAAGAAGGTTTCAAGGGCAATACTAGCATTGTTCGCACAGCCACTACTCCTGAACTAGCAGCTCAACAAACGACTCATGCGGATGACTCTTCCGAAGACTATACGTGCCTTATCGTGGAGGAACCACCGCCTCAACAAAATGACACCTAGCATGGAGAGGTCTTTTTTGACAACTATGTTTACTTTCTATGTTAAACTGTATTTCCTGCTTACTTTCACAACTCTTAACTATTTTTTCTCTGAAGCTGGTTTCCCCTCTGAGGGCAGTTTTATTATGACTGGTTTCCCCATCTAGGGTAGTCAATTTTTTTCTTTTTTAACATATAATGCCTCCAGAATTGGCTAATACAGTGATTCCAGAGGCCCGTCTCTTCTTGTACATTATGTAACATTAATATAATTTAGTCCAACTTAGACAAAAAATGGCTTTTTCTTTAATTAAAAGGAAATGATTTTGTGGGAGTTCTTTTCATATGCTTGTGGGAGTTTTTGTGGGTGAACTACTCATGGGGCTTCTTCCTTAAAGACACAATAAATGGTCTGAGGCACCTCATCCACTATCGAAGTAGAAAGGAGTGTTGGTTTCACCGTATTGGCGTAGGACAAAAGTTGCCCCCAACAAGAAACAACGGTTGAATAGGGAGTCCCCAAGGAGATGCAGTAGGTCCTGGAAAAGGAACATTATTGACCACATAAGGCGTATGATGCATGGGACCACCACCGACAAGATAACCTTCGGAAGGAAAAATATTAATCAATGAAGGGCTAGATTGTACCACAAGAGGTATAGGGACAAGAATTCCCCTAATAGCTATCTACTTAACAAAAATATTGCCCCCATTTGAAATTGTCTAGGGCTTAGAACTAAGAGGAGTGTTCCAACCAAAATAAATGTTGAAGGTTTTTGAAATAGCACCCAAAGGCTTGATGGCAGAATGTACATGAGTTGATATGAAATGAGTAGGGAAAAGAAAATATTGAACACCACCCATAATAGGCATAGTTGGGATTCCTAGACTACGAATAGTTTGAATAGCAAGATAACCAATCAACAATGTTTAACTGGTTGGAAGTGGGGCAGGTAGCGGTGGAGCAAAGGTGTCCACGAAAGACCATGACTCACAATTCATTGATGGATGGTGATGTTTCAGATAGTGACAGGGATCTGGAAGGAAATTGTACATGGAAGTCGTGGTGTAATATTATCCAAATAAAAATACACCAACACAAATCAGAAGGGTCAATTGTTCCTAATGTGGAAAGAATGGCTCTCCTTTGGGTTGGGCGAGTTTGCAAAACCTCCAATGCTAACATAGCTAATGGGGATTGAGCTAGACCATTAACGATGGTGTACCTATGAGTTTCCTTTGAACTATACGCGACACGACGTAGTGGCATTTTCATCGTTCTTGGGATGGTTTCTACAACGAGTCGAGTCAACGTCAAAGGTGGTGTGGTTGTAGTAGCATTAGTTGATGTGGACAGATTGGTTTCTGAAGGGGTTGATGATTGTAAAGTTAGTGACATTACTCTTGGACCATAGAGAGGCAATACATGGTCTCATGCTTTGATAACAATGTATATCCAACTTAGGAAATTATAAACATAAGTGTTTTCTAATGAATATAAATTTGTCTAAGAAATAATAAAAAATAAAAAGTTAACATATTTTTAAATAATTTAGAGTTGATAACGAGTGTTTACCCAATCAATTCAACTTATCCAATCATCTCAATAGTGTTGAAGTGCTAGAAAAGTTTTGGAAAGAGGTTGATGACTATTTTGAACCAGAGATGCTCCTTACCATAGTAATTACCCATAAGTGGTCTTAAAGTTACTCAAGAGTGCCCAAATCTAAAATGTATCACTTGATGAAAACTAGTTAATAAGGCAGAGAACTAGATGGCTTCTAGTTCAAAATTTCTTTAACTTATAGACATAATCAAGGCATGACTCAGGTGGTTGGATTTAATCATACTGAACACTGCAACCCTGAAACATCGTACATATGGATAACCTGAATATAGTTGAAATAAGCGGAACCAAGCTCACAATTCACCTCCCAACCATTTACAAACTGCGAGTGTTTAATTCATTGGCATTGTCACCCCTAGCATGTAGAGATGGTTCCAATGATCATCTCACCACATGTACTAGGGAATAAACAGTACTAGAATCCCTCCCTAACATGATGGTTGGGCTTCCTCTTGGAAACACAAATAGTAAGCATTAAATTAGGATCCCTCCCTAACATGATGGTTGGGTTTCCTCTTAGAAACACAAACAATAATTAAATTCAAAACAAGTTTGATCTAAAATATAATTCTTGACAAAAAAAGCTTCAATTACGAACTATAATAAGTGTAGAAAGCCATACAATCCAAAATATTGTTGTAGTTGTGCCATTGAAGGCAACTAATGTTAACCCAAAGTCACAATATATTCAATTCATCATTTACTATCAAAACATTGTTTTTCTATGACACTCACATAAAAATAGCTCTGCAGGAAAACAAAGTACCTTCAAAAATTGTTTCATTCCACAAAGTTCAAAATAAAAAGTATCTTTAAAATTTGTTTTGTTGTACATATAATTAGTTTATGTTTGGACCCTCAGAACCTAGTGCACTCCTTAAGAGTTGGAGCAATGCACATTCAAGTTATTCAAAATTAACACATATCAATCCCTTTTGTCCTCTTTCTACAAGGCGCTACTCTAATTGTGGGTGTGGATTTCTCATCACATTGAACACCCTCCTCATTATTTTTGTCTCCCATTGATTGAAATTCAACAATGGTTTCTTACGAAGGCTCAAGAATGAAAATTGAATGATTCTATGCGACAAACTATTCATCATGTGCGTGTATCTCCTCCTCATGCTCACTCCCAGATTTTGATGATTTTGATTGTTCGGATTCCTATACATAAAAAAATTTAACATGTTAAAATAACATTATACCTCCAATTAAACTATTAAATAATTCATAAAATATTATAAACAACTAACCTCAGATTCATAACCAGTAATTAATTTTTCCCCTCGATTTATCATGTGTTGTCGAAGACCTTGGGAACCATGTAATAAATCATGTTTTAAGTCTTCCTCTGATGTTTCCTTTTGAAATTGGTGAACCTACATTAACATAGATAATCATATTTATAAGGTATAATTACTAATAAACAATTAACTCAACATGACCATGGTTATTTTCCCTAGAATAGAAAATATAATAGCTGAAAATATTCACTCACCATGCTACCACGAATGTTATTATATCCACTGGAGCCTAATTTATGAGATCCAATTTTTGACACCCTAGCTTAGATTGCCTTCATTTTTTCTCAAAGGCGTCCCCTACATCCTCCTTGTGCAAATGGCTTATAGTTTGGATTATTGTGAACCTTCCTCTTAAACTTGGCATATTTCATAAGTTAATCCCACATCACTTGGTCTATGATCCAAGTTGGAGGTGGATACATCAAGTTTTTTTGTCAACGCTAACCTTAAATTGTCTATTTTTGAGTGAATGTATGTATGTGCAATCTCTAGAATAATTTCCTTATCAAAACCAGGATTACCAAATGCTATTATGACATATTTAAATAGTTTTTTTGTAGTATTAGTTTGCTTACCGCAATCCATTTGGATGATATTGCGAAATAATTGTTCTGCACGACAAAAAATAAAGTGAAAAATTTTTAACCCCATTTCATCCTTCAAGACATTTCCTTCTGAAGTGAGCAAGATTGTAACTTCTTGCATTCCTTTTATGATATTGTTCTAGTCTTGGGGGTTGAGGCAAATGCCCTTATAGGTACATTAGGCACTTTGTCACTTATTTCCTACATTTATAATGAAATTTTGGATCAGTTAAAAACCCAACCAAAATATGAAACTACTTTCATTTCTAAAAAAATATCCTAAACGTAACAAATACAATTATAAAAAATTAAAATAATTTTACTTGCTCATCTAAGGTATGCCCTACACTCCCCAACAATGGCATTTCCATAACTAGATTTGTTCAATTATTTCTTGTCTCATTTGAACATTTTCAGGACTATCTTGTAGGAGCCTTAGCATTCTTGATTTTGAACCTACGAGACTCCTCAAATAAATTTGTTATGGTCTTCGTGGGAGAATTCTCACTGAACCCACATTTCATGGATTATTCACTAATTATTATGTACTCCTAATAGGGGCATGCATGTGCAATTCAACGGGGATACTAGGAACATCAATATTTGATGTAGAGGGCATGCTATGGGGTTTTGGTATACGTGTAGATGGCATAACATGTATAAAATCGACATAGATTCAATTGATATTGTAATATGCTAAAACTAAATACTTGAATCTATTCTACAAATTGCGGAAACAAATTACAATCGCACAATCACATGAACAAGAAAGAGAAAGAAATTTAATTGCGCAACACAAATATGTATCTAGGGAAAGCCTCAACTAAAAACCATGATATTTGTATATTGCATAAAGTCAAGAATATGAAACAATACAATGCTTCTCTCAGATTCGATATCTTTCTACACTATCTTTGATTGTCTCACTCTTATCTGCGTAGATTTGGTGAAGTACTTAACCAATTCTTTCCCTTGTATGACCAGCCTTTCTCATGCATTCCCGAGGGAATTGAGACCCTATTAATTAGGAAATTACAACTAATTTATTTTGCAATACATTCAAGCCATCCTCATGACCTCATCCATGACCTCTACAATTTTCTAATTATACCACTGATAGTATTTAGAGTGAATTAATTATACAAGTCCAATCTCAATTATCAATTCCTTAGAACTAGCATGCAAAAACTATTTAGAGTGAATTATCAGTTATTTCAGTGATCATTACATGTAAATTAAAGCAGATTTAATTCACTGGACCTCTCACTAATTCATCCATCGATTAGAACTAGTTAAACTGATTGTAACTCAAATAATTAAGTTAAACAACTACAACTCAAAATAAACTGCAATTAGACCCCCTAAAAGTTAAGAGTGAACTCTACATTCCTCCAGTTTGACCACCAATTCAAATTGAATGAGCTAACTAAGTCTTCCCAACTCATTTAACTTGTACAAGTTGTCATGTGATGTGGAATTACAATTTCCTTCTAATTTAATTGAAGGAAAATTAAATTAGAAGCCTCTTCTTGTTGCCAATTTCAACACTCCCTCTCTACAAGAAAGGGATTGTCTGCCACCTTGATCCTACCTCTTTGGAACTCGAATAGGAAACAAAAATATTCTACTAGAATAACTCAGACATGAACTTTTATAGGTCGTACAAGTTAGCCTTAGCTTTTTATAGGAATTTTCAATTACTGCTACCTTTAGAGTCCATAGGATTGTTGAACTTTGGTAAACTATGCATATATATTACTAAAGTAACCTCAAGAGGTAAAAAGAGCATTTGAGAGCTTAAGATGATGTCAGCATGTATGACATCGTAGTGTCTATTTTTCGCCAACTGAGTATAGGGATTTTCGCACTACTATCAAGTACGCAACATCAATGGGCATTCTTGTTCATGAAAGGAAACTTGCAATTGCAACTAAGTAAACAAGTGGAAGAACCAAGAGCATAAATGTTACACATATATCTCTCTAAATATCTTGATTATCTCTCTAAACTGATTTGAAACTTGCAATTTCAACTAAGTAAACAAGTGGAAGAAGCAAGAGCATAAATGTTACACATATCTCTCTAAATATCTTTTCTAAACTTATATCTCTCTAAATATCTTGATTATCTCTCTAAATTGATTTGGGCCATGTTAAAAATAACATCGTGGAGTTGCTAGTTGTGAAGAGGATTTCACTACATCAATAAGCTACAAAAGATGAAGTGACATTGAACTAATACCCAATGTAGGCACCCAAAAAGGAGTAGTAATGATGAAGCTAATGATTCCAAATTCAACTCCAAAGGTAAACTATCTATAGTGCAAGAGGACAATAAATACTAGCAATTGCACCGGGAGGTGCAAGGGAACGCTAAAAGTAGGATCAATGAATCTCGTGTGCTACATGTAAGGGTACATAATGAATGTCAACCTATGGGGTGCAAAATATCACATTGAAGAGGAAAACCTCTGAAATGGACATGTTATTGATTACATGGATTGTTGGCTTTTAAACTATGAAACATAATTATTTGTGTTATCCCCACTTAGCCAATCTGAAGTTCTTATGCCATGAAGATGAGTCTTAGTTCGTATTTACTTGTTTTGAGAACTGTTATGAAAAAAACATTAACTTTTTTATTATTGATTTGAATCTTCATCTAAAAGAGAGCATTTTTTTCTCAACTCCCCCTTGGATCTTGCACTGCAATATAAATAAGTTTTTTCATTTACATGGTAGTTGTGTTATATATTTATGCTCTCTATCTGACCTTTTGTTGTTTGCGAGTTATTAAACTTCAACTATTTTTGACACAATTGTGGAGGAAGCATTGAATACTTATCATAACCATTTTTGACAGAAATGTGGATGAAGTATTCAATGCTTATGATAACCAATTTTGACACAATTTTGGATGAAATATTCAATACTTATCACAATGTTTACATTGTTTTTTAGAAATCCGTCATATCAGCGTGGCTGCAATTTTCTTGCTTTGGTTTGGGCTATCTTTTTATGTTTTCTTCCTTTGGTTTGGGCTATCTTATTATGTTTTTCTACCTTTGGTTTGGGTTATCTTATTATCTTATTTTTGGGCGAATAGCGTGTGAAGGAGAAAGCAGGGGAGATACGAATATCATTCAACGATCAAACTCTTGATATGGCTGTGAAAGTTAGGCCTTGTCGATCAATGTTGTCAATGTCGATTATTGCCTTATCTAGTGTCATGCCTTGCGATTTATGGATTGTTAAGCCCCATGCCATGCGGAGCGGCACTTGTGTTCGCGAACCCATTTTTATGGGGGGAATTGGGACAAATATTTGATTTGAAGGATCCCATGGTGGACCCTTGTAGTGAAGAAATTCAACTACAACAAATGATGGTAGTTTGGGGGGTTTAGAGCCTGGTGCATATGCGAGTGCGTGAACTGTGCCGAGTGAACCATTAACAAGGCCAGCCTCAACCCACAAGTTGTTGGTGATAATAACACGTTGTCCGATGCAGAGGAGTATTTTCATAGCTAGTTGATCATCTTCCAGTTTCTTGGCGGGGAGTTGCCTCTTTGGGCAGCATAACAACATGCAACTGGTTGGTTTAGTGTTTTTAACATGGATTTATTGCGCAGGGCAACAGCCTCATTTGTTGCGTAGAGATGCATTGAATTAGATAATGACTGGAGTTCGGCTTCAGGAAGGTTTGTTTTGAACGTGTCATAAGAAGCTTCCAATCATCAGTAGTGGGTGTTGCATTGCGAAGGTTGGAGAGGAGTTGGCGAAAGGAAATTTGAGTAGGGCTTGTTCCTTGTTTTCGAAACACTGTTGAAAGCGTAACCATAGTATCGAAGCTTTGCCATAGTGCAGTGCCACGAGAAGTGCCTACATACATTGGTGTGTCTTTGACAGGTGGCAGTTGGCCAAGGTCCCCCACAAGGATTATAGAATGTCCACCAATTGGGTTGTTTCTATTTGATGGGAATGCCTCACGCAAGCGATCATCGATTTGAGAAAGAAATTTAGGACCAATGAAGCACATTTCGTCAATTAGAATGTATTGGACATGCCAAAGTTGTTCTTGAAGGTTCAGGAGGGATTGACCCTCTAAAAGGTTCCATAGAGGATATAGGGATGCGAAGAGCAGAGTGGATCGTCAGGCCATTAATGTGGAATGTTTCCACGCCGGTTGGAGTAAGCAAGAGGAGGGGGTTTTCTCCATTGGTGGAGTTGTCAAGGAAGGCATTTTCGAGGCACTCAATTAGGAACGACTTGTCGGTACCAGCAGTGCCTTGGATTATCATTCTTAAAATTGTCGTGGCGACATTGTTGCAAAAGTGGGAGAAAATTATATTTAATGCAATGGTTTGGCTTGGGGACAAGGAGGAAAGGGAATGTGAGCATGGATTTGGGAGTTGGTGGATTCTTGTGGAGGAGCGGTTGAAGTCGATGAAGCGGATGGTTGTTTCTTGCAAGTGTGAAGGGATTATAGAGTGGCCCCAATTATGGTTTGCATCAAAGTCACGATGGCCAAGCATTTCAAGTTCATCGAGGAGGATGTTGTTACCTGGGTGGATTTGAGAGAGAAATTTCCATTCATCCATGTCAATGGTGGGGGCATGGGGAGGGTCATCAGGCAATGAACTGCTAGAGTCGGAAAGGTTAGGGGTGGAAGGGGCACGGTGAACATGCCAATCCTGATACGTGTGTCTAGTGTGTTCCTAGTGTGCAACAATGGCTGCGTCAGATGTGCCAATGTTGTTAGGGAGGCTACGAAAAGGGCAGTACAAAAGGATTTTTCTCCAATAGAAGTCTACATAGGATGTTGATTCTTTCGATGGAATGGAGGTGTAACAAGGAAGGACGTGCACGACCATCGAAGGGAAGATGTGTTTCCACGACGATGTTTTCGTACGGGAGGAGAAGGACCAAGAGCATGCGACTTCAATAAGAGGTAATCCCGCAAGTGTAAGTGGTCTTTGTATGTAGGAGGCGATGAAAGGTGTTGATGGAAGATGACCATCCAATTCTTGTGAAACACGTCCGAATACTTGTTTTTTACATTGATGGAGACAAAAGAAGGTTGAAATGGGGGCTCATCGGGTTTAATCCCGATCGTCAGATCTGTGCAACGAACGGTCAAGATTGAACAAAGAGGCAGGTTGCTTTTCAAATGGGAAGTTTTGGGACTATTGGGTTAGATCTCGACCATAGGATCTAAAGAATGAACTCTCAAGATTTGATCTCGGGGCGGAGTTTTAAAAAGGAGGAAAAGTAAGCCAGATAGATGGGCGGAGATCGAGCGTAACGATGACCGTTGATCTGCAAAGATCAACGGTGGATATTCGTCGAAAAATTGAACCGTCAGGTTTATGAAATAACAAAGAAAATTCGTGTTTTCGCGTAGGTTTGAAGGCCTTTAGCGCCCGGTTGCGGTGTTGTAGGTCATATGAGGAAGGGGGTTACAAGAGTTAAGCCCTCGGGGGCTTAAGAAAACATTATATGTAGAAAGGGTGTTTTAGGCCTAAAAACAGAGTTTTCGAGGCAAATTGAGGGTTCCGATAGGGGAAAGAAGGGGATTTAAAACCAAATAAGGGAGAGCAATAAGGTTTTAAAGGGATTTTGGAGTGATTTTGAAGGTTAAATGAGGCTTATGGAGGGATTTTTATGGAGGAAAAAGGGATGAAAATGGGGGTTTATTTATGAGTGAAAGGAGGGGTGAAAATGATGGAAAATGAGCTTCTCAAGCAGTTTTCTTTTGGCAAATAGTAGATTCTTTAGGATAAAGAGGGAAATAGCAGTGAAGATTAACTCAAAGGTTAGTTATCTTCACAAGACTTTAAGAACTAACAATTTGGGCATGAAATTATTTCTTGAAGGCTTAAAAATATTTAGCCACCATTTGGTATGAAAAATTTTTATAGGTGGCTAACAATGTGCAGACCCACGATGTTGCCATTCATACCTTAGAAAGAAAGGGGAGAAAAAAGTAATATGGATGTGTGGAAGTGAAAGTAACGAAAGGAAAGACAAGGAAGGAATAGTATGCATACCTGCACCAGTAATCCTTTACAGGGAATCCTTTAAGTAGGACCTCTTCCAGGAATATTGTGAATCTACAATGGATGTATTGAGATGCACAGTGTGGGTTTGTAACAATGTTTTGGATCCTCCATCAAGTTTGATCATGTGAATTGGATGGAGGGTTGGAAGGCATGGCATTATGCAAGTGAGGCCATTTGATATCAGCTACACTTAGTGTGAATAATATGGTAGGGGTGCCTTGTTGAATGATCATGTCGATAAGCTCCCCACTAGCCCTGGTCCAAAATGAAAGGCTCCCACACAAGGATGAGCTGAAACGCATAATTTGGTCTAGAATGGTGGAAGGTGGAATTTGTTGAAGGTGGTGGCAAAGGTCAACAATTGTTGCCAGAAGGGTATTTGAAAGGTCACTTTTAATGAAGACAAAAGGCAGTTTCTTGGCTCTGATGGCGCATGATAAGGTTGTACAAGTAATAGCGAAAGTGAGGATGTTGCCCAAAATGATTGTCATGGTAGCGCATTAGATGCAAAGCGTATTTCGGCATATCCACTTTTGCAATTCTTGGTTGGTTAATCATGGCAGATCCGGTGGGGGAAGAGGATGGGGAAGGCCACGGAGAAGAGGCCCTCTATGTTGTATTCATTGATTGGGGAGAGGCCAATGATGGGCCGTTGAAGTGAATGGGTGGGTGTGGAATTGGAGGATTCTATGTAGGCAAGTATTTCATCAATTTCTAAATGAGAGTTTGGTAGAGTTGAAACAAAGGAGGATGGGTGGAGGTCAGACGGGCATGGGTGGGGAAGTTCACAATTAGGATTTTCTAAAATGGCTTCTTGGAGTGGGATGGAAGTTGTGTTGATATGGCATAGCATGTTGGAAATGTTGATAGGTGCAACAGGCATAGCAGAAAGCGAAAGTTGGTTAATCTGGACATCTCTGTAGTATGGGTCATTTTGTAGTTTGAATTGCAAATCTACGTGAACACACGATCTACTAACAAAAAATTCATAGGATGTTTCGTCATAACTATTTTTTTTTACAACAAGGATGTCTAGTTCTGACAGCATGCGAGGAAGAGAGGTGACAATATTAGTGATATCTTGAGGAAAGCTAATAGTATGGCCAGAATATTTGAGTTGGCCACCACGTGCATGGGTAACTTGAAGAACAGGGTTGACACGAGCAATGAGCATCTCTTCAACTTGAGTTAGGCAGGAGAGGACATGCGATTGGATACCTGGGTCCATGTTGTTTGTGGAGGAGAAATGGTGGGTTGTTCGTTCAGCAACAGAGCAGCTACAAGAAATGATTCCTTTATTTGTTTTTGTTTTCATGGATGGGTAAGCTTCATGAAAATTTGACAAAACTTGGATGGGAGAAAGTGAATCGATCCTTGCATGAAAGTGACAATGTGAATGTTGGAGATGGATGGGGAGAAATTGTTAGGAAGGTGGAAAGGGACGAACATGGGGGGCGCATGTACAAGGTAGGCGAGAGGCGAAGGAATTGAAGGGTTTGGAAAGGTTTGGTCAACGAGTGGAGATGGAAGGGGAACTGGGAAAGTTTGGGTAGAATGTAGGGGAAGGAGGCTATTTTGAAAAGGATTGGGATTTTGGTTTGCGTTAGATTGAGAGTGAAGGTTGTCTTGACGATTGGCAAAGAGGAGGCGGCAACGTTCATTAATTCTTTCTTTGTTAAGTGCGTAGTGGCGTCGTCGGTGTTCGCTTTGCACATTGTTCTCTGGTGTGGTTGGCATAGCTATTGAAAATAAGGTAAGGTATGTCAAATGTATGAAGTACAATGAAAGGAGAGGGAAGCATGAAGATGAAGCATTTTTATATCATATTTTGTTTAATTATTTTTTGTTTTTGTTTAGATTTTTGTCGTGGTATGTCTTTCATCATAAACAATAGTATTATAGAAATGGTGTGAGTGATGTTTGAAGCAGAAATGTATTGAATATGGGTTGCGTAGAAATGAGTGTTGGATATTTGAAATGGAAAAATATTTGTTTTGAAAGGAACAACATGTTGCATGTATCGGCTAGAGTAAAGAGAAGCCATATTTTGTATTTTACAGAAAAAAGAACAAGCATTTTTTGTATTATTTTCCATACTAAACATAGCAATATTGATATGAGCATTTAATAAATGTGTGTGTTGCAAAGAAGATGAAACAATGAAGGAGGAAATGGAAAACCAGGTGAGTAAATGTTCATATATTAAGAAGACCCATAACAACATAGAGAAATGACATATATACAAAATGTATTGAAGAAATGAGTGGGCACCAATACGTCTAGGAGAACTACTACAAAGTCTAAGGGGCCGCAAAGATATATTAACTATTACAAAAGATGTATTCACAATCGACAATGAATGGCAAGCGAGGTTCAACAAGATTGCAAGGGGAACGATGGGAAGCAATGGAGAATGTGTGGGGGAGGGTGGGAATTTCTGCAGAAAGGTGTTAGGGGGAAATGATGTATTGAACGAGAGGAGGGGGACAAACGGGCAAGAGTCGAAAAAGCATGACTAAAGCCAGCGGCAGATTGTGCCGGCAGGGGGGGCAGGAGCGGGATGCAGAACTTATAGGATCAAATTATATGCATCAGTGTAGGGAGTTCTTCTGCATGCCTAAGAGTTGGGCATAGCCATTCAACACCGTTGAAGGTGTCTATCTTCAAAGATAGTGTGAAGAGGAATTGTCGTCCTTTGATTTTGCTATATATGTCCAGGATAGCTCCAGGATCGGTTTAGAGGAGGAAAAGGTCCTTTGCAGAGATGCCCAGAAGTTCATTTGCGGCTTCGTTGAAAGCGACCAAGTTTTCGAGTTGGCCAATGTGGTCGTGCAATTGGAGTCGGAGGATGTAGTGGTAGTCACACTCGATGAAGGAGCCTTCACATTTTTAACAATGCCAGGTGTTGTCATCTTGTCATAAAGCCTTTCTCATGCATTGCATCCCATCAGTGGTAAGGGGGCATGCAAGGAAGTAGAAATCATTCATGTCAATTGAGGTAGCAATAGCACAGAGTGAAATCCATGGGATTTTTTCGTCGAGTGGCATTGAGAGAATGTCAGCAATTGCTTTTGTATTGAGGGGCCTCTTTCTCGTGCCAGTGTATTTTCGGCTGAGTGAGGGCAAGGAAGATTTTTCGTGTTTCAGCGATATCTAGATTTATAATTTGGGAAGTGGTAGGGATTGTGCCGATAGTTTGGCCATTGAAATCGATGATCCTCCCCCATGATTGCAAGTACGGAAACAACACGAGCCATGCGAAGTTCAAAGAGTGCACGACCTTCAGCATGGCAGTGTTTGCCCCACAAGGTGACATCAATGCTGCTCCCAGACATGTCGCAAAGAGATATAGCTTTTTTTGGAGTCTCAGAGCTATCGCATTTGTGAACAACAGAGGCAAGAGAGAGGGAGGCGACAATGCCTATGACATCAACGATTGAGTTAGGATGTGAAAGTTTGAGGGAACTTATAGGCACGAAGTGAAAGGTATGGGAGGGTATTGTAAGGTCATCAACGAACAGTTGAGACACTGTTGATGAAGAGAAGAGGAGGATTTCGAACGAGCATCTTAGATGGTTATAGAAGGGTTGGGGACCTTAATGGTGTCATTTGCAACATTGTAGATGTGGCCAACTTGAATGAGAGCATGTAGGGATTCTGCCAACTCATTGAAGGTGGAGACGAGAATTTGAGCGTCATCGCGGTCGACAAGGTCAAACCTTAACGATTTTTCACCGCCATGTGCATTGCTATATTCACGAAGGGGTGTTTTTGAAATAACTCTGCCCTGGATGGACCAAGATTTTTGAGTAGGGGAGAGTGCTTTAAAAGGGAGAGTAGTTGCAGATGTTCGGGTGGAGTCTTGGGAGGACAACGAGTGATTTTTAAAGGGAGGGTGGCGATGAAAAGGGAGATTCAGAAGAGGAGGACAAGGTGCCTTGGAGCTTTTTTTCAATGGAGAGAATAAGAGGGGATCGGTCACCAACCAATGGTGCAACACGTTGGACTACTTGGAGCTCGAGGACACAAAGTGACCTGCAAGAACGAGCATTTTATCAGCGAAGAGGGGAAGTAAAACGTTAGGGATGAGAACAAAAATTAAAAAGGGACATAAGAGGAGAATCATAAAAGGGAGGATGGGGGGGGGGGGGGGTTTGTACGCAATGTATGTGGAAGGGGAAACGAAAATTAAGGGAAGTCTGAGTAAAAAAAAATGAACAGAAAAATAATAGCTGGTAACCCAAACACTTTTCAAACTATAGCAATCGAATTTAAGATTTTCAAATGTACTTTTCAAACTAAGAGATGGTAACTGAGCCAAATGCAATATTTTCATTGGTTGCAGGCGCCACATGTCTAAATTTTATAGGCTGTAAGGGCGATAAGAAAGCCTTCTCATTGGCTAGGGTGAACAGTGTTTGCTCACCCCAAGCCAGCAAAGAGAACGCCTTTCAGTGTAATGAAGAAGTCCACAAGAAATATGAATAAAGAAATAAAGAAAAAAAAAGCATACAAGAAACACAAGTAAAAAAAGAAGAGGTGACCAAAGGTGTCGCAATTGCTTTAGTGAAGTTGCAATGAAAAATTAGGCTCAACAAAAAAGTAGGGCACCATGATGAGGTGTCAAGGCTCCAATGTTGTGCTAGAAAATATGAGCATTTGGCAGAGTTTGTGCGTATTCCTTCATATGTTTGGCAGTAGGGTTTTAGGCATCCTTTAGAGCAACATTTGAAGGGTCATTTAAAGTGAATTTGAATCATGCTTGAAGAACCTTTTGAAGCAATTTATCAACATCTCCTTGAGGTGACTTGGGAATTTGAGGGACCAAGACAAAATATTTCAGTGAAGGAAAAACAAAAATAAAAAAACAAAAACAAATGTGGAAAATTGAAAGTTATCTTATAGAATTTCAAACATCTCACAAACTACAGCGATTTGGATCACTGTGCAACAATAAAATTCATACATATGACATAATGCAATAATTAGGATCACTATGAAATAACAGAATTTCATATCTTTGATTAACTACAACATTCACAAAAAAAAAAAAAATCAAACTAACAGAGGAAAGTTATCAATTTTTGATTTTATAAATGTATTAATGTATGTTTTCCCACATATGCACAGAATTACTTGGGATAAAAAGTACCCAAGCCTTCATATTCTATGATAAACCAGTAGATGATAAGTTGTTGGTAGTTGCTTTCAGAGGAACTGAGCCATTTGATGCAGATGACAGGATCGTAGACTTCGACTTATCCTGGTACAAAGTGGGCTCTATCAGAAAAATTTCACCGTGTGGGGTTGGCTACAACCTCCTTGGCTTGGAGCAAGAGACAATTGAGGTTTAATGTGCTTGCGACAAGTACCCATGTCTTATTGGTGGAGCACAACATTGTTTAGAATTAGCAAGATCCATTCTTTAGCCTCGTTTCTCTCCATAATAACCCTTCTAAGCCACATTTTTTTCCTCCAATATAAGTCAATTGTGAGGAAGTGTTGATTTTTCCAACCCCCAGTATGTCTAGGGTCAGGTGCACACTCTATGATGTCCTTTAGAACATTAGAATCTAAAAGACAACCCCTCTCCAGAAAAAACATCCGCCTAAAACTCTGAAAGTTTCTCTCAAACTTCTATAGGTAATTGTGTGGAGACATTTTCCCTAGATTGAGCTCAAGCACCTCCTATATCATTGTGACTACCACCATCACATTGATCCATCATGCACTTCCTCACCATCATTCCAACTCCAGTGAAAATCAATTAACCAATTATGTGGGATGAAAATTACCTTATAACCTCCCACCTCACCTGATGTGAGTGTAATACATCATGTTTTTCTAGAGCAAGGCAAACATTTATAAGAGTTGGAGGCACACAAGTCCAATGGTGATGCATATGTAAATATGGAGTCAGGAAATGTCTCTTGTTTTATTAGATTTTCTTTCAAGAACTATAATTGTGAACTATAATTTGTATGATTAGACATTGGAGCCATGTTTAAAATTGTTCTCAATATTGTTATATTTTGAACACCAATCAACAAATAAAAGTACAATAAATCTCAGATCGATAACAATTTTAAACATGATTGAGGGCCTAGAATAATATAATTTTTATAAATAATATACATTAACAAATATTTTGTATGTCTCTTATAAAAAGAATAAACATATCACCTTGATTCTTTAATATCACCATTAGCATCAGCGTCCTAATCTAGTAGCCATTTCTTTCTAATGGAAAATAAGACCTATATTATTGAGTGATATTATCTGATAAAGGATTGAATATCCCAATATAGTCACTCTTTATTTCTAATGGCAAATAAAAGTGACCTCCATTTAACAATATCAACTATATTATTGCATGATAATATCATCCAAACTAATAAAGTTCAAAAAGAGGAAATAAAAAATAGTATCGTGTTCATAAGTAGAAAGATTAAATTTATTCTCTCTATGATAAGTTGGGCAATTTTCTATTGACATTATCACTCAATCCAAGAGACAGCAAGGAGATAAAGCATTCGGGTTGATCTTTCCTTGGGTTCTTGGGTGATTGTGGTGCCATAAATTTAGCAACTTAATAGATGAACATATCCACCTAGTTGAGTAAATGAATGAAATTGACCCATAACTCAACCAACATATATTCACTTCTCAACCATCCAATTGACATTCAACTCCTCTATACAATGAATGGGAGGAAAGAGATCTAGCCCAACTACTAGTTTTCTGAGGTGAAAAAAGTCTTCTAGTGAAATGGCAAAGCCCAAGGAAGGTGCAACCAATAGGAGTTTTTGTCAAGTTTATAAATGTGAAGAAACAACATGCAAATCTATTCAAGTCATCTAAAGAGGCATTACTCTCTAGTGACTCTTGATTCACTACTACATGTGGGGGTGTTTTAAGACAATATTTAAGACAATTTTACAGTGAATTGTCTTAATTAGAGACAAAAATAAAATTGTGTATCGCCTTAAATATTGTCTTTAAGCGGGTGTCTCAAATTTAGTGTCTCAAACAATTATCTCTATAAAGACAATATAGAACACATATTATTATTGTCTCTATAAAGACATAGGCGTTATTGTCTTTTAAGAGACCATTTCATTTGTCTCTCTAGAGACAATTTAATTTGTCTACAATTTGTCTCTGTAGAGACACTTTCATTTTTGTCTTTGTAGAGACAATAACATTTGTATCTCTATGGACAACAGCTGAGATCAAAAATGTGTTGTCTCTATAGAGACTATATGTCCATAATTCAAACTATTGTCTCTCTAGAGACGATATGAAAAAATATCTTGAAAAAAATAAACAAATCATTTTAAATGTTATTTTAAGGTGGTTTCAACATTTCAAGTTCCCAAATAGTGATTTTAATTACCTTAAAATCTGTTTTTTATGGAAAGAAAAAATAAATTCCATTTTTTTAAAGCTAACAGCAGTCATTTTAAATCTAAGTAAATAAACAATCTCCCAAAACTTAACAATTCTGGAAAGCAACCTTGAAAATAATAAGGCATCACACTTATATTCGTTGAAAATAAATTCATGCCATTGAATTTGAACATGCAAGATCCTCATAATTTGGAACTTTATTTCATGACTATTACGAGGTAAAAGAAAAATGTAAATTATTTCTCTATCTTACAAAGAGAGTTTAATCTCTGACATATAAATCGAAAAGGTTGAATCACATTAAATGCTAGAAAAATAAATTCATATCCAGTGGTTAGCTCCACCATTTCAACACCTTTGTATAATTGGAATTGGCTTCCTTGATAACAAAAATAGCAAAAATATATATGCATCCGAATGTACAATTGATTTCCCAATTTACACTTAATTTTAGTGTTGTCATAAGGATGTTCTGTTGACAGAGGATTATCCACATATTTTCTAGTTTTCTTACATTTGGGAGAGGAAAGGAATCAGGCTTGGTCTGATTCTTGTCCAAATCTGGGTGCTGCTGCACATTGTCTCTAGATACTTTATATTTAGAATTGGCCACCATATGACTTGAGCTGCTCAACTTATGTCCCTGCTCCCTAAAAACCTGAATTTGAGTATTCCTTTCCAATTCCCCCCTCGCATTCTTTGTTTCTGGCTCACAGAAAGCACTGATATCCCTCGCCAGATTCCTCTACTGAGCTGATTGCTTTATTTTACTGGGTCGTTTTATCGTACATTGTTTTCCATCAGCATCATAATAATCATCATATCCATTGTTCTTAGACTTTTCAGCTGCATGAGGGTCTACATCAACACAAAAGAATGTCATCAATGATCACAATTCAAAAATCATAACAAATAACTTAATAGCCACAAAATAGAGTATGCATTATGGAATCAAGCCACAAAAATATTAAGAAGCTGGAAGGCAAGAGTAACTTACTCCCATTATCATCCATGACATCGAAGATCTTTATTTCCAATCACATAAAACAAGCAGAAAACAATTTATTCACAACAAGCTCATAATCGAAGTATACATACCAAAATTAGAAACTACAATCACACATCAATTTCTTACAAAGACTAACCATTATCGCCTTTTCATATTCATGGTTTGTCTCTTCCTCAATGTTCTAGCAGCTGAGATATCACTTGGTCATGGAACAAACCCAATTTCTTCCATGACCAATTGATATGATATATCTCAGCTTCAAGCACGTTGAGGAAGATACCAAACTCTACACATATTTGAAGACTACATGAGATATTTCTATTGAAGTTGTTTGGGTCGACAGAAAGGCCCACTCATCAAGTGGGGGTGAAGGGAGTCCATTTTCATCATTTGCAATTGCAGGTGAAATAGAATCTGGCAAGGTAACTACGACATGCAAAATAATGTATATGAAAAAAACAAAATATTTAAAAACAAAAGCCTTGGTAGTAGAACATAGGGCAAACTTAGGTAACTGGTCTAGCACAATACCATACCTGCACTTGCAGCTACAACAATATTTTCACTGGTCTTCATCCATTCATCTGCAATCTCTTTCCAGCCACTGCAGTACATCATACCGAAGTAGTAAGCACATTTACGCCTTTTAGTGTTCACTTAGGTAGGTCTAAGTCAGATTAAATAAACCAGAATCAAAGCCATAAAGCCATAAATAAGTTGCTACGACTAAAACTACATTTCTGCATAACCAATTCTTGGATTTCACCATTAGATTATCCATGATTTCAACATTGAACCTGGAGGTTTTGGCTTAAAATACTGGATAAGTCTCTTCACCATATACCGAATTTATTTTGAATTGTGCTTCTGCAACTAATTAGCTTTCTTCCCTATCTGAGTTTCCTGAATGGAACACACCATTTCAAAACATGATGATTATTGAACAAATTGGAAGAGGGGTGTTTGACTTCAAACAACACGTAAAAGAACACCTCCAAACTCAAAAGAGAGAGAACTTTGTTTAACTCTGTTTGTCTATGACTGAAAAAGCATACCTTGAGGGTTTCCATTGTGAGTTGAATCAATTCCAATCTTCTCAAGCACTCATATAACTCAATAACAAGTTGCAACACAAAAGAGGATTGACTATGGAGAGAGACAAATTAACACACCCATCAAAGGAATATTGCTTGCAAGAATTGACTCAATAAAACTATTAGATATTTAACTTATAAGAAACACTACCGTATATGGGTTCGCAATAATGTCTCTGATCTTGAAGACCTCTTTGAGAGTTGGGGATCGATCCTCAATTTCTTTGCTGAGGGCTCTGGCCTCATCATAGCTGTAATCGCTAATCCTAATCCCATCTGTCTCACCAATGTCGCTGTTTGCCTTGTCACTGTTTTTGTCATGGCAACCCGTGATACCCTCCTCTGCATCCTCATCATCGATAATTTCATCATGGGGTTTAGCCAAAGTAACAGAAGTACAGTCACAACACTTGACAACCTTCACATGCCTCTCTTTTATTTTCCACTTCCACGTAAGGCAACGTAAGCTTTTGTTCATTAAGAAATATCAGTTAGCGTAGTTCCAGAATGATATATATATATATATTTTGTTCACGATTATATGTTTCATTTATAATTCTAGTAAATATCACCTGTTTTACTGATTAAAGCCACGATATATAGTTTCATGTCAGATTAAAATCTGTCTACTTACCAGTGGAGACATGCAGGAGGATTTGAAGTTTACGACATCGTTTGGCGAATTCCACAATATTCTTTGCTCCCTTTGCGTTGACATTGAGAGAAATATCATATCTACATTTTGCAAGAATGTAGTTGAAGGAAGATACGCTTTATAAACACTTTCCTATAATAAACATAACTAAGTAACTAGATTTATTAACACTTTCCTATAATAAACATAACTAAGTAGCTAGATTTATAAACACTTTCTTATAATCGACATAACTAAGTAGGTAGGCAGGCTGTCACATGGAATTTCAATGGGTCGTCATATTGATGTGAAATTGTGCGAAATTGTGTAAAATCAAGAGATTTAAGGTTCAATTCTACTTCTTGAATTTCTTTCCATTACAGTCCATTTGAGTATATATAAAGATGGGGCTAGGAGGACATGTAGCAGGCCTAGTGGTATAGTGGTAACGGTTAGATTTTGGAATGGAATCTGAATCCATTTAAAGATTCCCGAAGAGAATAGGTAATAGGCCTCATATGTATAGTGGTAGGGGAAATCGATATCAAGATGCAATCAGATTCCGGAATAGAATTTGAATATACATAAAGATCCTTGAGGGGGAGATGTTGTAGGCCCAAAATTTATAATGGTAGTGGAAATCTACATAAAAATAAGCAAAATGTCCAAGTAAGACAGGTTGTAGGCCCCAATTTAAATCTGAATCAACATAAAGATACCCAAGGAAGATAGGTAGTAGGCCCACATGTATAGTAGTAGGGGCAATAGAGAGATGGAATCTCCAAAATCTGAATTCACATAAAGATGTATGGGGAAAACAGGTTTTAAGCCCCAATTGTATAAGGTTAGCTTTATTTCTTGGGCTATACATTATTAAATGTTGTTGAGCATACACTGCCCATGGTTGTTGGGTATATATTGCCCATAGTTAGATTTAAATTTAACCGTGGGCAGTATATGCCCAACAACATTCAATAACGTATAGCCCAAAAAAGAAATCTAACCGTGGTGGTCCGTATATGCCCAACAACATTCAATAACGTATAGCCCAAAAAATATATTTCCCATACAACTGTAATGGCAATCTGCATAAAAATGAAAGACAAGTAGTAGACCCAAAAGTATAGTGATAACAGAAATCAATAAATGCCAGAGCCAGAGGACAAGTAGTAGGTCGTATAGTGGTAGCAGAAATCAATATTAAGATGCCCAAGAAGGACAAGTAGTAGGCCCAAGAGGTGTCGGGGAAACTCTAGAGTGACCGAGTAGTTGTTGATTCCTCAAGGTTAAGTGAAATAAACAACTAAATAACTAGGTAGGAGAAACTAAAGAAACCTGTCATCAAGCATTGTGCTTGCTGCATTATTTACAATGGCGTCCAGATTTTCCCAGAGGTCTTCCCTGGTACTCTTTGAATCGATTCTGAGACTATCATCTACTGCAATGTCTCCAACTAGTAGAACAACTTTCTACAATATGAAGCTTTCGAATTCGTCTCCATGTTGCTCCCTCAAAGTCTTGAACAACTCCAGTTTCATAACCTGTAGCAAGAATAGAAATTAATTAGCTAAGTGGGAGGATATAATATCTTCGATCAAGAAGCTCAGTACTGCGATTTCTTACTTCATTTTTAAAACGGAGTCTGGCAGATGCCACGTCTTTCGCTCTTAGCAAAACAAAAATACGATTAATGCCAGGCTGCGTACGTAAGATTTTCACCAGGAAAACTGTGCCAAGGTAAACACCAATTAGCTTCATGAAAACAAAATCATATATTTCAGTAAAAAATGGGCATTAACGTTTATAATACTTTAGAAAATGGGCATTAACGTTTATAATACTTTTTCCAAAGAAACTAGTCGATCTGGACACTAATATGTTCTTGTCATTGAGAAACCCTAGAACGTTTGATGCCATCGATTGCTCTGTTGTTTGAGAGATCTGACCCTCTGCTCTGATAAATCTGACCTTTATAGTTACAAATAACTACAGATGTTACGTGTGGATCATACATACGCTACAAGCCTTTTTATATGTTTCATTCGCTGCTTCAAACTAAAGTTGATACAGTGCCAACTATAGTAGCCCGATAAAATAGAGGAATCCGCTATATCTGATTTTGTCCCTTTCAAGAAATATATTGTTCTAGCAATAAACAATGTTGTGCAATCGCCATTGCAGTACACAGAAGGAGGCCACAGAGTCCTAATGGGATGCAGCAAATATTAGCAAATTGGAGTGCATCACTCAAATTAATGTCTCACCTATTCACAACAAGAAACTATGTGTGTTTAATGTTCACAACTACTCTATGAGAATTCAATAAATGTTCACAATGTAGTTAGGTCTGCGGCATGCCAAATGCACTCATGCCTCCTGTTGGACTTTAAGCATGGTGTTAATTGGTGTACATCTTTTGTCAGTTTGTGAGGTCTCCAAGTCATAACACATCTTCGAAAAAAAAATCTCTTTTATGAAGAAGCTTTGAAACACACAAATTGCAATTTTGAGAAATATACCAAAAACAATTTGAACAACATTAAAGTGATCCAAAACAAGATGCCAAAGTCAATACTACAACAAGAATCTTAAAAGTTGCTTGATTCCAAAGAATATTGTCAAAATCAATACTATGAAGACAATTCATTTTGAGAAATATATCAAAAACAATTTGAACAACATTAAAGTGACAAGGATGCCAAAGTCAATACAACAACACCAATCTTAAAAGTTACCTGATTCCAAAGAAGATGCCAACATCAATACTGTGAAGACAATTCATACAACGCCTATGCATCTAGCTTCAATAATAACAGTATGTAGATTTTTCCTCTGGATACCTCACCGACAACACTTAAATGCCCATGTGCTCATTGATATCATCGACACAATCATCGCTATAAGTCAACTTTCCCTTCTATCTCATAAAATTTATTGAATTCTCATATATCCTCTCTAATGACACTGTATATCTTCTTTGAACTCCTCACCCACACTACTTAAATGCCCATGAATGCCCCGTGCTCATTGATATCATGAACACTTATGTTATCACCATTCATATTCAATCTTTTCCCTATTCTTGAAATCGAGAAATCTTGAAACCACACAAAAGTCTTGTAAACCTAAGTTGTTTAGGTGAGAAATTTATCAGTCTTGAGTAACTAAGACATAACTTAGTTATTAGTCTTGAAATAATCCAAATTTACAGGAAATAATTAGAAACTTGAATAACTAAGACATAACTTATCAGTCTGATCAGGAAATTTGGATCAAGTTTCTAGTTATACGATAAGATCAAGTTTCTAGTTTCTTAGTTATACGATAAGATAACTTGTATGACTTTTGTTTTATCCAAATTTACAGGAAATAATTAGAAACTTGATAGGATTAAATCTGCAAATCACATTGTTCTGAATCATTGCAAAAATGGAAAAGTTAAAAATAATAAAATACGATAATTCTACCTTTCTCCATAAAAATTATACATGATTATATATATACATATCTTGGAGGAGAAATATACATACTCTGATTCATCCACATTGTCAACAGCAAAGCTTGAAGTCTCTTTTTTTTACTCAAAACTAAAATTATACTTTTCATTAATATATAAAAAAATTATATTATGTATATGCATTATAATGCTTTACAAATAGGCTAAAACAACCATCAAGAGAATAACAAAATTTAGTGTTCACTTAGGTAGGTCTAAGTCAGATTAAATAAACCAGAATCAAAGCCATAAAGCCATAAAGAAGTTGTTGCAACTAAAACTGCATTTCTTCATAACCAATTCTTGGATTTCACCATTAGATTATCCATGCTTTCAACATTGAACCAGAAGGTTTTGGCTTAAAATATCGGATAAGTCTCTTCACCATATACCGAATTTATTTTGAATTGTGCTTCCGCAACTGATTAACTTGTTTCCCTATCTGATTTTCCTGAGTGGAACACACCTTTGCAAAACATGTTGATTATTGAACAAATTGGAAGAGGGGTGTTTGACTTCAAATGACACGTAAAAGAACACCTCCAAACCCAAAAGAGAGAGAACTATGTTTAACTCTGTTTGTCTACGACTGAAAAAGCATACCTTGAGGGTTTCCACTGTGAGTTGAATCAATTCCAATCTTCCCAAGCACTCATACAACTCAGTAACAGGCTGCAACACAAAAGAGGATTGATTATGGAGAGAGAGACAAATAAACACACCCATCAAAGGAATATTTCTTGCAAGAATTGACTCAATAAAACTATCAGATATTTAACTTATAAGAAACACTACCGTATATGGGTTCACAATCATGTCTATGATCTTGAAGACCTCTTTGAGAGCTGGGGATCCATCCTCAATTTCTTTGCTGAGGGCTCTGGCCTCATCATAGCTGTAATCGCTAATCCTAATCCCATCTGTCTCACCAATGCCGCTGTTTGCCTTGTCACTGTTTTTGTCATGGCAACCCGTGATACCCTACTCTGCACCCTCATCATCAATAATTTCATCATGGGGTTTAGCCAAAGTAACAGAAGTACATTCACAGCACTTGACAAACCTATTTACATTTTTCTATGTTTTCAAAGGTTTCACTATTCCAATACGTCCATAAAAAAAAATTCTTACACAGAGTTCTCTTGACTACACTTCTACAGTCAGATATCTACCGTAAATTCTACAACCCCCTCGAAAAAAATAAGAGAAAACTTGCAATACATTGATTCAAACATTGAAAATTAAAAAACACCAGAGGGCCCAACTTCTATGGCTACACTCAGTTTCTCTTTTGCCACTCAAGAAGTATTTTCTCCTTGTGTCACTGGAACTCGAAACTCAGTAGTTTGCAGACCTTTACCAATTTCCTAGTCTTAAAAACTTGATCTCATGAGGCTCAGGAAATCCATCTGATTAACGTTGACCTGCAGAACTAATAACTCTGCTTCCATGTTTGCCAACTTCTTATCCATCTTGCTCTGCAACCATTCACACCACTTTTTCAGCCACTGAAAACTGTTTCCAAATTTACAGGAAATAATTAGAAACTTGATAGGATTAAATCCGCAAATCACATTGTTCTGAATCGTTGCAAAAATGGAAAAGTTAAAAATAATAAAATACAATAATTCTACCTTTCTCCATAAAAATTATTCATGATTATAAATCATTTGATTATATATATACATATCTTGGAGGAGAAATATACATATTCTGATTCATCCACGTTGTCAACAACAAAGCTTGAAGTCTCTTTTTTTTACTGAAAAATAAAATTATACTCTTCATTAATATATAAAAAAAATATATTATGTATATGCATGATAATGCTTTAAAAATAAGCTAAAACAACCATCAAAAGGAAATCAAAATTCATGATATGTAGAGAAGTTTTTTGGTGTCCAAAATATATCACTAACAATCATATATAGATGTAAATATAAATAACAAATACAAAACATATCTTCCTAATCACGTGAGAATTTTATCTCAGGTAACAAAAAAGAAAATCTTGTAGTCAGTGAAGTTGTATATCCATCAACATAATCTCTATGAAAGACTTGTGATAATATTCAGAGGTGTTTTCATCTATTTGCTCCAGGATCTTTCAAGTGCCAAAAATATGTTTAGCACATTTAACACATATCAATCCTTTTTGTCCTCTTTCTATGAGGTGCTACTATAATTGTGGGTGTGGATTGCTCATCACATTCAACACCCTCCTCATTATTTTTGTCTCCCTTTTGCTGAAATTCAACAATGGTTTCTTGCCAAGGTTCAGGAATGACAATTGAATGATTGTGTGCAACAAATGATTCATCATGTGCTTGTATCTCGTCCTCATGCTCACTTCCAGATGTTTCACCTAATGATTTAGATTGTTGGGATTCCTATACACACAAAAATTTAACTTGTTAAAATAACATTATACCTAAAATTAAATTATTGCATATTTCATAAGATATTATAAACAACTAACCTCAGATTCATAACCAGTAATTAATTTTTCCCCTCGATCTATCATGTGTTGTCGTAGACCTTGGGAACCGTGTAATAAAGCATATTTTAATTCTTCCTCTGAAGCTTCCTTCTGAAATTGGTGAACCTGCATTAACAAAGATAATCATATTTATAAGCTATAATGACTAATAAGATACAACTAACTCAATGTGACCATAGTTATTTTCCCTAAAATAGAAAATATAATAGATGAAAATATTCACTTACCATGCCACCACGAATACTGTTATATCCACCAGAGCCTAATTTATGAGATCCAATACTTGACACCCTAGCTTGGGTTGTTTTCGTTGTATCTCGAAGTCGCCTTTTACCTCCTCTTCGTGCAGATGGCCTATAGTTTGGATTATTGTGCACCTTCCTTTTAAACTTGCCATCTTTCATAAGTTCATCCCACGTCACTTGGTCTGTGATCCAAGATGGACGTGGATACATCAAATTTTTTGTTAACTTTGACCTTAAATTGTCTCTTTTTGAGTGAATGTATTTACATGCAATATCTAGAATAATTTCTTTATCAAATCCAAGATTTCCAAATTCTATTACAACATATTTAAATAGTTCTTCTTTTTTAGCATTGGTTTGCTTCCTCCAATCCATTTGGATGGTATTTCCAAACAATTGTTCAACACGACGAAAAATAAAGTGATAAAATTTCAACCCCATTTCATCCTTCAAGACATTTCCTTCTGCAGTGAGCAAGATTGTAACTTCTTGCATTCCTTTTGTAGTCACCGAGGATATTTTTGTAGTCCTGGAGGTTGAGGTAGATTCCCTTATAGGTACATCAAGCACTTTCTCACTTATTTCCTGCATTTACAAAGAAATTGTGGAACTGTTAAAAATACAACCAAAATATGAAACCAATTTCATTTCTAAATTAATTATCCTAAACGTAACAAATGAAATTATAAAAAAATTAAATAATTTTACCTGCTCATTTGAAGTAGGCACTGCACTCTCCAACAATGGCATTTCCCATAACTGAATTTGTTCAACCATTTCTTGTCTGATTTGAACATTTTCAGGAGTATCTGGTAGGAGCCTTAACATTCTTGATTGTGAATCTATGAGACTCCTCAAAGAAACTTGTTCCAGTCTTGGCGGGAGAATTCTAATTGAACCCACATTTGATGGATTATTTATTAATCCTGATGTACTCGTAACAGGAGCATGCAGGTGAAATTCAACAGGGATACTAGGAACATCAATATTTGATGTAGAGGGCATGTTATGGGGTTCTGGTCTAGGTGTCGAGGGAATAACATAACCCTCTATACCAACAGATTGTTTACTTGTTGGAGTCACCCTAGAAACATCCTACAAGGTACAAATATAAATAATAAGATGGAATAAAAGATGAATAAAGTTGAAATATGTAAACTAGGTGTGGTCTTCATAATGACATATGTAATCATGATTTTATGTAATTTATGTAAAGAAGGAAAAATAAAATCATTTTTGTTATGTTTGAAGCATGGGTTTCATGCTCAGGGATAACATAGATGAATAGCAAGAAAAAATTAAAAGATGAAAGACATTTTCCATGGTTGAATGCATCTTAGTAAGAGGCATCATGGTAAGCATACAAATTGAAGCAAGAGCTCATAGCTGAAGTAAAAGTATACAAAAAAATAACATAATCAAGTAAAAGTCACCTCCATTGTTATGCCCTATATTTCTCAACAAATAACATAATCAAACTCACGCAAATAGATTGTTGAACCTTAAATTTTTCATAACATTGGATGTATTAGGGGGCATAAACGATACCTGCATGGAAAAATTTGATGTATTTACCGGCATAATTGAATCCTGCATGCCAACAAAATGCATGCTTAACAAAAACACAAATATTAATAAATATATAAAGTGAAATAAGTCAATTTAATGCACAAAAATATTGATCAAGCTTTACCACTAGCATAAGCTGAGATGTATTGAAAGGTGTGATAGGGGCTGGAATGACTTTAGAAATTGCCTACATTCCAAAAATATAAATTAGCATAATATAATAAAGAACATAAGATAATTGAACCTATAAAATACGATATTCAAGCTTACCTCATGCACCATCATAGCAATGTCTTGCCCTCGTGCATTTGTTAACATTTCCATAAAAGCGGTTAAGATCATTGAATCCCCCAGTTCAGAAGTAACATTCTTAAAAAAACACATAATAACATAAAAATAAGAAAATATTGATTTGAGAACATATGCTAGTGACATTAATAACAAAATTCAAATTCACTAGCACATGAAAAATAACATAAACAAATTTCAATATGTTTCAATACATAAAAAAGAAAAAAAAAGAAAAAAAAAACATAAACAATGCTCAATATGCAAAGTTTTTTTTAGGTTTACAGTATTATGTTTCTCTTGCCTAGGTGACAATGGCATAAAGTAAAGGTGTTCAAAAATTCAATTAAGAAATTGAAGTGTAGTAGATTAGGTGCCTCCACCAAATATATATGTGCTTTTCAATTAAAACCTTAAACATTCAAATTACTTAATGTCCATTACAATTAGAAACTCAATACTTAACTATAGTGAATCCTTACAAATATCTTAAAATAAACATAGTGATCAAAAAATGTCATCCTCACATGAGATTTCCTCATCTGATGGCATAAATACCCCATCATTAATGGACCCTAAATCGACAAATAAATTAATACCATCATTTTCATAGTCTTCACCACCTTCAACTACAGGTAAATTAAAATCAATAAATTCATCATCTTCATGCACTTGATGTCCATGTGGTTGGTCATGTCCTTCAGACACTTTAGTAAACTCGTCATGATCTTCATCTTGGTCATATGCATCATTGACAATAACATCATCTCCATCTTAGCCATCTATGTCTTCTGGGGGAACTTCTGCATCTTCAAGTAAATCATGGTCCTCTACATCTGGAACAAATGTTACTCTTCGTCCCCTTGGATCATAATCAATCACAAATGACCAACCAGGTTGTTCTAAATTTGGAATGAGAAAAATTTGGTCACATTGACTTGGAAACACATAAGGTTCAGAAGTGGCTTCAAACCTAGATGTATTGATCATATGGAATCCATTATTATGGAGCAAGATAGTTTTTTCTTCTCCCACTTCAATAAGCTTGTACCATTCAACACGAAAAATAACTTTCTTGAAAGACATAAAATCAAGCTCTATAATATCCTCCAACACTCCATAGTAGCGAAGTGTGCTTGTGATTGGTTTTCTATCATTTGCATGTGAACGACATTCCACCTCAAATGATGTTGAAACTCCACAATCATAAGTTTGTCTCTTTTCATCAACTTTTCTGATGCGATAATGATGACCAAAATTCCACATTCTTTTGTAATATCTTACCTAAATTCATAAAAATATTAACTAATTAGATTCAAGGATATAAAAGTTAACAGACAATTTATTAAATATATGCAACATATTAATATATATCACCTCCCCATTTATAGATCCTTTAATTAAATTCAATTGTTGTTGTGTCACTCTATCCTTCCCTTTTGTTTCCTCATTTTCAATATTGGTCTTTAGCCAATTCCATGAGCATCTATCTGGCCACTTTATTTTATGGCTTGCAGGCAATCCTCGATTAGTGTTTTCACCATGTCTATTATATATATTGGTCCATGCATTTTCATCTTCTAATTTCTTTTGTTCAACGTACTTCTCCATCCATTCCAACATAAAGTCAGAATTGTATGCAACATACAAATGTAATGCCTCCCACTCCTTAGCATCTACAATGAAAAATATATTTGTTCAATGAATTAATAATTAATTATAGCCATGTATTATAAAATTTAAGATAAAAATAACTACTATAACATTTTGCTTACCTTTTATCCTCTTTGAAGTCCCTTCACCCTCTAATTTTTCTCCTTCAAATGATTGAGATTGGTTATAATTCCATAATCGCAGAGCTTCAATATGCAATTGAGATAAGTACTCACTCAAATGAACCATTGCCTGAAAAACCATGTACCCCTCAACTATGGACCCTTCTGGTCGAGCCTTTTGCCTCACAAATTGTTTTAAGACCTTCATATATCTCTCCACGAGCCACATTGTTCAAATATGAATAGGACCACATTGTTCAATCTCTTCTACTAGGTGTACAAGGTAGTGCTCTTGAGAATTAAAGAAGCTTGGAGGGAAGCACATTTGAATATCACACATCAAAAGTGAAACATTCCTCTTCCAATACTTCAATTCATCCTGATGTATCTCTTTAGATGAGACCCACCTGCAAGTATTACCATGTATTACAATAAGAACTTGTGATTTCTCGTAAACTAAAAGTAATAACTCATATAAAGGCATAACCAATGATGCACTTCAAATGATAACATTCATGGAAGAGTATGCATGATTGATTGAAAATACCTCAGATATTTGCATAATTTGTAAATAGTCAAAGTGACATCATGGTCAAAAGTACTTGGTATTGCTGCAGGCAACACATACTACATGACCATTAACAAATAACCATGTTAAAATATGCATGAACTTCAAATATGCATGAGATGATATTATCACAATACTAGTATGACCATTAACAAATAACCATGTTCAAATATGCATGAACTGCTATTATCACTAAGATATACAATTTTCGAATTAAGTTCCAACAAATCTAACATGTGACAACGTTACCTTTATCCAATTGTGCCAATCATGTGTTTTTAGGCCTGAGAACTCTGATCCATCTCTTGTGAATAAGTTTTTTAATGTCGCACCAAAGCCAGAAGGAAATCTTATGTTTTTCATAGTAGAAATGATTTTTTCTTTCTCATTTGATGTAAAATTCCATGGAGCATGAACATATGAGTTGTCTTCATGCAACCACATGTTTGGCATGATATTGGCAACTCGAAGGTCCTTTCTTAACTTTATTTGTGCTTCAATGTTAGTTCCATTTAGATGTTTCCACAAGCACTCTGCCACATTTTTCCCGATGTGCATAGTATCCAATAGGTGGGCTATTGGAAAGTTCTCATAATATTCTAAATAGAGAGTCTTTTCATTCCTAGGGGAAAACCCGTCCCTTCTTTTTTGTCATACATTGCTTTCCACCTAGCAGGGTTCATCTTTATTGGCTTCCTCATTTCAACTTCCTTTCCATTGAACTTATGTTTATCACGCACTCGATAGCGATGATTTTGTGGTAAGAATTGTCTATACTCATCATATACAGTTTTATTGAGATCCTTTGATTGCCTATGCAACAATTTTGGCCCACATGATGGACAACCATGTTTCCCCTTTGTTTGTAGCCCTAAAATAAGACTGTAAACCAAATTTAGTAAATACTAAAATGAAGACAATAATTATAAATGTAATTTATAATACATTACAACAACAAATATTACCACAACAAATAGAGAGCCCCGGGGCGTCATGAATGGTCCAGATAAGAATTGCATGAAAGAGGAAGTTTCTATCATTGACAGGTCTTGATACATCATACATATTTACACCATTCCATAATTCACGAAGCTCGTCAATGAGGGGCTCCATGTATACATCCATATCCTTTACTTGATATTTTCCTAAGTAAACAAAGTGTTCTTTATTAGGATTAACTGAATTGAAATATTTTTATATAAAATTCAAGAGAGCATAGCATTTATATGTTCTAGTACCTGGTATGATAAGAGTTAACATTGCATGTTCCTTTTTCATTGCCATCCAAGGGGGAAGATTGTTGTTTATAATTAACACTGGCCAAATAGAATACGTTGTTCTAAGATCTCCAAAAGGATTGACACCATCCATTGCTAGAGAAATTCTTGCATTCCTTGGCTCATTTTTTAAATGTGGCCATTTTTCCTCAATATCTTTCCAATATTTACTATCCGCAACCATACGCATGACACCATCTTGGCTTCTCCCTTGTGCATGATAATCCATATATTTTGCCAACTCCTTGCACTTGAACATTCTCTCAGAAACACTTAACAATAATATTCGCATTCAATCAATCAATTATGATTCATAGTACTTACCATTGAATCAATTATGATTCATTTTACTTGTCAAGTCTTTATATTAAGTAGATACATTTAAAATATATATATATAAATTATATTAGTAAATGAAAGTAAGTAGAGAAATTGGTGAATACAAAAAAATAAATAAGAAAATAAAGTAGGCACCTGACCACTTGTACTTATAAGTCCTGACTTAGGCTTGCAACTGCAGCAATACAAGAGCTTAGGCATATGGAGTGGAAGGAAATCACAAGAAAATTGTCTCAAAATATTTTGTTGCTATTTTTTTTCACATGCAGCAAATGGAAAACATGCAAAAACAAATAACACATCTTTGAATTATAAGAGAAAACATAATTGGTAGTACAGATGTTGTCTTGGAGAAAAGGGAAAGGAAGAAGGGAAAAAAGGGAAAAAGTAGAAGGAAGCACTCTCTGAGTATGTATAACTCAATAAACTCCACAAAGGACAAAAGTAGAAGGTAAACAAAAAATACACATCTTTGTAGGGTACACGAAGAGTCAAAAGTGTACGCTCTTTGAATATATATATATATGCTTTTGATTTCCTTCCACTCAATGTGCCCTCTGGTGTGATGTTTCTCACATCTTTTGTGGAGTCTTTGTTGAGTTATGCATGCCTGTGTAGATTGCTTTAGCCTAGTTTAAGATATTTTGCCCTTGCCCATGATCTTCATCAAAGGTTTAGCACAATACAGATGTTGTCTTTGATGAAGATCATGGGCAAGGGAAAATTATCTCAAACAACATCTTTAACTAGGCTAAAGCAATCTACACAGGCATGTATAAGTCAAAGGCTCCACAAAGTTTGTGAGAAACATCACACCAAAGGGCACATGGAGTGGAAGGAAATCACAAGCAAATTGTCTCGGAGTCTTTGTTATGATGTGGTTGTATGCTCGTGGCAAAATAAAATTAGGCAAAAGCTAGAAGACAAAAGCAAAATACACATTTTTGTAGGGCACAGTGAAGAGTCCAAGGTGTATAGGCTATTTGAATGAGGAAGTAAAAATAAGTCTTTGATAAATATTAAATATAATCTGCAAGAAGTATCAGACTATATTGTTGTACCATGGCTTGTATTAAAAGATAATGTAAGAAAGGTCACAGAAGTAAAGGAAAGCAATCTAAAACATGAAAATATGACCAAACAAACATTAGGTGATGCTGAGGAAGCTAGTGCCAACAAGACAAACAGTAACAAATCAGACCAAAGTTCAAGAGAATTCCAAAGTCGTATCTACATAAAGAATGATTATGGATTCAAAGTTCCAAGAACTACCTACAACTAGTGAAGAAGTCTGGAAGTCAATTAGCCTACAACAGTCAACTGTATATCCAGTAAGTGTTGCTTTTGAGTATTGACTCACATGAGTCTAACTCATTTGAAGAAGTGAACATAAAGCAAGAGTTGCAGAAAGAAATTCCAGAGGATTATACCAAAATACAGATAAATCAGACTTGGGAGCCTATGTAGACTTTGAAGAAACTTTGCACTTGTTAGATGAATACAATTAGTTAGGCATAGGTGTGAGATTTATTAAGTGGATGTCAAAAGTGCCTTCTAGAATACAATTTTTGCAGAGGAAATGTATATGCATTATAGCTCATATGGACTGAGGCAGGCTCATAGAGCCTTGTATGCAAGCATTGATGACCAGTCAAGGATAATTATTTTGGAAACCTGTCAGATTGTCAAAAGCAAAGTGAAGGATGAAATATTGATTGCATCTTATATGTTGATGGCATCATTTCAGTGAATCCAACTTCCAAGAATGATGGAAGTGATAAAATATGAGCTTCCTGCATAAAGCTTTTGAAATGATAGCTCCAATGTATTTAGATTTTCCAAGCTAAGTATGTAAGGAAGATATTGAAATTTGAAACATATTTGACATTGCTGATGATAAATCTGCAACAACTCCTATTGAAATGGATATGAAGTTATCGATTCTTAAAGACTCAAAGCTAGTGGATGCAACACTACACAGTAAATTGGTAGAAGTCTTATTTATCTTATCACTATTTGATCGGATTCAAACTGTATTGTTGGTGGCATGATATCATGATTTATGGCTTTCCTCAATAGCTATTCATTGGAAGTCAACAACATGGTTTTAAGTATGTGCACAAATATGACACTAAGCTGCTTGATCTCACACCCATTTATAAAGGATTTTGTGTTTCATGCCAAGACTAAGACGGTCATCATCCCTTATATCAGAGAGCAAGAAAAAACCATGAAGATTGACTTGATCTATTTCAGGTCTTAGATGTATAGTATTAAAAACTGGAATTGGTGGCCAGACCAGTCCACCTAATAAGCCGGGTTTCAAACTAGAACCAATCAAACTGGGACTGGTTAGATCTCAATGAACCAGTATTAAAAAAAAAAAAAATTAATGAAAAAAAACTATTTTAAAGATTTAAAACCATAATTCCAAACCAATAGACACAAAATATGCAAAGTTTGTTCATATATATACCATGTAAAGGTGAATATATCAAAATGGCACCAAGTGCAATACATAAAACTTTCCTATTGTCGATCAGGCCTAGAAATGGAAAATTCTATATAATATCCTGGTTTGAGTTATCTCCTGGAGTCTGAACTAACGTCCAGTCTAGTCAGAAAATAAAACTGCCCAATTTCTCAGCCAGATACAACAATATTATTAGAACCCAGATAATCAATCGCACACCATCAGTTTGCTCAAGCAGCAATAGGGATGTCGTTCGAATAACTTAGGGATGACTCAAACTAGAGGAGAACATGTCTAAATAGTCAATAATGGTGCTCTAATACGCCCTATAGATCAAGAACATGGAATTGGCCTCTCGGCCTCTGCCTACAGTTGAGAGAAAGAAGAAAAAAAGACAAAGAGGTCAATCATAAACTCAGTAACAGTCTTCAAACACAATGTGTGAGTTTCGCAACTTTACTGAATTAGAAACATAAACAAATGGTTAGAAGAAGCATTGAAACATTGATAATCAAAACAAAATAAAGCAAATTTTTGACACAACACTGGATCATATTTACTGCAACATAACTTGTTAGAATCCTGTATGAGGCATAGAATATACCCCTGACACTGACAGGACAACACTAATTCGATCATTTTCCAATTAATGCATACACTAATTTTATCATTTTTCGGTCTAGAGTGCCAAGTTATGTCGGTTTTAGAATGGAAGAGGGACAAATATCCAACGTTGCAAGCCTCCAGGTCAGCTCACCAACACCTCCAAAAGAGAGAAAAAAAGGCCAAATAGGTAACCTAGACATTATCCATAGCCCATTCAGTCAATGTGTATGGGATGAAAGAACAATGGAGAGAGATGAATACTCTCACAGACTCAATTGGGCACAACCCATTCAAGCCAGAGTCTAAAAAGCGTAGACAATGAAAATAAAGACCCACATTGATTCAGGTACCTGCTATAGATTTTTCCTTTAGAAGAACATCAGACATTCTTAATATGGTACCCGGTTTGGTATGTTGGCTATTCCGGCTTGTTTGGAAAGAGAGTGATGCCTTGTACAGCACTTGAACTTTTTAATATACGAGTGTTTTTTCAGTAACAACCTAAAAAAATCCACACCATACATGATCTGTCCAAAAATTGTAAACACCTAACCATTGAGGCCACATTGGCAAAAGGAGTCATCAAAAAACAGTTTTAAGGAAATGGGTACAAAAGTTCCTTCTTTGATTTTGATAATGTCTGTTCCCTGGAGGGAAAAGAGTGGGAATGAAAAGCAGATAAAGCTGCAGTCCCACAGGACACAGACACAGACACAGACGGAGCACTGAAACCTTGCTTCCAGTGGCAGCGAGAAAGGACTGTAAATCTGTGAAATACTCTGTACCATCACTCTCTATGAATCAATCAAAATTTTTTCACTCTACAATAAATGTTATTGTTCGTGTTCTGATTTGCTGCTCCTTATTTCTGTAGCATAGTATATTGAAAATTAAATAAATAAAAAAAGGACAATTTCATGTTTCTGGGCTTCTTCATAGACCTGTTTGTTGTTTGAAATTTGTGATGTAATCTCCACTTACAGTTTTATCAAAGCATCATATAATCTTGTTATTAGCTCGGATTTCTTGCTGTTAGAAACCCTCTATGTAGCAAAGGTTTCCCCCCTTTGTAGCTTTTTTTATACAACATATCAATACAATATGAGCGGAAACGTGAAGGTTGGGTTACACTTTTGTGAAGTCCCGGGGCAGAAATTTTTTCCAACAATAGTTCGGCCGAAAATTTTTACAAGTTCGGCCGAACTCTAGATTCCGTTTACAGTGACGGCACACTGACGGCGTTGGAAAATAGAATTTTTGCTGGAGTTTAGAAAATTGGCAATTAAAGTTCAGCCGAACTACTAAAAAAGTTCGGTCAAACTATGAGTTCGGCCGAACTTTTACTTTTAAAATAGTTCAGCCAAACTATTTTCTATAAATAGATTGCCCGCGAATGTTTATGGTTTACTGTTTCATTGTTCGCGCGTTGTTATTGTGGTTTATCGTGTTCGCGTTGTTGCTGCTGCCGACGCCCTGGTGCTCCTGTTGCCGCCCTATTGCTCCTACCATTCGTGCGGGTAAGGCTCGAATTCAGTCTTTTGAAATGTGTTTATGCTCATAACAAGAGGAGAAATAGGTTCCTTCTTTTCTATCATTCACTTTCACAATAATTATGCTAGTACCTTATGCACTGGTATAGAGAATACCTTTATATATCTTGTACAGATGTAGGCTATGAGTTTCGCTTAATAGTGATACTATGCTTCATAATTTTTTTACTTTTTCTTATACTCAAAATATCCCTTCTTATCCCTTCTTAAGGGATAATGGAGGTGCAAAAAGTCTGCGATTTGTTTTCCAGAAGGGTCAAACTTGAGAGGACTATTAAATTATCCCTGACATCCTTTTCCATTGGGCTTTAATTCCCTATAAATAATCTCACTTTTGAACCATGTAATGTGATTTTTTCTTTGTTATAAGTGTTAAAAATAGTTCCCAAAAATGTGTTCTAGTTAACACCACAAATTTGGCCGACAAAGAGAAGATACCCCACCTTAGCCCAAATGGTATGATGTTTCTCTGTACATGAGGCCTTGAAAATACACCACTTTTGCAAGCCTTTCAGGCAACGGAAAGTGTAGAGGATGCGAAACAGTCTACCAAATATTAGGCTCGCCTGTTGCTCTAACAGTCTACGCAGTATCACTGTTTTAGATATATTAGGCTCGTCTGCTGGCCGTAACAATCTACCACGTCCAAAAAAAAACAGAGCCTTGTGGGTACCATTCATATTGAGTACTGGAGAGCATATTTTGATTAGCAACAATGAGTAGTATGCAATTGACAGGCTTGTTGTGCGGATAATAGTCTAGTAAAAAAACGAACCCCTATGGAACAACATACAAGTGAGTACAGGCTCTCTTGAAAAGACATTAGGCTCGTTTGAAAACCATTACTATCTACCACGTCCAAAAACAGAGCATGTGGATAACATTTATATTGAGGACTATCAAGTCCGTTGAGGAAATTGCAGCAATATTTTTAATAATCCTTGTGATTATATAAGAAACATCAGGCTCGCTTGCAGGTTAATACAGGCTCGATTGAGTACTAAAGAAAACACAGACAACATCTTTTGTTGGAAATATTTGCCTCCCTTCTTGACTAGAATGTTGGAAACCTGCTCTGTCTTGAAACCCCTTCTTGGAGTCTCTCTCTAGCTAGAACTGCACCTACACTCTGCAACTAGCCAAAAAATAGATTTGAAATATTTGACTAATTTTTTATATAACTGAAATTCAAAAACAGATGATTTTCCCCAAGTTTTAATTGTTTAAAATATGATTGTTTAAAACTGAAAGATTTTTTTTTTTGTATATTTGAAGTTCTCCATTATTATATAAAAGGATTTTATGCTTGTATATTTTTATGCTCTTTGCCATATAGTAATGTCAGTGTATGAAGTTTTAAATTGTTTTTATTATTTTTATTATATGTTGGATGTGATTTTGATTGAAAATGCTTCTTTTTTATTTATTAATTAAAACAAATTATTAGAAAAATTATTGCTTTAAGCCTTGGAATTTACAATCAAAATTAGAAAATGTTTTTATATCTAGAAACTATTTATGAAAAGTTTAATATTGTTTGATTTTCTCTACCATGTCCTTTTTACATATATCTAGAATAATATTATTTGTAGTTTCTGGTTTTTTGTAACATTTTACTACCATAATCAAAATCTATAGAAATAATAATCTATCATTATAATATCTTGAAATGGAGCTAGCCAAGTCAAATATAGTATTGCAAATCCCTGACTAAGTTAGATGAGGAGGCTATGTATTACTTAGTATTGTATCCATATTGGGGTTGCAAGTTCTATGGGTTCAAAAGAACACTTGCAAACAATTTTTTTTCCATATGACCTCTCTTTTTCATAGATAAATTTCATTCTTTTAGCCATTATGGATTTGAGAAAAATACATCCTGATAGGCCAATAAAAAGCCTTAACAATGAATTAAACATGAAAAACTATTAAATATGGGTAACCAAGTAGCATGAAAACAAACAACTAAATCACCAAGGCTAGTAGTGATAAATAATAAACATTCTAGGATAAATAAAAATTCCATGTAAATAATTTTTTTACCTAAAATCACTAGATGGTGAGGCCCACAGCATCAACTGCAAAAGCAATGCAATATAACCAATCAAAATACACCAACAAAACATATGGTCTTGAATGAGGTTTTGGACTCTTTAGATATAAATGTACACTGTGGCAATGTATCCTATATAAAACTTTAATCCATGTGCTTAACCTTAACATTGACACAAATGGAATACAATTTTACTCATTGCTTTATGATAGAAAAATATTCGGATGAGTATTACCCACATATCCGAAGTCAAAGGGGATAGATTAAAAAGGGATGCTCTGATCATCTATAAAATATAAATTAAAGAAGCATGACATGACATATTAGTAATACAAATTAGATATGCGTACCAATTATGTTCATATAACACAACAAATAGATGATTCAATACAAATTTCACATAGAAGTCATATTTATCTCATGGGCCTTAAACTTAAATTATATATCTAGCATTACATTAAGCTATAGGAGATAAATCAAAGAAGCATTTTAATGTAAATTAAACATGTGTAATAATTATGTCCTTTAGTTCAATAAATAGATAATAATTTGCAAATGCCATATCTAAGCTATATTTCATCTAAGTAGCTTTCAATTTAAACTTATATCTAATGTTAAATTATATAAAAGAATAACAGTAATTCAAACTTCAAAATAATATCTAGAGTTGGTATAAAATGTGACATAATTTTCCCGCGTGGAAAAACATAGTTACTGAGAGTTCAAAACTCATGCATTTGAATAGAAAGTGGGTATACGAATGAGCAAGTAGATTTTTTTATAGAAATGAGAAAGTGAAGGTTGATAGAGAGCCACACAAAATTGCAAATTCATACTTTACCAAAATTGTTAGATCCTTTTAAAGAAAACATATTTAATCAAATTTCATTGAAATATATGATAAACTCAACCCAATTTTATGAAAAGTAGTATACCATTTTTTACATAATTTCACATAATACAAATAGATATAAATTTTAATTAAGTATTGTTATAAAGATTTAACTACCCATCAAGAGATGGCCAAGTGATTGAGACAGGGCATCATCACAATAAAAAACCAAGTACAAATTGTAGTAATCCTAGAATCATGCTTTACATGAGGTAAAATTGGGGAACTCATGACTTATACTATAGATAAAAAAAAATTTATCCTTACGAAAAAATATATGATAAAAATTGACAAACTACATAAGCTTAAGCTTAAGGGGATATAATCCTTCTTGCCTTCCATATAGATAATGAAAATGATTGTTCCAAGTCTCATGTTGCTTCTCATGTTATTTTATAAACCTTGATTGGAAAGAAAAATAGGAGGGCAGAAATGTAAGAAATATAAACATAATGAAACACAACGTAAGAAATAGAGAACATAATGAAACACACACATACATATCTCTAGACAATCAACACAATTATTTTCCTAGGAAATCCTTATATGGGAGACAAACAACCCTAAAAAGTAATGATGCTCTAGACTCCTTTTTCCCTAGGAAATCCTTATGGGAGAAAAACAACACTAAAATGTAAACATGCTCTACTCTATCTTTTCTGGTATGGAAAATATGTGAGTACAAAGAAAGAGGTAATCTCTCTAGAGTTAGCTAAGACTTTTAGCATGTAAGGTTGCTATAAAAACTTAAATTCATACATTTTTCTCTCTAACTTCACACTCCTAGTTGTATTTTCAACTATGGAACAAAATACAATAACACAAAATGGAACTCTTATTCCTCCTAGTGGCCAAGTATTTAACCTAGTGTGATAGCCAACTAGGTGTAAGATTTGACCTTGTCAACCATTAACGAGGTTTGTGATTTTAGACCTTTTAGAGTCTTGTTAAAATTCCACATGTAGCTAGCTTGCCATGCATGAGTAATGGGGCTAAGATGTCATTCTCTTGTACTATGGTGGTCAACATGATAAGTCAACTTACTAAAGGCATAAATTTTGAATGAACTTCGTTTGATGTTTTTCTTGCACCATTGGATATGTCTTTAAGTGTAGAATAATGGTCAAGATTTTGGCACAAGGGATAATCATTTGACCCCCAGAAATGTCATTTAATGCCTCAAAATGACTCGAAAAGGTTTTAGACCCCAATTCTCCACCCACCATTAAAATCACCCTACAAGTTGATTCTTTAAGTTTTTTCACTCTATAAGCATCAAAATATATGACAAATAATATAATTATCCAATCTAGATCATTATATAATAATTTTTTAAAATTATGAGTAAGATATACATAATGGAATTTAAATAAATAGCGTTAATTCATTGAACACCCTTGTACATGTTCCTTGTTGATACTTTGAAAGTAATACTTTTTGAAAAATAATTTGTTTATGGATTCTATTTTCCATATTCTCTCAACCATATCAAAAACCTTCTTATAATATTTGAAATCGAAGGTCTTTCCCATACCAAAGTATGTTCTTTTAAAACATGTTTTCTTGGTGATATGGGTGATTTAGAAATGATTGGGAGAGCGAAATTCCTTGAATTTAATACATGTACAATATGTTTGGTTCATGCCACTAAGCCAAGAATTTTAAATTCAACTGAATTTTAATATAACCAACTAAATCTTGCAAAAAAGGAATAAAACAATTTATGTTAGGATTGTGGATTCAGGGATTGAAACAACACACCATGATATTTCAAATTTAAAAATAATGGTTCGAGTCCTAGGTAGCTCAGAATCCTATTTGTTTTCAAAATAAGGATGCACTCCCATTTTATTCTCATGATTAGGTTGTAATCATGAGGCTCTCGCTCAAGAGTGGACCTTCCCAAAATCTTTTGATGTCTTGTCACAAACAAAACCATCAAACTGAAAACACATCATGCAAGAAACATAGCTCGCTGACATATATCATTTTTCTCCTTCAAAGAAAAAAAATTCACATCATGTGAATATCTCCATGTACTCTTACATATTGGTGTACAAAACCTTCAACCAAAAACAAGTTCACAATATGCCTCTTCAAACAACTGACTCTCAAGTCAAATAATAGAGCTCATGTACAAATTTCCATATTTGTTGCATTTAAGTGTGTCGACGTAACTCTACTTTCAACATCTTGCTTCATGCAACATGCAGCGTACTTTGAATTTGTAAATAAATTCATGAAACATCAAAATGCATGCAAGGCCTTAATTGGATAAGAAATCTAACCATTTGTTAGCAAACCATTTCAATGGCGCATCTTTTAGCTGCACTTCATCATGTGAATCATCTTGACCTTCATCGATTATGGAATATTCTTTTCCATTATTGTCGTTATCTCTTTACACCTCCTTCAAATGTTGTGGATGACTTGTTGGATACAAATTCCAACACTTTTCCACAAGGTGACCTTTCTTATGGCAATGAGTAATAAACAATTGCATCTTATTTTCAACATCATTTTCATTGTCCAATGGGCCTTTGAGTTTTTGCCTCATTTATTTAAAAAGTTTCAATGTGCATGGATACCTTCTTCCAAAATCTATAAACATTATGATTATTCAAACCACAAAAGGAACATGTGCAAGTTCTTTTATATATCTTATGTGAATATTTACCATGTTTATCATAATCAAAAGCAATTTGATTAAAGGCAAATTTATACCTTGAACATTCACCATTGTGGCCTTCTTGAGGAGGTGAATTTGATGAGGTAGTGGCTCTCCTCTGAATACTAGCAATGAATGAACAATGACTAGATAGAGCTTTCAACATCCTCCTCTTTTACATTCTCATTAGTTGCATGTTTATTAACATCTTCTTGCAAAGTGGGTGTCAAACTTTTCCATTCATCATGAACACAAACTTCTGAAGCTTGAGGTAATGAACACGAAATAAAATTCCTTCTTGGAACAGCTTCATGTGCTTCCTTGGCTTTGGAGCATTCTCCATCATGTTTTCCATGGTTAAGACCCAAATAATTAGGCCCTTCCTCAACAACATTTGGGTCAACTATGCCTTGTACTCAACTATGCCTTGTACATGTTTGCATTTAACCCTTTACTTTCATAGCACATTTTCATCAAAAAATTGGACTTTATTCCTCTAGTGTGTCTCTCAAAAGCACGTAAAAATTCATTTTGAGAGGAAATTGAAGACAGAAACCAATAGCTAATTCTTCTAGCATGGACCTTAATGTATCAAGACTTATCAACCTTATTTGCATAATTTTTTCTAGCATGGACCTTAATGTCATAGCCTTCTTTTTCCTAAAATGAAAGAAAATTTCCTTGCAATTTGGCTTGCGACATTCATAATTCATGCTCATGGAACATGATTGTGTTGAAATTGTGATAACATCTGTTGTATGCAGAAGCTAATAAAAAATGATCGAAATTGACATTTTTTCTCTGTTTTTTTGAAGATTTAAGGAAAATTACACCAAGTAGCTTCCAAATTCATATGACCATCATGTCAAACTCATCTCAGGATATTGTCCAAGTAAGGGCCACTTAAGCAAGCAATCTAGTATACATGACTCCAATTTCAATTAGTAGCAATGAAAGTTCTCTAAGTATGGTGCAAACATTGCTCCAGATCCTCAATGGGGCATGTTTGATGACAATAATTTGGGGAGTGAGAGAGGGAGATGGTAGGAGAAAAAATTCAAGGAATCCACAAGAAATTGAAAAATATATAACTAGAATAAGGTGGAAGACATTTGTAACCTAAGAGAGAAACCTGTGAGGAAATGGGTGAAGTTGGTATTACACACCCAATTGGACAACCTCGAGGAGAAAACATTTCTCCCACTTTATTTGTTGGCATAACCTAGTAAGTGTTATTCACTAGCATGTATTTTGTCAAGGCCTTGACCTAGTTTCCATTCAACTCCATCCAGCAGGTTGTAGAGGATTCCTCTAGTGTGTCTTTCAAAAGCACGTACACATTCATTTTGAGAGGGAATTGAAGAAAAAAACCAATAGCTAATTCTTCTAACTAACCTTGACTAAAATGAGCTAAATTGTACTTTGATACCAACTTGATTTGAATATGGACAAACTAGTTTTATTGGGCTATCTCCCTCATTAGTAAAATAAAAATGTGTTTAGGATCGTCTAAAGTTAGCCAATTGGGAAGGGGTTTGTGTCAAGCTTTAAGTGTATTTTGTGAGAAATTTATGAGTTAATTAGCTTTTAAAAACTCATGTGTACAAATAAAATGAAAAATTTTTATTTAGGAAATTTTTTTCCCTCAATCCAGATTCCGATCATTGGACATGTAAGAGGAAGAAAGAGGGAATTCACTTTTCAAATTCTAGACCTTGTCTAAACCAAAATAAACTAGAGGTTTGGTTTTCAAATACATTCACTTATTTGGAAAAGTTCTAGCTACCAAAAGCCCATATCCCAATCTACCTCCCAAGAAATACATTTAGTACACCACTGGTTAGTTTTTTGTCTTCCTATATTCTTTATCAACCTCTTCTAGTGATTCTTGAAAGGTGGATACTTAAATCCTTCCTAAAAATTTGAGCTCTAAAATGAGAAGACATACAAGGTCATTTCAAGTCATTCTTAGATAATGAAAATGATTGTTCCAAGTCTCATGTTGCTTCTCATGTTATTTTATAAACCTTGAGTGGAAAGAAAAATAGGAGGGCAGAAATGTAAGAAATTTAAAACATAATGAAACACAACGTAAGAAATAGAGAACATAATGAAACACGCACATACATATATCTCTAGACAATCAACACAATTATTTTCCTATGAATCCTTATGGGAGACAAGCAACCCTAAAAAGTAATGATGCTCTAGGTAGCTTAGAATCCTATTTGTTTTCAAAATAAGGATGCACTCCCATTTGATTCTCATGAATAGGTTGTAATCATGAGGCTCTCGCTCAAGAGTGGACCTTCCCAAAATCTCGTGACGTCTTGTATTCCCAATTATGGTAAAGAAATAAAATAGTTCTATCAATCCCACCTTGCAACTCTAAGAGACATTGAATTAAATTTCATCTCAAGACAGGGCTTTGAGAGGACACTCTCAAAGCCAACCTTCATTATGGCTTTCAAACACATGGTAAGTATCAAGACTTAGCAACTTTATTTGCATAATTTTTTCTAGCATGGACCTTAATGTCATAGCCTTCTTTTGCCTAAATGAATGCAAATTTCCTTGCCATTTGGCTTGCGACATTCATAATTCATGCTCATGGAACATGATTGTGTTGCAATTGTGATAACATTTGATGTATGCAGAAGCTAATAAAAAATGATCGAAAATGACATTTTTGCTAGATGTTTTTTTTGAAGATTTAAGGAAAATTACACCAAGTAGCTTCCAACCTCATATGACCATCATGTCAAACTCATCTCAGGATATTGTCCAAGTAAGAGCCACTCAAGCAAGAAATCTAGTATACATGACTCCAATTTCAATTAGCAGCAATTGGACAACCTCGAGGAGAAAACATTTCTCCCACTTTATTTGTTGGCATAACCTTGTAAGTGTTATTCACTAGCATGTATTTTGTAAAGGCCTTTCAACCTAGTTCCCATTCAACTCCATCCAGCAGGTTTTAGAGGATTCCAAGCCTAATTTCATAAAAAGTAAGTTGGGGATGATCACATTGACTTGCTTGATGACATGTCTATGAAGATTAACTACCTTGAACTATTTTTTTGCGTAGGGAAAGAGACACATTCCCATGTTTGAGCATGAAAACGTTCTTTGATATTGTTAATGCCTCTATTGTTTACTTCTACAAGTTATATAGGAAGACTCTGTAAAGGGCCAGGTAGCCTCTAGATCTCATCTTTTATGAAAGGTGACATATCTAGTAAATGCCCCTACAGTCAATCTCTGGAATGGATCTAAATAGAAGTTCTTCATTTTAATATTCGTAAAACACAACAACTTTAAGGTAAAATATGTACATGTGTCATTTCTTCCACAAACTAAAGTGTATAAGTAGTAAATTTTATACCAAGTGTGCTCCCACCATGTAAAGCGCAATTTGGTGAACTTATCATTTTTATAATATCTTTTTTCGATTAAATTTAGTTTCACACATGATCAATTATTGCTTTGAAAGTTGTGTTCTACATAATTTGTGTACACTAAATTACAAATTGATTTTTTGAAATCTATTTTGTGAATGTCGACCAATAGATATATATCATGGAGGATGAAAGACGAAGATCAGCCGAATCCCATATGGAGGTTCAGGGATCGGAGGATATTCACGGTATTTAAATATAATCTTAAATCTCCATACATGTGTGTACATATGGAATTGATTTTTTTATTAACTTTGTGAGTGAAATTAGTTGTTAATAAGTTTCATATTTTAATTTTTAGGAGGCAAGAGGAGAAGGGTTTCTACTCCATCCATGGAGCGTGGCCAAGGTTCAACCGGTTGAGGTATGGTGGTAGCGGGTTATGGGAAGGGGGTGATATTTATTCCCCCGAAGGCCAATGAATGGCTGCTGGTTCTCAACAGGGTCACTGTGGGTCTAGTTCTCAGCAGCGTCATTCTGGGTTTGGTTCTCAGGAGGGTCATGTTGGAGAAGATGTTAACCAACAACATCAAGGTTGCCATGAATTTCAATATTTTTTCATTAAATTTGTACAACTTTTTTTACACGTGTTTCTTCTAATATACGAAATTTTATATATATTGATGCAGAGGCCGAAAATGTTCGAGCTAGTGGTCAAAATAGACACAGGGCAGCTCGCTACATTCAAGAAGAAGGTTGTCAACCCAGCACAACTTATCCGGTTAAGATTACTAATATACCATGGGAAACCAACATGGTGGAATGCACCTTACAAAGGTGTGAAAGCCTTCATGCAAAATTGCAAAGAGATCTCATGGCTTTGTCTCTACCTACTGAGAGTAGACAAAGCCTTGAAATAGTTTCACATTCATTGGGTGAAATGGTAAAGGTGTACAGAAATTTGGGGCCAACGACTGATTCGTTTGTAGAAATGATGAGAAAGAGAAAAGAAACAGTGATAGGTCCCGATAAATGGCAGGACATAAAACAAAAAGTTACAAGAGCAGAGGCCAAGTCAATGTTTAATTATAAGGAAGGGCCAAAAAGAAAAATGTTGAAGGTGCAGTATTTCAAGCACCCAGAAAAAGCTGGTTATTTGTATGATCGACATCTTGCGGCCTTTGGAAGGCTTCCATGGAACGATGAGGTTCCTGTTTATTTTGCACAAATGTTTTATGCATAATTTTTTTTGGGTATGAAACCCGACTACAATGACCTTCCTTCAGAATTTTTTGGCCCGGGGAGAGGTTGATTATATCAACGTAAGGGCGCTAAGTGAGATGTGGAGTTGCCTCGCCCTGAGCCGCCATTGGTGAGTCGACCGTTTCGAGTCGAAACCCTGCGATCAGAGATGGATGCGACTTCTCAAATAAGTCGAGAAGCAAGAGATGTTATGATCGACAATGTTCATAGCGGATTGAGTGGAGTCGATCTTTGTTTAAATCAACAAAGAGCACGTGAAAATGCACGTGCCAATTTTGTTTACCGTACAGATGAGGAGATTTACAACATGAATGTTGAAGATCTCCGAACATATGCAATAAATTGTCGCAATGGTTTGCAAGACCTAATTTTTCATGACGAAGAGAGCACCGGAACGGTATGTGTTAGTGACCTTAGGGTTTGAAATTATTTTTACATATACATGTGTACAATTTGTAATAAACACATGTGTATGTACATCTATACATTTATTTGTATGTGTACATTAATCTAACAAAAATGTATGATTATATGTTAAAACACCATTTGCAGTTCTCAAGCATGATGCGTGATGAAAATGTTAATATTACATTCAGGACCTCCGGTTCAAACGATGCAGATGGTTCTGACCATCATGATATGTTGGCACATGTATGTTAGTGTTTTTTAAGTGACTCTAAAATAAATAATTGTTGCCACACATGTACATGTATGTGTACATGTATGTATATATATAATTTGATAAAATGTTTTAACAGGTCCCGATTCCGTCTAATGTTTTTGGGATGGCGGTACCTTCTTCTTCTTTAGGAGATATACCTTCTACTTCATTGGGAGATGAGCCACAAGTATGGACAATTTTTCACAAGTTTAAAATTTATGTTTAAAAGTTATATATATATATATACATTCTACCTAAAAAAGTTCCATTAAAAATTGATATATATATATATATAGAAATCTATATTTTGAGTTATTTAAAATTTTTTGAATTTAGGTTCCTATACAAGATTTCTTTAATCCGGGGACTCTAGCGATGGAGATAGGAACATCCACAGCATTTGAACAAGTTGTCTTTAGTTCCTTTTTTTAATATTATTGAAAATAAGTTTATATATGTACACATGCATTTTCATTTGAAATTTTTTAATTTATATAAATTATTTATATATATATATATATTTATATTTATATTTAACTGTACATGTATATTGTACAGTTTACCACTGCAGATGTTCTTATGGGAGAACTTGTTCATCAAATGGAGAGGGAACCTTACGAGGTATTGCATGATTTTTTTGTTATATTTTGTTTTTTACATGAAGTTCTAGATATATATATTCTCATTCATTTTTAAAACTTCAAATTTTAATGTTCAAGTACATGTGAATTGTGTATGTAGGTTTCCTATTCACAGGATAGGGCGCGGACTGAGACCCAGACGCTAGATCCTCCATTTGATGGACATGATTTACAGTAGATTTGATTTCAAAAATTAGATGGTTTTAAAATTTGTTAAACTTGATACAGTTTGATACTTGAGAGATTTACAATTTTTGGACATATTTTATTACATTGTTATTATATAATTTGTTTTATTTAATTTTTGGATGGTTTTAGTACTTTTGGCATGTGAATGTGAAGTAATGTTGTCATCTGAACTACATTTGGCATGTGATATTTAATGTTAAATGTTTTTGTTGCACAATATATAATCAAAAGGGTTTTAAAACTTAAAGTTTTGGATGGTTTCAATCTACAGCTTAAAGTTTTGGATGGTTTCAACCTACATTTTCACATGTGGTAAATTGAAATGTTACTTGTAACAAGACAATCCCCATTGATTTCATTGTATATGTTGATTTCTGATTTGATATAATTGCATGTATGATGGTACATTACTTGTAAAGTCATTGGATTAATAGTGTTCATTGATTTCAGTGTAAGCGCAAAAAACTATTGACAATGTAGAACGATTTTTGTGTTATAATAATTAAACCTAATAATATTGGAGAGCAAGAGAGACAAGGTATGGTCTTTACTACAAGAGTTCGAGCTAAATATTTAAATGGTTTATGATTTATGATTTTTACTTTCTTTTTTAATATAATCGATACGGAAAGATGACAAAACTAATAAGGGTGACAATAAGAATAGAAGAAGAAAATAGTTTAAGATTGATCACAATAAATGCTATTTGTAATTGATTACATTCTAATTATTCACATTCTATCAGTCAATATTATTACATTGTCACTTTGCATTCAAAAATTTTATTTGATCATTTTCCATTATTAAATTTATTCTACAATATTTATCATCTCAACAAATTGAGGTAACTAAGAAAATTTAAAATTAAAATGACTTGATAAATCTTAAACATATTTAGCATATTTAAAATGGTTATATTAATATTAGATGTATTTACATATTATTGATAAAATTAATCATATGTTTCTCATATTATCGATAGTTTTTCCTTGGTTGCACATGACTGAAACCAACTTAGATCCATCTTAACTACGGATCTATCAAGCGCCGAGAGGGATCAAATCTCTTGAGGTGCAAACCTTTCTTCAAGTTTTTCACTCAAAAAAGAGGTTTGCACCTCTAGATATTTGATCCCTCTCGGCGCTTGATAGATCCATAGTTATGATGGATCTAGGAAAATAACTTTCTAAAAATAAGTAAGGAAAAAGCAGCATAGGGAACAATTAGGAGTAGATTTAGGTCATAGGGAACAATTAGGAGTAAATTTAGGAACATGTGATAGTTGGGTGAGATAAAATCATATTTTAATAAAATTATGGGAATTTGTAGGAGAGACAAATAGTGGATATGACATGTATTTTGGTGAATAATCAAATTTATGGAATTAAACAATTAATTATTTTTGTATGTGAAAACAAGATTCACACCTAATCCTCACCTAAAAGACTAAATTAAACACATTATTATTAAGGGGACGAGGAGCTTTCTAGGTTTTGAGCTCCCCATTGTTAGATGAGTGTCGTAATGGCATTCCATGTATTTTTGTGAGAACTTATGATGTTTTGATATTCTAATTACGAAATAGTGATCTTGAGTACATGCTGGATAATGTAGTAGATGGGAACTTTTTGAGAAGGGGAGATTAGGGAAGTGACCAAATTCCTATCAGTGAAGAAATTTTTCTTCACCTTCCTATAACTCCATTGTAGCTTTGGGGGCCAAAGGTAAGAAGAGTACCTTGGAATTTCTTGGGTGAAAAACCAAGTAGGTCACCAACTTTTGTCTAGTGCATTGGAATTCATTAAAGAATTGGTCATTGGAGCTGCTTCAAGCTAGGAGTGAGCATCGTCACCAACCTACATTGAATATTTTACACTCCCTAGGGTGAATGATACTTTAAATTGATTGACAGTCTAAGACTTTCGAATCTTTCCGAATGCCAAATGATCTTACAAAGCTAGTATTTATAATATCCTAGTAGGTCATTCGGTGACAACTTTTACCGGAAACTTGAAACAAAGAGAATCTATCCTTGGCTAGGACATCATGTAAGATGCCTATCATAAATAGTAAAATTTTACTTAAACACTGAGATTAGGGCAAGTGGGGACAACCACTTGTTATCTCGTCCCTTGGAGGCTAGGCCATATGGGGAACGAATCTGACCTTACAAAATAAAGTGAAATAATTTGTACCATACGGTCGGAAAACATATACAAGAACAATTAATTTCATTCTAGAATATATATATATATATATATATATATATATATATAACATTTTTCATCAATGCACATGTATAGAAAAACTACTTTTAGTTGATACTAGAGCACGTGCTTGTACCCAAACAATTTGTAACATATGCAAACCACAAATAACATAAGCAGCTCAATTTTTAGTTGAGTACTGGAAGTTTTATAACATATTTAATCCAAAGATAATAAATTTTTGGACACTTCACTCCAAAAAATTATAATGGAATTCCATCCTCAATAATCCGTTCATGATCGGATTTTGACATTTTCCATTTCTTAATTTTCGATTTTTTCTTTGATTGAACTTCTATCAACTTTATGCGTGCTGCACACACCAAGTGACTATATTGACAACTTATGGAATCAAGTTCATAGTCTTCAAAGTAAACAAAGTCTCCACTTTGATGAGTTTGTCTGAAAAAATAACCTTTCAGTATAATAGACCCTCTGTCATACTGAAATCCGTGATCATTATAGTCTTGTAATAATTTCATTTTTCGTTCAGTGCAACGCATCAAATAATACTTAACATTTTCATCATTTTCAATAAGGTGCAATTACATCAAAAACATCTCCTTCACAATAAAATAAATTTAACATTTAATTATGCATATTTAAATTTATTTCTAGATCTTTAAATCATTGGAAAGTAATTCAAATGTTACCTTCTCTAACAAGATCAAAAACTCGATCACCATCGGATGATATTGTAGTTTCCTCTGATTGCATTTCTTCAAACATTTCAATAGACATTTTTCCCTTTGTATTTAGCTCTGTATGTTTCCAATCATTCACGTACATTTTTTTTTTCACAAACGTCATTGGATTTTGTGTTGTCTATGCAAACATCAAAAAAATAAGAATATTTTCTTTTATACAATGCAAACACATTTGTGGACAACTTTGTTTGAATTGAATGCAATTTTTGAGTCCCTTTTATTGTTTCAACGTCATTTCCAATTGATCTATCTACGTCTTCGATTCCAATATTCCAGAAAAACCTTTATATGGAAAATTAGAAAAAGAATTTGTAAATATGATATCAAAATACAATTAAAAATAATCATCGCATGATAAATGTACAATGTTTAAAATTAGATTTCCAATATAAATTAAATTGAATGTACCTTCGCACTTCTCTTGATGGGTTATTCTCATGGCTTAGAGCAGCGATGCACCATTGAACAACTTCTTCAGCGTTCACAATCCGTCATGTAGAGTGGTTCATTTGATATCTTCGAAGTACTCGTTTTATGCATGCTCCTGCACTGTCATGTTCTCCTTCTCCATGGCCAGTCTCAAAGAAATTCCAACAATGTTTAATGCATGTTTTCTTATGAAGACAACACAACCAAGAGAATGATCGTGTAGATTTGAATTTACCTGTGCATCCGTATGACCATATCCAATGTTAATTGAATGTTATTCCACGATCTTTCAATGAATCATAAATTCTTCCAAAACAATGTTGTACAAAACATGTATCATGTGTACGATCATCACTGATATAAAAGTGATATTCTTTAATTATATGTCGATTTTCACTCGTGATTTCTATATGATCGACATTTTGTTCAGCATGTCTATATAGAATATGGACAAGCATGAAGACTTGGTCAGAATGATAGTATTCACTCTGAATTTCTTTTTGTGGAACAAATGTGTAGTTTTCTGCAAAATCAATCACTGAAAAAATGGTCCCTGGTGGAAAAACTTCACGAGATTTTTTGAATTTCAAGTGTTGCCATCGAGCTCTATGGGAATGCTTGGTGTATTTGTAAATTTCTGCCTCAAACTTTCTCAAAAAGTCTATCAGAAAAATTTCGTCTTCTCGTAATTCGATTCTTTTAACACTATTTGCTCCTCGAATCGATGTACCGATATATTCATATCTCTTCCATTTCACTTTCATGTTGGACAATGATTGATAATTTATATCAATACGATATTTGTTTTGAAATTTTGTCAAATTTCCACAATCATCGCATTTTTTACCACCAACACATTTTTTTTTGTAAAATAGTTCATCGCTTTCTCTTTCACATAGAATTTGAGATATGAATTCACAGATAGTGGAAGGAGGAGGTGAATCCTTCCATAATGTTCTACCGAAATCAAGGAATGTGTCATAATATAACTCAAATTCCACATGATAACGACAAAAACAAGTGTCGCGTACGGTGATAGGTTTTACATACCATGGTTTTTATTGAGCAAAAGCACTGAGTGAAACATGAATTTGACGATTCTATTTTTTGAACTTGTTGAATAAATCTATCTGAGTGGTTTCCAAGAGATGTTTTTCATGTTCTTCGTACTGATTTCGTGCTATTCTTCTTCACATCACATGTCTTGCAGTTGGTGAAACACGCGAATTGTTCTTCCAATATTCATATATATTATTTTTTTAACATTTTCTCCAAGTCTATCTTTGTATGGTTGCCTACAAATAGCTCTCCAACAAGCGAGTTCATCATTTACATCTATTTGTAGTCGAAATTTTCGATGTTTGTGCAGAGTTTTTCGTGAGGTTCCCAGTGCTCGTGCCATAGATGTTATCAAACGATTCTCTTGAGTATTTGGTGAAACTATTGCCATCTGTATTCCTCTACGTATATTTGAAACATCTTTATCTCTAGATCTCTTAATTTACTTTATAGCACTACTCGTATTTTTATCACCTCTTCATTCATTTTTTTATCTTTGGTTGATTTTCGAATACCCAATAGTGTTTTCGCTTCTTTTAATTTCCTTAATGATAGGAGACCTTTCAACATTTGAGCCTGAACTGTCACTTGCTCATTTAAGAAATACTCTTCAAAAATGCGGTTGACACGATATCGTATAACATGGTCAGGTTTTTTATCTCCATATGTGTGAGTGTCAACATTTTCTAACATCTCATTATCGATAGTGATTTCATCTGTACATATTCGAAAAAATAGTACATATTCATTAAATCACTAAATTAATAAATATGTCAATAAATATTAGGAAAATTTTAAATATATCAATAGATCATAATATTTACATTTACATACCCAATTCAATTTCTGCTTGAGGTTGATTTTCTTCTTCAATATTTTGAGGAGTATCTCTATCTGTTTACATTAAACAAAATATTTTTCAAACTAGTTCATCAAATAAAAATTAAGCTTCACATTTTACATTGGGAAAAATTTAAAAATATATCAATAGATCATAATATTTACATTTACATACCTGCTTCAATTTCTGCTTGAGGTTGATTTTCTTCTTCAATATTTTGAGGAATATCTCTGTCTGTTTACATTAAACAAAATATTTTTAAAATTAGTTCATCAAATAAAAATTAAGCTTCACATTTTACATTAGGAAAATTTTAAATATATCAATAGATCATAATATTTACATTTACATACCTGCTTCAATTTCTGCTTGAGATTGATTTTCCTCTTCAATATTTGAGAGGGCTTCTAACTTTCTTTTGCGATATTGTCTCGTCTCTTCTCTACGTGCCTCAGGGTCTCTTTTTCGATCATATTTTCTCGCACAAGTTCTTCGATTTCCCATGATAATAGGGTATGAAGTTCAAAAAATTTCCTTCAAAAAATTAGACAATAACTCAATTAAAAAAAATATCACAAAAGATTTAATTTTAAAAAATTCAGTGTAAATTTTTTGTAAAAAATACATACTCCAATCCAAAACACACACTTTAAAAAATTCGAGAGAAAAATGTTTTATAAAAATGAAACGAAGCTCAAAAGATTTACTTCAACTCAAAACACGTACATACCTCCAAGAAATGTCTTCCAAAAAATCAATTTTCTTCCAAGAAATGTTCTTAAACCCAAACTTTGAAGAAACCTCCAAGAAATGTCTTCCAAAAAATCAATTTGCTTCCAAGAAATGTTCTTAAACCCAAAATTTGAAGAAAAGTTTTTGAACCCAAACCAAAATCTTTGTAAAATGAGATGAAGTGTGCGAAATGTGCGAAAATTGTGAATCATTTCGCGGCAATTTATATTGACGCGAAATGTGTTTTAGTAGGGGGCTCCGCAAAATTTTCCGGCCGACGGAGAGTTATACAATAGTTCGGCCGAACTTCTGATCAAAAGTTCGGCCGAACTATTAAGACGTTAGATTTAACGAGCCTTAAGCGGAAAACATATTTCGGCCGAACTTGGACTAAAAGTTCAGCCGAACTAACGCGTCACCAATTACGCAAAAACCAGGCTCTGAAAACGGTTCTGCAACTTTGGACTGATTAAACTCCATGAAAGGTTGTTAATTAACTGTCGGAACCAAGACAAGCATTTTCAAAATTGAATCTACTTTCAGGAAATATAACTTTTATGGAATTTCATAAACGTTTAATAATTTTAATTATTTTTCTAATAAAATGGGTGCAAACAATTTTTGAGGGTCATTGTGATTCAGTGAAATCAAAATTTTGTATCTCCCAAAATACATTGTAAAAAAAAATTGAAAAAATTATGGGGCATTACATTGCTCCGTCGTCTCTAATGGGTAGCTTTTAGATTTTTAGTTTATAACTTATATGTTAAGAAATTTCTTGCAACGCGAAACATATCCAAAATACGCAGTTTTTCGTATTGGACCAGTTCAAAAAATTCTAGTAATTATGATATGCATCCATTGGCTTTGTAAATATGAAGAAAACAAAGTAGACTCTGTCTAGATTGTTGTAACACATTTTTTTTTTTCAAAAACACAAATTTTCAATGAATACAACATTGCATCATAACATGACTTCTTATGAATCCTTTGATTGTTAAGAAACACACACTCAAAGAAACGCTAAGTTGACATATCAAATCTGCATAAAAAAATTTCAAAAAATAAGTAATAGAAAGCTAAAAAAATTTCTCACAACTTTTATTTTTATCGCAAAATTAAATTCTACACAGAAAAATTGTTATAGTTTGCAGAAAGTTGAAGAACCGAAAAAAATGAAAATTTTTTCTCAAAAAAGGGCAAAAAGTGTAACCCAACTTCACATTTTCACAAATAGTGAAATCACGAAATAATAAGCTTTTCTTTTATTTATTCACTCTACTTGGTCATTTAGTGTATTTTTTTGTATTCCATCTCCCCTTGTCATATTAACTTTTAACTTATGCTATTATTTCCCTAAAAATACCTTATCCTATCTATATAATTCCCTTTATATCTAAATAGCCCCAAAAAACCCACTATTATAAAGCTTTCAAACAAAATTTATTATCCACATGCTAAATTAAAAACCCAAATAATGCTCCCTTTGGTCTAAAACTAACCTTAATTAAATACCCCGCCCCCTATGGTTATTAGACCCTTCAATAGGTTTAAAAAAATATATAATAAAATAAATAGCGCAAAGATGTGTATTTAAGCATATCCTATGTATTTTGCAATAAAATACATTTACCCTGCTCATAGCATTTTAGCCTAAGTTATGAAAATTGTTTTATCACTTTATAAGGTTGAAAAAGCTTACAAACTCTTGCACATGCAACAATCCGCCTCTTTGCAAGCAAAGTCACCTTTTAAAACTAAGGCTAAGTTTAAAAGTCGCAAAACTTAAGCTTTTCCCTTTTCGCATTATCCCCGTTATATAAAGCCCCACGCCTTATATAAAGTTAACCCAAGGTGCATACTTAATTTCACTTCGTGTAAATAAGCCTATTCCCGCTTCTATTTATGTAAATCCTTCTGCTTTATATGATGAACCTTCCATGTATATTTCTTTAACCATGCTTAGATCCTACCACCATATGTATAAATCCTGACTTTCAATATATAAAACCTTTGATAAATTTCACATCCATAAAAGTTTTAACCCACTTTAAAGTGCTAGCCCACATAGCAAAACCCCGGTCCCACCATCTTTTGACCGCACCTTCCGAAGAAAATCATGACCGTTCGCTCCCATAATCCAAATCCGACAGTGCAAGATTGATGTCGCGCTCACAAACTAATTGTCTGCCCAAAGCCAAAACGAACGAAAAATGGGTTGTTTTACCCATTTCGCCTCCTATGACGTGGCGAATATCTATTGGATCACGTTCGTTTCAAGAGAAACCACTTACCTCCTAAACTCAACTCGAAAAACTTTGTTGGGTTTCGCATTTTAAACTAAAACCACTCCTGCCATTTGATAAGACCTGCATTTAATACATTTATGATGATTCATATCAAAGTTTAAAACCTTTGATATATCATTTTTGATGTTTATTTGTGCATTTCTAACTGAAAAAATCTCTGATAAACTGTGTGAGAACTCTTTGTCCAAAATTGTCGATTTATACCCAAAGAAAATCAAATTTGACTTCAAATTCCCTATGTGAAGACCGGAAAAGCCATCTTCTGCTCCAGCAAGTCGGACCAGACCTCGCGTTCGGCCTCGAACCTCTAAAACCCTTTCAAGCATCCAAATACCTGCAATTTAAGGTATTTTTCATTAGATTTAAACCCTGCAAAGTCAGTTCTAAATAATCCATAAGTAAATAATATTTTAATTAGAAGAATTCACCAAAGAAATTGCCCAAAAATGCCCCAAATAGGCCGAACCCTGGCCAATTTTTCCCAAAAAATTCCATGTCTGATAAAACCACTTTTGAAGTCAATCTCCTCAATTTGTGACCTCTGAAGATCAATTTCAAAGACAGAAAAGGGTTTAAAGCCTACAGATATCTTAAAAAACTCTTTTTTTTGTAGACCAATCTATTCAGGAAACCCTCGTTTTCTATCTTATCCCAGTTTATATCCTCTGACGAAGAAAAAAAACTCCTGCAAACAATTTAAGCTTGCAGTAGTTAATCTAAAATGACCAAAAAATAGATCACAACTAAACCTAGAGGTTGTAAGCCAACCAAGCTTGGAGGATTCGAACCTCCTAAATATGTAACACATAAAGCTGTTAAATCTACTCCAGTCCTCACTGCTAAATCCACTCTATCAGTAAATCCCCTCCAGCCACCTGTAGCTGCTGCAGAAACCCTTCCATTGACTGAAATGGACTACAAGATTGTTCATCCTGTTGTAGAATTCAACCTCTTAGAAATACGTAATTGGTGCTATGATAAATACTTGGAAAAATATGAAATGCCTATTTGGGAGACTCATTTTCCCAAAGATGTAGTTCCATTGACCCACCTTGGAGAAGACCTTGTTAGATTATTTCAAGAACATTATGAACCAAACCAAAGGGCCATTGTTAATGCTGACAGAGAAATCCTTTTTACTATCACAATAGAGTCAATAAATCAAATGTTGCAATTACAGTATGATCCTCAATGAGTCCCCCTATCTATAGAAGCTTTGACCCAGTTGTACTTAGGCTTGGATTTCCCAAATAAGTTTATGAGATTTCAAAAAATTTTGCCTTCCCATGTCGACATTCCAAAGTTAAACCCTCCTTATTATACTACCAAATTTCCTGAAGGGTCTAGACATATTTCTCAATGCTATCTTTTATACTAGGATACTTTACAAATGGATTCACTACTGAATCCATTCTTGGCTTTCTATCCACCTTATCTCTAGGCCAACCAACAGCAATCATTTTTTATTATACCAGATTCATATTAGACAGTATTCATCATGAGCTGATGAAAATACCCACTGAAGGGGTTTTTAGGTACTCATCCTACTTGTTTCACTTATTTTTATTCTTCCAAGCTGATAATTTTCCAATTGCATCGCAAAATATGGACTTAGAGGGAAAGCCTCTATCCATGATCTTCTTGACTTCCTTGCTCAGAAAAGAGGGTAGTGAATTCACCTACACATATTTTTCAGACCTCTTCCTGCATCCAGCAATGAACATTTCGTACAAAGTAGAGCAACCCAGAGTCAATGAAGAAATGAAAATAATCTTGCAATTATCAGAACAAAATAAAATGGGAGACTGGTTTCTTTATGAAAAACATACAGAGATAAGAATTTTTGGGTCCAACTTATTACCTTATAAGTTGCCAAAATATATGAACATGAGAATTTTTGCACTGGAGTATTTAAGACAGATTCTCAATTCTGACTCTATTAACTTCTTAGCTACCAGGAAAAAGACTCGATTCAAGATAAATAATTAGGTTGGTCCTTTCATCATAAACAACAGAGAGGCAGAAAAAGAAATCTCAAAGAGACTAGTAGAGTTCAAATTTCAAGAAAGTTTTCCATGGAACTATGATCCTGTAGGGATCTTGAGCAATTTAAGGGTAAAATGTAAACTAACTCCCTTCATACATGAGCTTAAGCCAGAAATTGAGAAGTTTTCCAATCAAGAAGAATGGGCGGAGAACACACTGATAGATACAACCACTAATGAAGAGACAACAGGAAAAATGGTTACAACACAAGCCCTTGAAGTTGTAAAGCAGCTAGAGACTTCAACCAAAAGAAACAGAAAAGAAGGAGCATACACAGCAGAAACAACTTCAGAAACTAAATTCAAATTGATTTATAATAAAAGGCTTAAATTCAATTCAATTGGGAAATAAAAGGTAATTGACATTGAAGATACAAATGAGACAGAGGTAAATAATGATGAAGCTACAGTGATAATCAATGGAATTCTTACAGAGATTGAAAAAGAGCAAATAACAGGTAAAAATGATAATCAAATGATTGAAAAGCCACAAAATATAGAGGCATCTTCCTAAAAAACAACTGAGGAAAAATATTTAGATATCAAAGAGAAATATAAGCATATAAAGCAGAAGAATGAGGAAATTAAATCAGAAATATATTCTCAATCCCTCAAGCAAAAACCTGGGAATCAAAATAGGCTACTGACAACCTTTGGTTATTCTACAAACAAAATGATTATGTCATTTTTGCAATCAACTACCTCAGCACCAAAAACAGTGGCAGATTATAAAAAGGTGGAGTTTGAGGTAGACATGGAAAATGTTCATGAGCTGGACCAAATTGAATTTCATAGACATGGCTCTAAAATGTTGTATTCAACTATGGTGACAAAGGCAATGAGTGATACCAAGTGCAGAATACTATTCTGAATATGCAAGATCAATTGAAGCTATACAAGGGATCTTTGTATGTAAAAGACCTAAGGATTAAAGCCTTAGAAGATTTAGTTTTATAGGTGGGATATGATCCCTCAAATATTCAAGCAGCAGAAATGTTAATAAAGAAAAAGAATGATGATATTGCAACTTTGAGGAAATAGCTTAAGCTTCCTCAAAGTGAGCATCCACAAACCATAGAAATCCTTCAAGATCAAAGTGAAAAAGAAGAGATGATGAAGCTCATCCTCAAATTAACTGCTCAAATCAAAGAAATGGAATCCCAAATGGACCAGCTAGTCCAAGAGAAAGAAACTGTGAAAGAACCTGACACTCCTATCATTCCTTCAATTATACCAGTGATTACCATAGCAGTGACTTCCACATTAGGAGAGAAACTAGCACCAAAAGAACCACTGGAAACTGCAGTGCCATTGAATTCAACTACTACTTCAACAACAGATTCTTCTACAACACAGATTCAACCAACAGATGAAGCAGGTCAAATTGTTAAAGCTATGGAGGAAATGTCTTTGAAAACTAAAGAAATCAATAGCCTAAAGAAGATAATTTATAATCTTGAAGCTACAAATAAATTATCTCTAATAAATGCTAAAACCCATGAACATAAGGCAATTAGACTTGGAGAACAAATCAAGGGCTTACAAAAAGAGCTAACTTTCACCGAGCAAATTTATTTGTAAAAAATCAACTATGGACAAACATAATTGAAGCCATTCACACTCAATGGCCTTCAATTTAGGTTATATATGAGCAGAGAGACTTATTGTTAGCATCTCAGGCAGAGATTCAAAGGACCAAGGATGCGTTAACTGATAAGCCATCTCAGGCTTTAAAACTCATCACATTCCTAAAAAGCAAGAACAGAGCATAATTGAAAGAATTACAAGTATTGGATAGAATAAAAATCGTTTTACAGATTAAAAAAGTGGTAACAAAGAAAAATTTGATGAACTACTTGGAAGAGAAATGTGAATCAATCAACATTGCCATAACAAAGTTTATGGTAAAGTACACAAACTTAAGAAAGAGGGGCTTGCTATACATCCATTTTTTTAATGAAAAACTGATGCCCTAGAAGGATTATGATAAAAAGATCTGTGAATTTTCCAAGGAGAAAATCAGCAAACCATTACCACAAGGCACTCCCTCAGGAAATGTCCTCCTTCAACACTTTGAAGATTTTTTCTTTCTACAACATGAGATTAAACATCTCTTTGTGTTCAAGCCCACTTTTTCTAAATACACGGAGGCTGATGAGAATTTTAGAAAGCTAAAGAATGTCAAAATTCCCAATGAAGAACAATGGCAAAAATTTACAGATTTAATGTAACAATAAGAGGTAAAACAGTGAAGAAAATTATCTTGAAAAATAGTAAAAAAGAAACAGTTAAATAAAGGACAATCTGCTGATTTTTACTACAAAAAGATATATTTAAATTACAACAATAAACAATGGAAATATTAGTCAAACATGTATCGGCATTAAAGAGCAGCGTTAAAGAGTATTAGATGAAAGAGTATTAGTTAAGGCAACTCAAATGAATATATTATCTAGCGGCCAACAAAGCAGGACAGCTAGTCACTCAAAAGATCCTTGTTAGATAAAGTAGTTCTATTTATTTTGGATAAGAGGACAGCTTGTTGATTTGTCAAGCAGTTGTCCCTCTTATTTTATAAAGATATTTTCTATTTCCTAAAGATATTCTTATATGTCTCCTAGAATATTTGTATCTACATTTTGTATAAATACTTCTACATTAGAAGTATTTAGGGTGGAATAAAATTGCTGGACTTACTATAAACTTTTTGTGGAACATTGGAGGCTATTTTGTGTTGATTTCGAAGTAGCAGACTGGACAAAGCTAAACTAGCATCATAATTTAGGATCCCTGTGATAAGCTGATGAGTGAAGTAATCCCTTCTTGTCATTGTTTTCTTTTTTGAGTTTCATGCAATTCATTATATGTTTGTTCTGTCTAAATGTGCAACTAGGAATATTACTACAGGTTAGTCTAGTTCTCCCTATTTTTAACTAGTTACCATTTTAATGTTTTCTGCTGATTTCCGGTGTTAGGAATCCTTGATTGCTCCTACTCCCGTTTGACCCCTACCTCCTTCTTCCATTTTCCGGATAAGAGGATCCTTCATTGCCCTTTATCTCGATCATACGATTTCACCAAAAAACACTTTCCCAAATCTCCGAGGGTTATCTATCTTGCCCTGAATACATTTGTACCTTTTTGGCCTTGACTTCTAGTGCTGCTAGCTAGATTTAGACTCCATAGCCCAATGGACAAGTTGATTTTTCTCTAGTTTAACTCTAAGTGATTTTTCCCACCAAAACCTTTAAAAACAAAACCAATTGTTCTATCATAACTAGCCTAAAAACATAAATAAAAAACAAAGATAAATATTAAAGAGAGAGTCCTCTCTAAATTCTAGGAGGGCTAGATCCTAGAATTTGAAGTAGGTTTGTGGTTACCTCTAGTATTGTTGCACTAAAAACTCAAAATCCCACAACTTAATAAATTACTAGAGTGATAACACTAACTATGCAGATGTAACTATGCAAGATATAAAAACAAAAGGAGATGCTAAATCAGTGAAAGAACAATACAACAAGACTACTTATGAACAACAATAACTTCTTCATTAATGAAATAAAAGAACCATTCAAGTGAAAGTAAAGGAAATTTCACAAAAACTATGCAACCCAGTGAAATCAAATGTGATCTGAGATTTCATTAACAGAGAACTCAAACTAAAATTTGGTGATAATTCCAAAGATGAAAACCGTTGACACTCAAAGGCGATTAACACTCTTACACAAGGGATTGGCTTTATAGAGACATAAATAAACTCATAGACTCAAGAATTTTTTTTGGACCAAATCAAAATGAAGATCAAGGAAAAAAAATGTAATTTTTTTCATCGTACGAGATCAACGCAGCTGCAGAACAGACACTAGTGCAATGTAGCGCAGTCATAGAGAATAAAAAAGTGCATTGAAGCACTTTGTCTCATAACGGAGAATTTGTTGCAGTTGTTTCGGTCATAAAACGACACAAGAAACCCAACCAAGCTCAACAAGGTATTTTCCTAAGGTCAATAAATTTGAGTCAATTAATGTCTCTTTAAGAGGTGAAAAGGATGCGAAAGTCAAGGAAACCACCAAGGGCAGAAGTGTTCCCCAATGGATTCCCTAATTTTCTATGCATAATTTTCATGATTGTGGACAAAGGTGAATTCCATAGATCTAGTGGCATGATCTACAAAAGCATAAAGGAAAGAGCTCGAAGTTTTCCTTAGAGAAATTAGAGTATGGGAAAGAAGCCTACCTTGAATCTGTATGAGGCCTTCCTTTCCTCCTTGTTTGTAAGCTCCAACTCTAGCTCCAAGTGCTATAATCAAAACCTATAGACATGAAAAGAATAGGAAAGATACCCCAATCCACGTAGCATAATCTAAGATATCTATTCAATGAGTGAACATGGCATTGATATATATGAGTGAAAACATAACACAACTAATCTCTATTCATAGAAATCTTGCTTTAATATCATAATAGCAATGAGGCATGTATTTCTCTTTGAATATTTTTTCAAAATTATCCCAAATTAGCTCCTTCTCAACAATACCTCAGACATTATTTAAATCTTCCCACCATATGTTTTCCTTCCCTTTTAGGCTATAGGCAGAAATTATGGCTTTCATATTTTTAGAGTCATCATGAATTCTAAAATACTTCTTCAAGCCAAGCAACCATGTTTTTTAATTCGGCTTGGACTTCTTAAAATACTTAGGCATGAAATCCTTTCCCTTGCTTCCTAAATGATGATGATGATAATGGTGAGAATTATGGTGGTGCCTCATGGAAACAAAACTAGATGGTTCACTAGAATGATGCACATGTGTGTTGGTCCCTCCTCTTGGGGTGCTCAAGGGTGCATCTCCTGGCACAATATCGTCACTCCCTTATATCTACCTCTTTTTGCATCTACCACCATCTACCCCATTAGTGTGTTGTTATGACTCCTGATGGCTCTTCTTGTCTCTATGACTGGCCCTCGTCCCATATTTCCTTTGCCTCTACAAATCTTAGTTTCATTTATATTAGTTTTCCTTTCTTAACCTCTTACCAACCTCTCATTATATGCTTTGAAAATTTTAACTTCAACCCTTAGGCTCCTCAAAGTGTCCATCCAATCTAGAGATTGATTCCTTCCCCATTAGTCAACTAATCTTTCCTATTCATGAACCTTGATCCTTTCACTTCTATGTTGTGACTAATCAGAACTTTACTGCATTATTCCAGTCCTAATTTCAGTGTTATATCTACCTTGGGATGATTGTAATTTGTTATCAATCACACACACAATTAGATAATTCAAATAAATAAATAAATACACTATTATGGCCATGAATTTATACTCAAGGGACTACCATTGTGATCCTTTCATGACAAAAAAACCACATTAGCCTTCTCACGAGATTAAATAATTCATATGCATCAATTACAATTCAGGCCATCTAAACTATTAATGCATCATGAATAAGATAGAAAACTAATTAGACACAGGGTCATGCCCTTACAGGGCTGCCATAACAACCTTCCTGCATCAAAATGACCATGTTAGCACACATTTTTAGAAAAACAATATTTTACCATCTATAATCTACATGCCTGCAAAATTCATAATTAATTATAGCTGGTAACATATTTAGTGATGGAATCTGTTTAACTTTTGGTTGTTCCAAACACGTCACAGAGTGAATAATTCCCATTTATATATGTTATTAATTTATTTATATTGACTTTTAACACATAAACAATTGTTTTAGTTAATTTATAAAAACTAATTAGGCTTTTCCATGAGAATACCATTGTCCTCACTTTCTCATGATAGAGCTCATTTAGTCCAAGTGCTAAACCTGGATGCTCTCATACCACTTGTGACAACCCACCCCATCTAACAATGTTACCGATGAAATAGGTAACCACAATGTTACCTACTTTTTTTTGGTAGCATGAAAAGCACCCGATTTTGAAAAGTGGTGATGCAGAATCACCATTTCTTTTTTTTGTGCACATTTTTGACACTAATATTTTTATTTATGAAGTATGAATATTTGTTTTAAAATGTTAGTGAATTTCATGTTAATTTTGAAATGTATTGATGCAGCATCAACTTTTTTTTTTAGAGTGGTGATTTTCATGCTAATTTTGAAACGTATTGATGCTGCATCAACTTTTTTCTTTTTAGAGCGGTGATTTTCATGCTAATTTTGAAACATATTGATGCTGCATCAACCCTTTTTTTTTAGAGTGGTGATTTTCATGTTGGTAATAAAACACAAAACTTAGATAAAAAAAATATATAAAATCAATTAAAAAAACCCAATAAAAATGTAAAAAAAAACAAAATTAGTTCGTAAAAATAAAAAATTTAAACAAAAATAAATAAAAAAAACAAAAATATTTGAAAATTATATCAAAGGAAATGACAAAATTTGAAAAAAAAAACACATAATTTAAAGAAAAAAAACAAAAATTGACCGAAAAAATAAAAAAAAAAACATCAAAAACATTTTTTTCTAACTTATTAAAAAAAACCATATTAAAAAAAAAAAAAAATTAAAAATAATCAAAATTACAAAATTAAAATTTAGATTAAAAATAAATAAATTAATTAATTAATTAATTAAATTTAAAAATTTAAATTTAAAAAAATAATAATAATAAGAAAAAAAAATACAAATTTTAAAATTAACAAAAAAAACAAATTAAAAAAAAAAATTTAAATTGAAAAAGAAAATTAAAATAAAAAAATTAAAATAAAAAAAACTATCATTAAAAAACAAAAAAATGAAAAAAACCACATGCAAATAATTAAAAAACAAATACACATAAATTTAGTGTTTTTTTTTTTTAATGAAACAATTTATAGATTTTAAAAATGAAAAACTAAATAAACTAAGACATTAAAAAAAACAACTAAATTAAATTAAATTTGAATAAATTTAATAAATAAATTTTAAATTTTAAACTTTAAAAAATAATTAATCTATAATATTAGATATAAAAATAAAAGAAAATTAAACAAATTAAACAAATTGAATTTAAGATTAAAAAATTGAATAAAAAAAATAATTTTAAATTTTTTGAAATTAAAAAAAAAATTAAAAAAAACCAAATTAAAATAAAAATATTAGAAATTAAAAAAAATAAAAATAAAATAAAATTATATATATATATATATATATATATATATATATATATATATATATATATATATATATATATATTAAAAATTAAAAAAAAAAAAAAAAAACAAAATTAAAAAAACAAAACTTACCAAAAAAAAAAAAACAAAAAACAAATTATATTTAAAAGAAAAAAATTAAATTAAAAAAAAATTAAATTTTTTGAAATATATATATATATTTTTTAATCAAATTAAAAAAAAAAAATTAAAAAATCAATTTAAAAAAAAATTTAAAAAAATTTAATTTTTTTTTTTTTTAAAAATCAATTTAAAAAAAATAAAAAAATAAAAAAAATGGCGGCGGCGGTGGTGGTGGTGGGGGCGGCGCCACCCGGGGGGCTGCGCAGCCACCCCACTCGCCCACCGGCCGACCTCCGCCGCCGCGTGGGCGGGAGGCCGGGTGGCGCCACCCCCACCAACACCACTGCCGCCCCACCCCACCGCCACCGCCATTTTTTTTTTTTTTTAAATTGATTTTTTTTTTTTTAAATTAAATATTTTTTTTTTCAAAAAATTTAAGTGTTTTTTTTAATTTAATTTTTTTATATAAAATATAATTTGTATTGTTTTTTGTAAATTTTATTATTTTTTTTGTTTTAATTTATTTTGTTAGTAATTTTTATTAAATTTTGCTTCTTCTTTTTTATTTAATTGATTTTTTTTTTTTTAATTTCATAAATTTCCTTTATTATTTTATAGAATTTAATAAATTTTGTATTTTTTTTTTAAATTTGTTTGAATTTAATATTGTTTTTTAAATGTTTTACTTTTTTATTAATTTTTTTTTTAATAACATAAAATTTTTATATTTTTATATTTCAATTAAAATTTTGTATTTAAAATTAGATTTTTTTTTTAATTAAACTTAATTTTTTTAAATTAATTTGTTTTTTAATTTTTTTTATTTAATATTATTTTTTTATTTTTTTTATTTTTTTCAATTTTCCATTTTTAATTGATTTTTAAAGTTTTTATTTTAACAAAGGTTTTTTTTTTCTTTTATATTTAAAATTTATTTTTTCTTTTCAAAATTTATTTGTTTATTTGTTTATTTATTAAAATTTAATATTTTTGTTTTTAAATTTAATTGTTATTTTAATATTAATTTTTCTTTTTTTTTAATTTAATAAAATCTGATATATATACATATTTTAATTTAAGTTCATATATATATTTTAGTTTTTATAATTTAAATTTAATTTATTTTGTATAGTTTATTTGTTTTTTTAATATATATTGTTTTAAATTTAATATTTTCATTGTATATTATTTTTATTTTTTATTTTTAATTAATTTTTCATTTTTTTACTTTTAATTTAAATAATGTTTTTTTTTAATATTTTTATTTTAAAATTTTAAATTTATTAAAATTTAATATATTTCCTTAAATTTAATTTTTTGTTTTAAATATTTTTTTTTTTTTAAATTTAATAAGAATTTTCTTTTTCTTTTTTAAATTTAATTTCTATATTTTATTTTTTATAATTTCCTTCTTTTTTTTAACTTTTTTTTTTTTTTTTAAATTTAATATTTTTATTTTTTAATTTCTATATTTTTTTAAATTTTAATCTTAAATTTTTTTTGTTTATTGTTTTATTTTTATTTTCCTTAAATTTTAGGTTTTTTTCAATGTTTGAATTAAAATTTTTATTTTGTTTTTATTTTTATTTTTTTTATCTTCATATATTTTTAAATTTTAAGCTTTTAAATATTTTATTTTTTAAATTTATTTTTTTTCTTAAATTTTAGGTTTTTTTTAATGTTTGAATTTTAAAAATTTAAAAATGTTACTTCTATTTTTAAAAATGCCAAAAGTATGACACAATTTTTTTTTTGTTATTCTAGCATCAACTGGTTTTGTTTTGAGGGTGTTTTTTCAATTCTTTTTTCAAGAAACAATTTTGTTTTTACCATAATTTTATAAAATGTTGAAATTTGATGTTAAAAAAAAAAACTAAGCAAGCGTTTCTAATACACACTTTTTGTTTTTGGGGGTGTTTTTTCAACTTTTTTCAAGAAACAATTTGTTTTTACCATAATTTATAAAATGCTGAAATTTCGACCTTAAAAAAAAACGAAGTGCGTTCTGGAATACACACTTTTTGTTTTTGGGGTGTTTTTTCATGTTTTTTGAGTCTTTTTGGGCTAGAGTTCCCGTTTTGAGGTCAGGTTACCTATTTCATCGGTAACAATGTTATCTCTTCTCTAGTGGGATTCATTGCGATTGGAAATCCAACTCCTATGGTTTTGTTAGAGGAATGGGATACTCAATATTATTATTTATTGATAGTAATTTTATATTTCTTTTTGTTAAACACACACACGCGTGCACACACACACACACACACACACACACACTTATATATATATATATATATATATATATATATATATATATATATATTTCTTTCTTTCTTTTTGTTATACACACACACACACACACACACATAATTTTAATTGATCCTAACACCACGTTCGATGGTCCCCACTCCATGTCACATCCCACTAAAAAAATAGCCTCTAGTGGTTGATCCAACGACTCTTGTTCATTGGTACTCTTGATCCATGGGTTGTAAAGGGGTAACATCCACGACGATAAATTTTGGAGAGGGGTGCCGCAATCTAGGTTCCATCTCGTGGTTATGAGGCCTGCATCAGATGGCCCACATTAGTAATTCTCCATTGGATGACCCACAACGATTGCACCATTGCCCACCCTCCTCCCTTCTATGATCAAAGGGTGTGTCAAAATTCACTCTCCACTGTCAGATTGCGGTGATATTCATCGTTCATTCGGGATTGGTCTCACTCCCTCTATCGTTAATCCCTGCCCTTTGTCACCATGCACATGGACACATGGAGAATGGAACTAGATCTCTTACCTCCTATCACAGCCATAGTCAAGGTCACATGGGCACAAATTATGGCATCAATGATGGTTTCACTGCATTCCTTGACAATGACAGCCATAAAATAGTGTCTGCAACTTTGATCACAAGAACCAATCTTGATTCGACATGTCACCAAATTTTAGGAGCCCCGGTAAAACATTCGCAAGTTATCATGAATGGATAAGATAGTTGCATGAGTAATATTTAACATCAAAAACAAGGATTTCTCCTCCACGAGCTTCGTGCTCAAAACTTCATTTTATCATCTAAACTAGCGAGATAAGAGGAAACATGTCAACAAGGGTTAAAATATCCTCCCTGAAAAATGATCACGCTGTCAACATATATCTTTGTTTGTGTGTGTGTGTTCTTTCATATGTCTATATCCCCGCAGACATAGCACTAAATCACATCTCAGAAAAAATAACTATTTAGCAGTGTTTTTTGTTCCTTAATTTATTGTTGCACACCATGCATAAATGAGACAATCAACACATATTGACAGAAGTGGTCCATAAGTATATAATTACATTCCATAACACATATTACATTGAAAAATAACTAGAATGATCACATGCATTACTTAACTATTACAAACATCATTTAATTAGAACAGAACCTATATTCATTAAAATCACAGGTGTATAAGAGAACTTATCTTGAGTATTGAGTGCAACTACATATGGGACAACGAATCTCCACCCAACCATATAAAATTATAAACAATATCACTTGCAGTTCTCACCCCTGAGCCAGATTATAGAGACTAAGGGGCCTGCTTCATGTATTTAACACCACTGTCAGCTGAAACAAGGTCTCCAAAGGATGTCCTTTCTCTGCACAATAGCCACTCAACAATCAAATATGACACGAGAATCCCATAGGCTAGCTTCCTCCACCCCAAAAATATCAATGGAATCAAGAGAGTAAATATCCACCCTTAAAACAAAACAAAGTGGTTCCACACACTTAGGGGAATCCAAAACCAATGTAAACAAACAACAAGAAGGTTTCAGAGGTTCTCCCTCCAAGAATCCAAGGGCAGAACCCTCGACCCACACAACTAAGGAAATCCAGAGAAAACCATCTCCACCCTTTGGATTTACATGAACACAAGAGGCATTGCTCCTCACCAAGGACAAACCACTTGTTCATCAATATTTCCCACTGAAATCATCGCTATCTTCTTCTCTTTCTCTTCTATTCCCTTGTTGTTGAATTTTGATTCCTTTATGGTTGAATGAATGAGTGTAAAATTTGTATATGCATGAATGAGTGACTATTATAAATGAGTTCAAACTACCTCCTTTTCCTCTTTTTCATAGGAATTTATTGTCAATTTCCTGGCTACCAGAACAATCAACTCCATAAATTTTCTTGTCCTCCCTACCTTGTGAGTGTTATCCAAGGAAACATGGCTTGCATAATTCTCTTGGAGGCCATTTATTTCAGAAAAAAATAGTCCTTTAACACATACCAACTAGCCTTTATTGGTTGTCAAAACAATGTATATTTCCTGCACAAGGAAACTTTAACCAATCCAAGCAAGGAACATCCTCCACTTTGGAATCCATGTCCATTAAATCAGTCCCCCTTATTTTCTATAAAAAAAATTATAATACATTTTCATGAGAGCACTATGGGTGGGTTGTCACAATGATGATAGTTGGTTTTCAGGTTTTCAAGTCTTACTCTCCTCAGATATAGAGGAGGTGAAGGGTATGTAACCCCCCTTCTCTCCACTGCACTATGTCTCATCCTTTTTCATGTTGGGTGGTGGTCGAAGAAAGCTGCAAGCACATTGTGGGTTAAGGGGACAATGATTATGGTAGGGAAAGAGGTGGGACACTATTTTGGTTGGATTATCGACTGAGAACACCATGTTCCAAATTGTGACTCTTGGCCTCATAACCATGCAACACCAGTAGGGTCTAGTTCATCGAGGAATTGGGCCACTAGGCCACCAAGGGGAGCATAGGTGGGAAAATCATCACTTGGTTGAGGAGCTTGATCCTAACATGACCTATTCTTCGGGCATAGTTGAGCTTCCTCCACCCTTTTATACTCATGAAAATTATCTTCAACATATTACCCTTCCTCTAGAACAACTTGGCATAGACCACCATGATGACAAAAAAATAGTTATTGGCTTCATGAACGACTTACAAAGGAATTGATAGCATATTTATGATCGACATGCCACCTTGCAGCAGGGACAACAACGTATATATGAGAAGCTAGATCGTCTTGGGGACTCTTGAATCACATGGAGAAGCATGTCCATTACAAATTCAACCCCCCTACATCTCTAGGCAGTTGGTTGGAACATCGAGCTCTCATTAATTAATCTTTTCTAGGATGATCTTCGATTGCATTCAGATCCTCAAGACCTTTTGGTTTTGTTGGTATATCAATTCGTAATTTTCTTGTATGTATGCTTTATTAGCCTTTTGGTTTTTGTATCTTCTTCTATCCAACAAATCAGGAAGGAGTGAGTCCATAAAATTGCAGAGTTAATGCTCATCACGATGTAAATATATTTTGTATTAATGGATTTTTTTGACCCACAAAAATATTTTAATAAATTCAAAAATATGTATATGAGAGAACCATTAAACACTTTACAATAATTATAGTAAATAATATATATGAGAATTTTCATCTCAATTTATAAGTGATTCAAAAATTATAAATAAATAAATCAAGAATTAAACACTATTATTCGGGAAGGGATTAATAATTACAGGTTATGACTTTTTTTTTATCAAGATTAGGAATTAAGTTTGGGTAGTCTAATTAATAGCTGAAATGGTTCTATTGGAAGCATTTTATTTTGGTCACTTATATATATATATATATATATATATATATATATATATATATATATATATATATATATATATATATATATATATATATATATATATATTAAAGTTTAATGTGCGAAGATCAAGTGTCTCATGGGGTTCTCAGGTGCAAAATCCATTTATGCATTCAAAATATTACTAGAAATTATATTGCTAGATTCTGACCTGTTGGTGTCAGTCTTGTCATACTGCCATTAATGATCAAAATCTGCTCTTTTTCATTTTGCATAGTAGGAGTATCATAATATAACTTTTAATCACTCCATTAGGTCATGGATCCATTGATGGTTGGGGTCACTTCATTAGTTTTTCCTCATGAAAAATACTTGCTGGTTCTCCTCTCTATGGTTTTCAATCATGATTCATTTTCACTCTGCAGTTAATTTTATTAGGTCATAGGGTTTTGTCTCATTAGGTTTTAGGACTCCACCATAGTCAAATTGATGATGAAAGTGTCAATAAAAATAAGCAAAGACATGAGGATGCCAAATAAACTCAAAGCATGGTATCTGGAAAAGTCAAAGAGTTGTCGTTTTAAGCTTAATGTTATTTTCACCTCAAAACCATGTTTTGAGGTGAAAACATGGTACTTTTTTTTTATTTTCATTTCCTATGTAATTTTATGTTTCCATATGTAATAAGTTGAACTTCAAAAGTTGCTATTTCCATAAAGCCATTGTTAGTCTTTCGCAGCCCGTCACCAAGGGTCAAAGGGGATTTTTCTCTGTCTGGTTTTCAAAAGTGTTATACACATGATTTTCAGTGCAAATCATATTCTAATCATGTTCATCAGAAGCAGCTCAGAAAAATATTTCCAATGGTATATCACACTCCCAAAATCAACTTCTAGATCAGAAAATATGCCCAAATGAATAAATGGCCCAAAAAGCACAGCTCTGCCCCCTTTTCCATTATTCCGCTAGCTCTTTAACTTTAAATTTCTTACCTTTTTCTATATTTTCCCTTTACTGCAAAGTCTTTGCATTGTCATCTCCTACAACTCCGATGCGATGGATCATCGCCGATGCGATCGCATCGCAACATCTCCCAACGCATTATCACATATCCTGCTAGTGCTTAACTACGCCTTCCCATTCTCCGTTGATGCGATAATCGCACATCGCATGTCGCATTTCTCGCAGCACCGAACCCTTCCATCTCGCTTCCACCGATGCGATAATACACATCACACCATCGCTCCATCGCTCATCGCATATCATGATTTCCTCCACCCAAAGTATTCCCGCTCCTCTTCTGCTTGCAATTGCGATTCCCAGGCCCACCACTCCTTTCCGCTCTTTTTAAAGGAAAAGGGGCTTTTCTCTGTTTAATGAGGCACATTCAATTTTTTTGGTTTAAAATGGTTTTCTTCAGGTTAAAGGAACAAGCACTCTGTTAAGGCCATGAGAAAACCATGAATGCAGAGATCATTACGGCATTAGCCACAAAACAGAAGAAAATAATAAATGAGGGGGAAGGTTGGTGCCAGATTTGTTTTCTTTCCATTTCCTGGAGTAAATGCAACAAATGATACTTTTACATGGTCGAAACGAATGAACAGTTTCCTCTCTTTCAGAGGTATATTGTTGGGTTTTTCTATCTTCAGGTTTTCGTTTGGGGCAGGTGAAACAACTCCTCCTTTTACAGATTCACCCCCTTAGGCTAGTCTATTTAATGTAATTTTTCAATCATTTGTAGAGGTTGGAAAAGGTTGGAATCACTTGGGTGCTCTGATTTTGATTGTACATTATTTGTAATCAGTTTGGCAGGAAATTAATAATATTTGCAGCTATTTTATATGGGATACCTGTGGTATGGAATTTTAGCATAGTGTCTTTTTTTGTAATCATCTGTTAAATGTTTTATGTATGCCATCATTCATTCCATTGATTTCTCTTGAATGTTTTCAAGTTATATAGGTAGAATCCATTGTTACAATGCTCTGCCTTGGGAAATCATTCAATATTTTATGTTTTTCTATTGTTTGAGAAGGATTCATCTCATATGCCCTCCTCAGCTCCTCATCAATCTTAAACAATTCACATCATTAAGCCAAAGGTGTTAGAGTCCATGCCTACCTTGCCCCATAGAATACCCTACATTTCTGATTTAATTTCCCAAACTTAAACTTCCCAGCTCCATCTGATCCAATAAACACCAACAAAATCTATCAAAAACTTTCGGGCTACTATAACTAGCCTAAAATCATTTTTCGCAGTCATACTTGACTGAGATTTCTTACGAAGAGAGCCCTCTCCCTACCGTATAGGGCTAGCTACAAGGTTAAGCGTGGTTTGTGGTTACCCTGTCTTGCCTTCCTTCAGCCTGAGGTCAATCTAGGTGATAACATAGTGGTGACCATACTGGGGAACAAATCTAAAATGAAATACTGATCACCCTGGTATCTCTTCCATATAAATTCTTGAACTTTGGATGATGAGTTTTAGAATTTGCTAGGCTGAAGTAGAATATTGCAAAGTAAAAATTTCTAAATTCGACCACACTGGCTTCAAGGAAATACACGAGGGCCAATCCTGATCCAAATCCTCCCCCTATATTTGAAAATCCTAACCTTATTCCATGAATAATCAGAAGACAATAAATTTCAGTAAGCCCTAGACCTATTTTCAGATCCAATTCCTATCCCAGCAAGTGATTGTTCATTGAAGACATCCCTTTTGATGAGTACTTTGACCTTTCTCTGTTCAGAACCAAATCTAAGACTACCCTTGATAGCACAGTTTTAGACCCGGAGTTTCTTGTAGATCTCCAAGTTCAAAGAGCAAACAGATCAATTGACGAGTATATCTTAAACTCTTTTCAATCATCTATCATTGCTACCAATATCCCTAAGCTTTCAAAATCATCAGAATCAGCATCCGCTACCCTCAATTCATCAGTATTCCCATCAATTTCTAAAATCAATTCTCAACTTTAGTTTATACCTACCCTTCCCCTCCAACTTATCACCCCTACTTCTCCATCAACAACTTTCTTAAATCCTAGTAGTTCAAACGTTGTTTTAAATCCGCCTCGAGTCATGGCTGCCTGGTATGCACCCCTGTTTTTACCTCAGAATCTGAATGATATGCCTGCTGATTACCAAAGTAAAATACCTCTTTTTGATGCCACCTAAAGCATTACAGCGTAGGAACATGTTGATAAAATGAATGACTTCTTTTACCTTCATGAGGTAGAGGCAGAAAATGTGACTGTGAGATTGTTTGTCCAAATTTTTGGAGGTGAAGTTCGAAAATGGTTCAGATTTTTACCAGCAGCCTCTATCTACAATTTGGTGGAGCTACATAGACAATTCTTAGACCGGTGGGAGGTAAATAAAATCCCACTCCAAATTTTTTCTGAGTATGAAAATATAAAAAAGAATGTGGGTGATAGTGTACAAGATTATTGTGTGAGGTTTAATGCAGTGTATAATGCTATTCCGGCCAACCTCAAACCCCCGATGGGGTTAGCTTTGCTCAAATTTCCAGATGGTTTTGATGTTGACATGGCATATCAGTTACGAGAACGAGATCCTACCACACTTGAAGATATGCAGAAAAATGCTGTAAGCATAGAAGAAAATCTGTTGGCTAAAAGAGCACGGACGAGAGATGAAAATAGAGTGACTGTAAAGGAGGAAGCATCTCCTTCAGATACTAAGATGGATACTTTGATCTGAATGGTGGAGAATATGGTTGACAGGTTGAATATTTTAGATAGACCTGAAACACCAATCAAGAATCCAAATTTCATAGGACAGCAGCAGACCCAATTCTGAATCAAGCAGAGGGAACATAAAATGCAAGACCAAACAACACAACAGCAACAGATCAGAACTCCTTTGCAGCAAAATTATGTTCAGGGAATGGAAACAGATGATGATGATGATCCAGTAGTTGAAGCTAATCATTTTTTCGCTGTCGATGGTACACCCATTTTTTTGACAGAAGATGAAGAATATGCAGTGGTTCCAGACACTCGAAGAGATGAAGATTTCATATTTTCCAACGAGGTAGCTTTAGAGGAAGAGTCCGATGATTATCAACGAGGATATATGAACACTTTGAAATTAAAAAAGAAACATTATTAGTTGAGGAGCATAGATGTTCCAATCAATCCCATTCAGAAAAGGAAAGAGCTGCTATCAAATAATGACTCTTCAAATATTCAGAGGAAAGGGAAAGAACCTACTGATCTGACTTCCAGAAAAGTACCCTTGACAAACAACAATGCAAATGAGAAGAATAATCAGCCAAGTGTAGCGAAGGAGCAAGTGGAGAAGAAAGATCTTCCCATCAAAGAGGTTGAAAAATTTTCATCTTTTAATTTAGAAAATGAAATTGCTAAGTTGAAGGTGTCCATTCCCTTAGCTGAGTTGGTGAAGAGTAGAACTTATAAACATCAGGTATCCAGAATTTTGCAAATAGACTCTATGTCAGATATGGTAAATGTCGAAGATGATCATCCTGAACTCATTTTTGGTCCCGTCATAGAAGGTCAGTCTGAAGATAGTGAAGTCCCTCCCTTTTACCTGAGTCTTAGATTGCATGAGTACATTTTACATAATGATATGTTGGATTCCGGAGCTTCTCACAATTTGGTGCCTAAGGCCATTATGGAGAAGTTGGGTCTTGATATTACCCGCAAATACCATGATCTATATTCCTTTGACTCCGGTAGGGTCCGTTGTATTGGTCTTATCAAAGACTTGGAAGTGTCTTTAGATAAAGTCCCAGCCAAGAATGTTTTGATGGATGTGGTTGTTGCTAACGTTCCACCATAGTTCGGTATGCTTTTGTCCAGATCGCGGGGTGAAAAACTTAAGGGAACTATACAACTTGATTTCTCTTATGCTGCCATCCTCGTGTTCGGTCAATTGAGAAAGCTATACAGGAAAAAGAAAATGAAATATATGATCACTAGCAAAGAGAAGCTAGCTAATCATCAAATTAATGTTGTACATACAGATTTAGAATCATTTTTACTATATTCAGATAGTGGTTTTAATGATGAAGATGTTCAGTTGGTAGAAGTAGACGAGATACCAGAAATTTCAGAGAATTTTAGGGAAGTCCTTAAACATGAAAAATAAAAAGTAGCAAGACTTTCTGAGCTTTCCACCTGCCAGTACCAAAAGGTCTGTGAACAACAGAAAAATGAAGAGATTATTCAAGGTATGGTAGAGAAAGAAACAAAATTTCAGCCTCTAGAAGGGGAGGAAGGCCTTTGGAGCATGGATTTTGACGGAGCCATTGGTAAGGACAGTGCTGGTATAGGAATATGGATTCAGAGCCCTGTTTTCCAACCTAAAAGAGTTCTTAGTAATGTTAGAGTATGTTCTTATAATTTGGCTTTTGACTTCTCTAACAATGAAGTAGAGTATGAAGCTTTGATTGCATGTCTGAAAATTTTGAAGAAGTTAAATGCAAAAAGGATTTCTGTCTATGGAGATTGGTAATCAAATAGGTAAAAGGAGAGTATCAAGCAAAGCATCCACGATTGAGAGCCTACAGAAATGTGGTCCTAGACATCCTGAGAATGTTTTCTGAATATACCTTGACAGCAGTACTCTGAATTCAGAATCTTATTGCAGATTAACTTGCCACTAGTGCAAGAAATTTGAGGATTCCAATGAACTCTAGCAAAAAATTTGAAATTCATGTCAAACATTGGCCTGCTATTTTGGATAATTTAAGGTATTGGCAAGTGTTTTGGGATGACAATGAAATCAATTCTTTTTTACAAAATGAAGGAAAATTCAAGAATGCTTCCATATTTGGTGATTATGATACCAATGAACAAGAGATTGAAGCAAATCAGATGGAAATTTTGCAGCTGAAATATAATGTTATCCCTAGAGGTCTCATACCTTTAGAGGAGCTTTTTGATGAAGATAATGTTGCAAGAAAGCCGAGCTTGGTGCCTATTGATAAAGGGGTTGAGGATTTCAATCTTGGAACAGTTGACAAGCCTAATTTTGTGAAGTTATCAAAAGCATTGTCTCCTAAGGTAAAATCCCAATATGTTAAATTACTTTCTGAATTTTTTGATATGTTTGCGTGGGATTATTCAGATTTGAAGGTATATGAAAAAAATATAATTCAGTATACTATTCCTATCAAGCTGGATTAGAAGCCATTTAGACAGAAGCTGAGGAGGATAATCCAAAATTGCTTCCATCCATTGAAAAGAGGTAAACAAATTGTTTAATGCTATTATCATTGTTCCAATTAGATTTTCCGATTGGATTTCAAATTTAGTCCCGGTACGCAAAAAGACAAGAGAAATAAGGTTGTGCATAGATTTCCGGAATCTCAATAAAGTATCCTTAAAGGATAACTATCCATTTCCGAAGATGGATCATATTTTGCAAAGAGTAGTTGGAGCATCATAGATGTCACTACTTGATGGTTACTTAGGCTATAATCAAATCTTGGTGCATGAAAAATACCAAGACAAAACTTCTTTTACGACACCTTGAGGAACTTTTCAGTACGCCAAAATGCCATTTGGATTGAAGAATGCTGGAGCCACTTTTCAGCGAGCAATGGAAATCGCTTTTGCTAATGAGAAGGATGTTTCTCTGGTTGTTTATTTAGATGATTTGACAAATTTTCTAGTTATAATGATGAACACCTACACCACTTGATGATTGTATTTCGGCGATGCAAAAATTTTGGGATTTCTCTCAACCAAAAGAAAAGTCTTTTTTCTATGGATGGGGGAAAGCTTCTTGGTCATATCATTTCTAAAGACTATATCCGCATTGATCCTTCAAGAGTGGAGGCAATTCAGCACATATATTTCCCACGCAACAAAAAGGAGATTCAGGCATTCAATGGTAAGATGAACTTCTTACGCAGATTTATACCCAATTTGGCAGAACATTTACGAGAAATTACTAATATGTTGAAAAAAGGACAGCACTATCAAATGGAGTGAGGATGCTATGAAGTCATTTAATTTAGTAAAGTTTTCTTTCTCCAACGCCCCAGTCTTGATTAGTCCTGATTACACTCAATATTTCATTATATTTTCATTTGCATCGGAGCATACCATGGCTGCGGTATTGATGCAAAAGAGAGATCAGATTGAACAACCCATTGCCTTTTTCAGTAGGACTATTCAAGATGCTGCCTTGTGGTATAATATCATTTAAAAACAAGCATTGGCTCTTATAAAAGCATTAAAGGATTTCAGAGTGTACATTCTAATTTCACATACCATAGCATATGTTCCTAATGCAACAGTAAAAGATGTTCTGGTGCAAACTAATCTGGAGGGAAGAAGAGGTAAGTGGATAGCAGCAATTTTGGAATATGATTTGGATATTAAACCCACAAAGTTAATCAAGGGACAAGGCTTGGAGAAAATAATGGCACAATCAAACCTGCGTGCCCTAAACATAAATCTCATAGCAGCAATGTCGGAGTATGAGGATGATGGTTTGCTTATTCCATTTTAAGAAAATTTTCTCCAATAGCCATGGTATTCAGACATAGTTTATGTTCTTCAGCATCTTTCCCCACCTCCAGGGATGTCTAGAAGCAAAGGTAGATCACTAAAAATCAAGTCTGCTAAATTCTATATTTTAAACAATGCTCTTTATTGGAAATATCCGGGAGGTATTCTACTTAACTGTTTGGCTGAAGATGAGGCTTAGCAGGTGATGCATGACTTTCATAAAGGTGATTGTGGTGGTCATTTATTTTGGAAAACAACAGCTAACAAAGTATTGAGAGCAGGATATTATTGGCTGACTATATTTTCAGATTTGTTTAAAACAATGATGAGCTACCATGAGTGTCAAGTTTTTCAAGGAAAAAGGAAACTACTTCCTCTTCCTTTGAAACTAGTTCAGGTGAATGCACCTTTCCAGCAGTGGGGACTTGATTTCATAGGGTAAATCCATCCCACATCATCAGCACAACATCGATGGATCTTGACAGCTACCGATTGTTTCACCATATGGATTGATGCCATTCCATCAAGGCAGGCCACGGATACGATAATTATTCAATTTTTAGAATCAAATATCTTGTCTCATTTGGTTTCCCTCACAAGATCATAACAGATAATGCAGCGACATTTAAATCCAAGAAGATGGTGGAGTTCTTCCATAAGTACAATATTATTCTGGGCCATTCAACATCATACTACCCGCAGGGAAATGGATTGGCAGAGTCATCAAATAAGACTTTGGTGAATATAATCAAGAAAATGTTTGAAGAGAATAAGAAGAATTGGCATCGAAAACTTGTTAACACATTATGGGCCGACAGAGTTAGTAGCAAGAAATCCATAGGTATGTCACCATTCGAATTGGTTTATGGCACTGATTCAGTATTTCCTACATCACTTACAATTCCGATCATGAGATTACTACAAGAAGCTGGCAGCCAAGAGGATGATATTCAACGAAGGATCAATCAAATAATCCACCTTCAGCAAACAAGGGAAGAAGTTCCTCAAAACACTTTTCAGTTGCAAGAAGTAGTGCTGAGATGGGATGCACGAAATGAAGACCAACAAATCATGGTAAGTTCGATAACCTATGGAAAGGACCGTATAATATTTCAGCATACAGAGGACAGAACGCTTTTCTGCTCACAAAGATGGATGGTCAAGACTGCCCAAGAGGGCCAGTGAATGGTAGGCTCTTGAAGCACTACTACTTTTAAGATGATTCTCTGAAATTATGTCACAGTCATTGTACATGCCATATTCATTTTTGGTAAGATTTCAAGTACACAGTCATTGAAGCTTGGGGCCCAAAGCGAAGGCTATAAAACTTGAATGATATGTGCAAGGTTCGTCGGTTTTGATTTAGTTTACAGTCATGGTTTGATTCAAGATTCAGTCTGCATTGTGTTAGTTTTCAGTCTTTGAAGTATTTTGACTCTATTGCCCAATGGATAAGGCTACCAGGTCTATGGTGTTCTTGGCACCTCGAAGGAGCTACCATCCCCATTGGAGCCAATGTTAGTGTCAGTCTTGTCATACTGGCATCATTGATAAAAATCTACTCTTTTGCATTTTTCACAGTAGGAGTCTCATACTATAAATTTTTATCACTCCATTAGGACATGGATCCACTGATGGTTGGGGTCACTTCATTAGTTTTCCCTCATGAAAAATACTTTCTAGTTCTCCTCTCTATGGTTTTCAGTCATGATTCATTTTCACTCTGCAGTTCATTTTATTAGGTCATAGGGTTTGGTCTCATTAGGTTTTAGGATTCCACCATAGTCAAATTGATGATGAAAGTGTCAATAAAAATCAGCAAGGACATGAGGATGCCAAATAAACTCAAAGCATGGTATCTGGAAAAGTCAAAGAGTTGTTCTTTTAAGCTTAATGTTGTTTTCACCTCAAAACCATGTTTTGAGGTGAAAACAAGGTACTTTGTTTTTATTTTCATTTCTTATGTAATTTTATGTTTCCATATGTAATAAGTTGAACTTCAAAAGTTGCTATTTCCATAAAGCCACTGTTAGTCTTTCGCAGCCCGTCACCAAGGGGCAAAGGGGCTTTTTCTCTGTCTGGTTTTAAAAAGTGTTCTACACGTGATTTTTAGTGAAAATCATATTCTAAGCATGTTCATCAGAAGCAGCTCAGAAAAATATTTCCAACGGTATGTCACACTCCCAAAATCAGATTCTGGATCGGAAAATATGCCCAAATGAATAAATGGCCCAAAAAGCACAGCTCTGCCCCTTTTTCCATTATTCCACTGGCTCTTTAACTTTAAATTCCTTACCTTTTTCTATATTTTCCCTTTACTGCAAATTCTTTGCATTGTCGTCTCCTACAACCCCAATGCGATGGATCATCGCTGATGCGATCGCATCACAACATTGCCCATCGCATTATCGCATATCCCGCCAGTGCTTAACTACGCCTTCCCATTCTCCGTCGATGTCATAATCACATATCACATTTCTCGCAGCACCGAACCCTTCCATCTCACTTCCATCAATGCTATAATCTGCATCGCACCATTGCTCCATCGCTCCATCACTCATCGCATCAGACCATCGCTCCATCGCTATCGCTCATTGCATATCGCGATTTCCTCTATCCAGAATATTCTTGCTCCTCTTCTGCTTGCGATTGCAATTCCCAGGCCCACCACTTCTTTCCGCTCTTTTTAAAGGAAAAAGGGCTTTTCTCCATTTAATGAGGCACATTCGATTTTTTTGGTAAAAGAGTTTTCTTTAGGTTAAATGAATAAGCACTATGTTAAGGCCGTGAGAAAACCGTGAATGCAGAGATCATTACGACATTAGCCACAAAACAACAGAAAACAATAAATGAGGGGGTAGGTCGGTTCCAGATTTTTTTTATTTCCATTTACTGGAGTAAATGCAACAGATGATACTTCTAGATGATGGAAACAAATTAATAGTTTCCTCTCTTTCAGAGGTATATTGTTGGGTTTTTCTATCTTCAGGTTTTAATTTTGGGTAGGTAAAACATGTCCTCTTTTTATGGATTCGCCCCCTGAGGCTAGTCTATTTAATGTAATTTTTCAATCACTTGTAGAGGTTGGAAAAGTTTGGAGTCACTTGGGAGCTCTAAGCTTGATTGTACATTATTTTTAATCAGTTTGGCAGGAAATTAATAAGATTTGCAGCTATTTTATATGGGATCCATGTGGTATGGAATTTCAGCACAGTGTCTTCTTTTGTAATCATCTGTTAAATGTTTTATGTATGCCATCATTCATTCCATTGATTTCTCTTGAATGTTTTCAAGTTAGATAGGTAGAATCCATTTTTACAATGCTTTGCCTTGGGAAATCATTCAATATTTTATGTTTTTCTACTGTTTGATAAGGATTCATCTCATATGCCCTCCTCAGCTCCTCATCAGTCTTAAACACTTCACATCATTAAGTCAAAGGTGTTAAATTCCATGCCTACCTTGCCCCATAGAATACCCTGCATTTTTATTTAATTTCCCAGACTTAAACTGCCCAACTCCTGATCCAACAAACACCAAAAAAATCTATCAAAACCTTTCGAGCTACTATACCTAGCCTAAAATCATTTTTCGCAGTCATCCTTGACTAAGCTTTCTTATGGAGATAGCTCTCTCCCTACCTTGTAGGGCTAGCTACAAGGTTAAGCGTAGTTTGTGGTTACCTTGGCTTGCCTTCCTTCAGCCTGAGGTCAATCTAGGTGATAACATGACCAAAAAGTGAGTTAGTTTATTAGTTAGACTATGCCAAATTAAGATTCATGTAATAATTAATTTATAAGTTTAAATTTCAACAATTAAAAATTAATAATTTAACAAAACAATAAATAAATATTTATTATAGTTTTTCAAATTTTGAACATAAATTATTATTAATATATTATAATTATATTGATCTATAAAAATAATATTTATCAAACAAAACACTAATACAGAATATTTAGGTATATTTGAGACATGAAATAAAAGCTATAAATTATAATAATTTTAAAACCATCCTAGATCCATCTTAACTCGAGATCTACCAAGTGCCAAGAGGGATCGAATCTCTTGAGATACAAACCTCTTTTAAAGTGAAAAGAGATTTGATCCCTCTCACCTCTTGGTAGATCTGGATTTAAGATGGATCTAGGCTGGTTTTGTATCATCAACTACTTCACCATATCATTGATTCAATGTAATTGAAAAGATAAAAAACAAATGAGTAATATAACTAATAGTCGAAATGGTCCTTTTTTGAGCATTTTTTCTAGTTAGTTTTGTTCAAAATCTAGCACATATTCTTCAAAATCAAAATTTTAAGTTGTTTAATTTTCAAGTTTTGAGTGGTTCGAGGGGGAGGGGGGTGGTTGCAAGGTGCTAAATTTCATTTATGTATTCAAATGGGTATTTTAAACTACAAGAAACTACAATCTCACTAGAAATTGCATTGATGCCAATTTTTTTTTTATCTATTAGTTAGACTTCGATTCATAGTAAGTCTCTTAGAGGGGAAACCTTTATACTATGGGTAAATTGCTTCAATCATGTTGTAGATATCAAGTGAAAAGTATATCTCATCCATGGATTCTTGTGAAGCAAAAATTTTTTTTGAAGGTAAACAAATTCATTACCATTATTTGATGTCTAAATATAACATTGGAAAAAATTCAAATCTCCCTTTGGTTTTCAATTTTCATAGAGTATTAGTGGGCAATGGAGGACCTTAAAAATCTATTCATTTCAAGGATGCAATTGAAAACAAATTTCCTAATTCATTTTCTCTAAAATCTCCTCTATTGTGTGTCTATATTATAGAAAAATCTCAATAAATCCTAAAGATGGAAGTGTTTATCCAAGATGTTACAAAAACGATTTTCACTTTTAGAAATCCCTTTTTTACTTTACATATTCAATGGTTTGCAATATTATACATAAAAAATATGCCAATAGTTTTATTTAACTTGGACAAAGCATTATGAGGTATAGATTTACGTTGCCCGAGTTTTGGATTTAGCCTAATTCAAATCCCCAAAAATTCAATAGACATTTTTTGTTATTTTTCTTTAGAAATGTTTGATCATACCAAAGTAGTAAAATATAATTTTATATGGCTTCTCTCCTTTCTCTCCAACACCACCCACTCTTCATTTTTCATACCAATGAGTTTGTTTCTAGAAATTTTGCAGCCCATAGATCCCTATGTATAGGGAGATCCTCCATGTTGAGATCTGATAGCCCAAATTTAGTGTCATTAAAATTTTCCACTTCTACATGCTCAACATATCCTTGAAACAAGGTTTCCTGCTACACAAGCTCCCACTTAAACAAATATTGGGTTAGAAATCATTTTCCCAAACATCTTGGATATTAGACGGTTGGTATTTGATACTAAATGAAATGAAGTAAAGGTGTGGAATACACTTCCCGTAATTTGCATAAATTGAATATAAATAGTTATAGAAATGAACAACATGAAACCATACAACCATTAAAAAAAAATTTCTTGGGAAAACCCTTCTAGTTATTTGACACTAAATGAAATGAAGTAAAGGTGTGGAATACACTTCCCATAATGTGCATAAATTAAATAAAATTAGCTATAGCAATCAACAACATGAAACCACATAACCATTAAAACTTTTTTTCTTGGGAAAACCCTTTTAAGAGAAATCCCCCCTCTCTAAAGTGCATGTAATGTAAGATTCATGAACTAAATGGTTACAATACATTACCAAGTCTTTTTTCTCTCAGTAAAACTATTCAATGGTAGCATAAGGATTCTAAGGAATTTTCAGCAACATGACAATAAGTTGAAAGTCAAACTCTATTTTAATCCAACCCTAGCACTTTATAAATAGGCATGACAAAATGATAAACTATTTATAGTTTTCCAATTTTGTAATATGGAAAAATTAAAAATTAATTAGCTAACCATTATAGCTTACCATTCATTTCTTGCCAATGATATATCTTTATTCTCTACCAATAGGTTATTACTTATTACTACTATACATTTATTTCATGTTATAACTCAACATTTTTCCCTCCTCCACTACATCATTTCCAACTCGGTGACACACCTATCTCAATAAAATAAAAATTTTGAGGCATTGTTTTATCTACCATGGTTGATCCTATTGTAATTGAAAAATTTAGTGGAGTATATGTTGAATAACAAGTTGGTTTCATACCTAAATATTGGGCAGGATTAGTGGAATATGTTAAATACAATTTCCAAGGATGATTCCTCATTATTTTAAGTAGTGTTGTCACTCTTGATCATTACAATGTTCAACTTACGCAGTATTTCTCTCCCATCACAAGGATAGAAATCAAATGCTTGTAGAGATGCCTACATGCAAATTGTCTTATGAAATTTGTAAATGAAAATCTTTTAAAAATAACTTGCATGTTAAGTATTTGATGAAATGCACAACATCCAACACTCCCTTGTGGATACCTTTATGGAAGAGGATTTGATAATTTAGCAAGACTTCAAATCATAGTAAGTCTCTTATAGAGGAAACCTTGATAGTATGGATAAAATACTTTAGGTATGTGGTAGATATCAAGTGAAAAATATAGCTCATCCATGGATTGATGAGAAGCAAAAAAATATTGTTTAAAGGTAAAAAAAACTAAATACTAATATATTTTTTTCTAAATATATAATTGTAAAAGATTCAGATCCCACATTTATTCTTTGTTTTCATAGAGGAGTATTGGGGAGTGAAGAACCTTAAAAACATATTCCTTTCAAGGATGCAATTAGAAAAAAAAAAATCTAAATCATTTCCTCTAAACCCTCATATATATAATGTCTATATTATAGAGAAATCTAAAGAGGCACCAAAGCTAGAAGTGTTTATTCAGGATGTTACAGAACAAGTTCCATTTTATAAATCACTTTTGTTAATTTTCATATTCAATGGTTTACAAGCTTATACATCAAACCTATTCCAATAGATTTCTTTTACTTGGAAAAAGCATTACGAGGTCTAGATCTATGTTTCCCTCGTTTTGGAGGAGATGGAGTATTTTTGTTAATCCATGGTTCCCCAAGTTTTACCCTTCAACTACATCTATAGCCAAAATGCAAGTTTGGGATCACATCCCAAAATTTCTCCATTTTTGGCATTTGTAAGCCTTTAATAATATAAAAATTACCTTGGATAGTTACATAAAAGTAGATATCGAGAGGATTAAGAAGGGCTTTCACACATATGCTAGAATATGGGTAAACATCGACATCATCCATGATGTACTAGAAATGTTTCTTCTTAAGAGATAAAATTTAGCTTGACCTTAGGTTTTGCATTATGGGAATACAACTTTTGAATATCACAGATGTAAAAAAAAAATAGGCCATCTTCAGGAATGAGGGATGGGAGGAATCATACTCAATGGTTGAAAGTGATCATAATGTCGATGATTAACATGCCTTGGTTTCATAGAAGCATTCAATATATATATATATATATATATATATATATATATGCAAAAAAGACATAAAGATCTTTAAAATAAATCTCCATCCTACTAAAAAAAATACCATGTAAATATTTATAAACTTAAATGGCTATCATTCACTTTATTCCAAAATAAACACTTTAATGATATAATAAATTAAAGTCTTTTTAACTAAAATTTATTAATCAAATTAAAATATTTTTAACTAAAATTTATTAATCAATTCAAAATTAAATTATGTTGAGAATATCATAATAATAATCTAATTTTAATATAATACTATCAGTTCAATTACATTACACAATTATCACGAACAACGACTATTTAAAAATGCTACTCACCACTTTTTCTCAATGATATATAGATTTTTTATCAAATTTCAATTATATATTAAATTTATATTAAGTTTCGAAAATTGGTGTTTCCTATCTGATTTAAATGACATATGTTATAATATGTACCAAATTGGTTACAAGCAAGGAAAAAAACATTCGTAGCTCAGTGTCATTCAAATTTTAAACTTCCACCTCTAACGAGCAAGATCAACACTCTTATTCATTATTAAAAAACTAGGAAAAGTGTCAAAAATCACATGGGATATAAGAGAAAGAGAGCCGGATTTTGTTTGATCCGGAAATAAATTCATAATGGAAGGCTATTTGAGTTGTCAATGTAGAAATATTCCTCTAACGATCAAGATCAACACTCATATTCATTATTTAAAGACTGGGAAGAGTGTAAAAAATCACATGGGATATAAGAGAGAGACTTGGATTTTGTTTGATCCGGAAATAAATTCATAATGAAGGCTATTTGAGTTGTCAATGTAGAAATATTCACTGAATTCCTCTTAGAATGTAATCATATGTTTAACAATAAAAGGCAACGAGAAAAACGTCTTGGAAAGACGAAAACAACCTGAGAGGGCTAATTGATAGGTCGACCAAGCCAAGCGTTTGAAGTCGAGAATAGATGAATGAATTTCTCTTTATTAATAAGGCAAATCAACATAACACTACTATTCCAAGCGGCATTGAACACAGGAATGCCCATTTTATTGTAGCCGAAAGAATTCTACGGATCAAAAGATGATCGTAGCAGCTCTCTGCACAAAGAACATCAATGTTTAAACGCTGACCTTCATAGTTATCATATATCTAGATATCTATCCACAGAGCATATACTGTGGCAGTTTTTAAGAAGAAAAACACCACATATTTATAGACAGAAAGTCGACCTCTTTCTATCCCTCTCATTATGAGAATCAATAGATGGGAGGTGGTGGGGATTTGTAGTAATATGGAGGAGAAGAAGATGGTGGTGGAGGGGATTTGTAGTAGTATGGAGGAGGAGGGGATGGAGACGGTGGTGGTGGGGACTTGCAGTAGTAGGGAGGGGGAGGCAATGGGGAAGGTGGTGGTGGGGATTTGTAGAAGTATGGAGGAGGAGGAGATGGTGATGGTGGTGGTGGTGGAGGGGATTTGTAGTAGTATGGTGGAGGAGGGGATGGAGATGGTGGTGGTGGGGACTTGTAGTACGCTGGAGGAGGTGATGGTTAAGGCGGAGGTGGAGGAGGGGATTTGTAGTAGTATGGAGGAGGAGACGATGGAGGTGGTGGTGGTGGGGACTTGTAGTACTATGGAGGAGGGGATGGAGATGGTGGTGGTGGGGACTTGTAGTATGGTGGAGGAAGGGATGGGGAAGGTGGAGGTGGAGGTGGGGAATTGTAGTAGTATGGAGGAGGAGGCGATGGAGGTGGTGGTGGTGGGGATTTGTAGTAGTATGGAGGAGGAGGGGTAGGTGGAGGTGGTGGTGGGGACTTGTAGTAGTATGGAGGAGGAGGTGATGGAGAACGTGGTGGTGGGTATTTGTAGTAGTATGGAAGGGAAGGGGATGGCGAAGGTGGAGGTGGAGGTGGGGATTTGTAGTAGTATGGAGGAAGAGGCAACAGAGATGGTGGTGGTCGTGAGGGAGGAGGAGGCGAAGGAGATGGTGGTGGTGGCGACTTGTAGTAGTATGGAGGAGGAGGTAAAGGAGATGGTGGAGGTGGGGATTTGTAGTAATATGGAGGCGGAGAGGACGACAAAGATGGAGGGTGTTGAAAGGTTAATTTAAACTGCCTTGTACTCAGAGCTGCTTGCTATATTTGTTTGAAGGGATCTGGCACAAAGCCGCTTTCTAAATTTGCTGAATAGTCAATTTTATTTAAGAACCCTTACAGTCCTTCGCAGTCTTTTGTGTTTCGGCGCCTGTCGTTTGGATTTGTAAAGCAAAGGTTTTACAATGAGATACAGAGCATTACTTTTGTTTGAACGCGAGAAGGCTTTCATACTACACAGCAAAGATATTTGTTTTGAACGCGAGAGTAGTGGTCCCACAGTTCACCACGTTACAGAAGCACACGCGGCATCATTCCATTTGATCGCGTTTTTATTTGGCCCATCCACGGATTCAAATTGCGGACCCGAAACCCTTTTAACCACAATTCATAAAACCGTTTCACATTACAAATGCCCCTTACGTCAACAACAAATTTTCGGACCCGATGTCACTTTATGGACGCGATTTGATAATTAATCGTGCATCCATAAAGTGACGTCATGGCTCCAAATTCATAACACGAAATGTTTTATTGCAATCGGGTTCAATATTTTTAAAGTCTGGTGGGAGAAGGTTTCCTTTTTGGTTTTATTAAAATTTTGTTTTAATGTTTTTATATATAGTGCAACGTAAAAGGTTCTAAACCTTCAGAGCGTTATATTAAAACATATGTGCAGTTTTGTATTGTAAGCCCGGTGGGCCATAGATTGATATAGATTTTAGTTCTAAGTTATATGTTTTAGTTTTTGTCTTTGTTAATATATGCTACGACATTTTTTTAAAATAGCCCGAAGGCTAATGTAATGAAAAAGGAGTAGTGTATTGTTTTATACACAGAACAACAGTGTTGAAAAAAATAGAGAGCTCGAAGGCCTGTTTTGTAAGAGAGTATTTTGTAACAGAGAAATAGAGAGTTAATCTTCTGGCACTGTGTTTGTGTAGCAGTCCAGCTTTGTAATCCCTCAATCAGAGGAAGTTTTATCGTAACAGTTTTTTTTGGGTTAATGAATAGAAGTTTTTCAAAGTGTGAAACTCTGTCTTCAGCAAGCAATTTTTTTTTTCTCTGTGTCAAGAAGGATATTATTATTCTCTCCATATTGTTCTGGAATTCTTAGAAATTTCAACATGGTATCGGAGCTAGTCCAGGCTCTTTGAAGGTGTCAAAGAAGCTGAAGGAAGGATTTCTTGTTGCAGCAGCTTCTCCAGCAGAAGGAAGACCCAGTCAAAAGAATCCAAGGTATTTCTCAATACATATTTTTGTGTTACTGTTGAAGACAGTCAGTTTATTTTTAAAAACACAGTCAAGTGTTTGAAGCATAGTTAAAGTGCAAGGATGGCTAGAGCCATCATTAGCATGAGTATTGGTAATGCTCAGCTCCCACAATTTAATGGGAAAAACTATGATTACTGGGCAATAACTATGAGAGCCCTATTTGCGTCCCAAAACTTATGGGAACTTGTTGATGATGGTTTTGAAGAGCCAATAGATGAACATGAGTTTAATGTCTTAACTCAGGAAGAGAAGGCACTGTTGAAGAGCAATAAGAAGAAGGACTCTAAAGCCCTCTTTTATTTGTATCAAGCAGTACATGAGAGTGTGTTTGTAAGGATAGCAGCAGCTAGGAGATCCAAAAAAGCATGAGAAACTCTCAAGACAGCCTATCAAGGCATGGAGAAAGTGAAGACAACAAAACTACAATTGCTGAGGAGAGATTTTGAGACTCTCTGCATGAAGGAGTCTGATAGCATAGACTCGTTCTTCACACCTGTGATTGGAATGGTCACACAGATAAGGTCTCATGGAGAGAGAATTGAAGAAAGGATGATTGTGGAGAAACTATTGAGGAGCCTACCCTCAAAGTTTGATATTATTGTTACCACCATAGAAGATACAAAGGATCTCTCAAACTTTTCAGTTAATGAGCTACATGTATCACTGATGACACATGAACAGAGATTGGGTAGAAATGAAAACTCATCTTTGGAGCATGCCTTCAAGACCCATATGTCATTTGGAAGAGGAAGAGGTCAAGGTAGAGGAAACAAGAGAGGAAGAGGCAGAAGCCAAAACAGAGGTGGAAGAAATAGTCTAGCAAACGCTCAAGGAAGGGGCAACAATCCGAATCAGAACCAAGGCCAAAGCAACAACCAACAAAGTGGAAAGCAACATGCTCATGGACAAAGGTATGATAAATCCAATGTCCAATGTCATTATTGTAAAAAATGTGGGCATTATGCTAATGAATGTAGGAAGAAACCGCATGATATGGGCAATAGACTTAGCGCAAATTTCACTAGAGAAAATATCAGCCAAGATAAATTGTTTTTAGCTTGTAATATGGCTAAGGAAAAGAGTGAAAATTTATGGTTTTTAGACTTGGGTTGCAGTAACCATATGACAGGAAACATAGCCATGTTTTCTATGTTAGATGAGAATGTGAAGTCACAAGTCACATTAGGGACAGATAGTAAAGTTTCTATTATGGGAAAAGGAGATGTAAATGTCTTATTAAGGAAAGGAGAAAAGAAATCCATAGTAGATGTTTATTATGTTCCTGGAATGAAATGTAACCTCTTAAGTATTGGACAACTTGTTCAAAAGGGGTGCAATTTTTTCTTTGAGGATGATGTATGCACCATCAAGGATAAACCACCCAACAAACAATGTATCACTGAAGTGAAGATGACAAGGAACAGGATGTTCCCTCTCAGGATGAGGGCAAATTTGAAAAATGGAGAAGAAATAGCAGCAGTGACACAAGAGGCTTTCCAAATCGAAACAAAAGATGAGAATTGGTTATGGAACTTGAGATTTGGACATCTCAACTTTGGAGGTCTTAACTTGTTGAGAAGAAAAGGAATGGTAAGAGGATTGCCATTGATAGAGACACTGGACAACCTTTGTAAAGGTTGTATCTTGGGTAAACAACACAGATAAAGTTTTCCATCCGGGAAAAGCATAAAGGCAAAGGTGCCCTTGGAAATTCTCCACTCAGATTTATGTGGACCGATGCAAACACCATCACTTGCAAGCACCCACTATATGTTAACTTTTATAGATGATTTTACAAGAAAAACTTGGGTTTACTTTTTGAAAAATAAAAGTGAAGTGTTTGAAAGATTTTGCAATTTTAAAGCACTTGTGGAGAACGAAAGTGGGTTGCATATCAAATTCCTAAGAACTGATAGAGGAGGTGAGTACATCTTTAAAGAATTTATGTGTTTTTGTAGAGAAAATGGAATTCATAAGCAATTTATAGCAAGGTACACTCTGCAACAAAATAAAGTTGCCGAAAGGAAAAATTGGAAAATCATGGATATGGTAAGGAGTATGCTTAAGCCAAAGCATTTGCCAAATGATTTTTGGGCTGAGGCTGTACATTGTGCAGCGTACATTTTAAATAGATGCCCAACAAAAGCAGTCATGAACAAAGTTCCGGAAGAGGCATGGAGTGGCACAAAGCAAGAAGTCACCCACATGAAAATTTTTGGTTGTGTGGCTTATGCACACATTCCAGCTTAGCTAAGGAAAAATTTGGATAGAAAGGGGGAGAAATGTATTTTTATTGGATACAGTTAGGAATCCAAAGCTTATAGGTTGTATAACCCATCCACCAAGAAGTTTATTGTGAGCAGAGATGTTCAATTTATTGAAGAGGAAGCTTGGGATGGAAGCATAGAGAAAACAATGAATGTTAAAAACTGTTTGTCTCATGATGAAGATGATGAAGAGATGGCTGAAATACATCCCCATATAGCAACACCAACACAAGGAAAACAAGGGACACCCTTGAGGAGAAATGAAAGTGCTTCTCCAAGCACACCACAAGGAGGAGATTCGAGTGCTACTTCAAGCACTTGTACACCAAATGAAAGAGGAAAGAAGTTCAGAAATTTAAATGAAATTTATGAGCAAGAGGCAGCAAATGAAGGTATGAACTCTTTATTTTCTTTGTATTGTCATGTTGATGACCCTATTCATTTTGAAGAAGTTATTAAAGATAGGAAATAGATAGAAGCTATAGATGAGGAAATTAATGCCAAGAAAGAAACAAGACATGGGATTTGATTGAACTCCTAAAAAGTAAAGAAGTTATTGGAGTTAAATGGGTCTACAAGACAAAGAGTAATGTTGAAGGAAAAATTGAAAGACACAAGGCCATGATTGTTGTCAAAGGGTATAAGCAACATCATGGGAGAGACTATGAGGAAAATTTCACATCAGTTGCAAGAATGGAAACCGTGAGAGCAGTTCTGTCCATAGCAGCACAAAACAAGTGGAAAGTTTACCAAATGGACGTGAAGTTAGCATTCCTAAATGGATTGTTAATAGAAGAGGTTTATATTGAACAACCTCTAGGCTATGAAAATAAAGGCCAATAGCACAAAGTGTGCAGATTGAAGAAAGATCTTTATGGGCTGAAGCAAGCGCCAAGAGCATGGTACAGTAGGATAGATTCCTATCTACTGGAAAATGGATTTGAAAAATGTGAGGGAGAACCCACCCTATACATCAAAGAAAAAGATGGTAAGATGTTGATTGTTGTATTGTATGTTGATGATGTGATTTTTACAGGTAATGATGATTACCTTGTTGAGAATTTTAAAACAGTCATGAAAGATGAATTTGAGATGACTGACATGGGTTTGCTGAAATACTTCTTAGGAATAGAAGCAGGATGAAGATAAAATTTTTATTTCTCAGGAAAAGTATGTTAATGAAGTGTTGGAAAGATTTAACATGTAGGATTGCAAGGTATCAATAACACCCATAGTGATGGGATTAAAACTCAGCAAAGAGGACAACAACAATGATTTTGATCCTAGTTTGTACAAGAGCATAGTTGGCAACCTCATGTATTTGACTGCAACTAGGCCGGATATAATGCATGTTGTTAGTTTGATTTCCAGATTCGTGGAGAGGCCAAAAGAAGCACATTGGCAGGCAGCAAAGAGAATTATGAGGTATGTTAAAGGTATTAAAAGGTTTGGTATTTATATACTACTTCAGAAAATTTAGAGCTAGTTGGATACACTGATAGTGATTGGGCTGGAAGTGTAGATGATCGGAAAAGCACATCCGGTTATGTTTTTCACATGGGTTCAGGAGCCATTTCATGGGCTTTTAAAAAACAACCTATTGTAACATTATCTATAACAGAGGTAGAATATGTGGCAGCTACAACAACAACGTGTCAAACAGTTTGGATGAGGAGGATGTTGAGGAGTTTATGGCAAGAGAAAACAAAAGGTATAGTGATTTACTGTGAGAATAGCTTATCTATTGCATTATCAAAGAATTCTGTGTTTCACAAGAGAACGAAACACATTGACAAAAATTTTCACTATATCAGAGAATTGGTGAACAATGGAGAATTTTTTTTAGAACACTGCAGAACTCAGGAGCAGTTTGCAGACATTCTAACCAAGCCATTGGGGCAGAAAAGTTTTGAGTTTTTAAGGAAATGTCTGGGTATGGCTAATAACCTAGCAGTTGATATTAAGGGGGAGTGTTGAAAGGTTAATTTCAACTACCCTGTACTCAGAGCCGCTTGCTATATTTGTTTGAAGGGCTCTGGCACAGAGCCGCTATCTAAATTTGCTGAACAATCAATTTTATTTAAGAACCCTTACAGTCCTTCGCAGTCTTTTGTGTTTCGGTGCCTATCCTTTGTATTTGGAAAACAGAGGTTTTACAATGAGAAACAAAGCATTACTTTTGTATGAACGCGGGAAGGATTTCACACTACACAGAAAGATATTTTTTTTGAACATGGGAGCAGTGGTCCCACAGGTCACCATGTTACAGGAGGACATGCGGCATCATTCCTTTTGATCGTGTTTTTATTTGGCCCGTCCGCGGATTCAAATTGCAGACTCGAAACCCTTTTAACCACAATTCATAAAACTGTTTCACGTTACAAATGCCCCTTACGTCAGCAACAAGTTTTTGGACCCGATGTCATTTTATGGACGCGATTTGATAATTCATCACGTGTCTATAAGGTGACGTCACAGATCCAAATTCGTAACGTGAAATGTTTTATTGCAATCGGGTTCAATCTTTTTGAAGTCCGATGGGAGAAGGTTTCATTATTGGTTTTATTAAAATTTTGTTCTAATGTTTTTATATATAGCGCAACGTAAAAGGTTCTAAACCTTTGGAGTGTTATATTAAAACATATGCACACTTTTGTATTGTAAGCCGGTGGGCCATAGATTGATATAGATTTTAGTTCTAAGTTATATGTTTTAGTTTTTGTCTTTGTTAATCTATGCTGCGACATATGTTTTAAAATATCTCGAAGGCTAATGTAAAGAAAAAGGAGTAGTGTATTGTTTTATACACAGAACAACAGTGTTGAAAAAAACAGAGAGCCCGAAGGCCTATTTTGTAAGAGAGTATTTTGTAACAGAGAGACAGAGAGTTAATATTCTGGCATTGTGTTTCTGTAGTAGTCCAGCTTTGTAATCCCTCAGTCAGAGGAAGTTTTATTGTAACAATTTTTTTGTTTGTTAATGAATAGAATTTTTTCAAAGTGTGAAACTCTGTCTCTAGCAAGCAAATTTTTATTTTCTCTGTGTTAAGAAGGAGAGTATTATTCTCTCCATATTGTTCTGGAATTCTCAGAAATTCCAACAGAGGGGGGGATTTGTAGTAGTATGGAGGAGGAGGGGATGAAGATGGTGGAGGTGGGAATTTGTAATAGTATGGAGGAGGTGAGAGAGATGGTGGTTGTGGGGACTTGTAGTAGTATGGAGGAGGCAGCGAAGGAGATGGTGGTGGTGGAGGTGGCGATTTGTAATAGTAGGGAGGAGGCAGTGAAGGCATAGAATTATAGTCATATGGAGGTGGGGATTTGTAGTCTGCAAAAACTACTGTTAAATATGCCATCAAGAAGAGAAAAGTGACTAATAACGCCATGATAGGAGTTTGGTGAGAGCAAACAGGTATTTTCCCAAATCAATTCACCAGCTATTCCCCCGAATCATTTCAACCTCCTACTGCAGTAGGAATGATGGCTCGATGTTGTGAATGTAGATGCAAGGCTGTGTTATATTTATATGTTGTGAGGAGGGGGTATGGAACACTCCAAATTGGTCAAGTATCAATTTGTATTTATGTCGTGTACTGTTTGAATTTATGGACGAAATGATTGAGTAATTGAGGGTTGAAGAAGTACAAGGTGAAGTGGGGTTAGGTTATATCAGGTGACATAGAGGGGACACAATGTTGTAAGACATATAATATCGCGGCTCTGTGCAAGGGGAGCCTGGTCAGGTCTTTGTGTCAGTAATGAATGGGTATTTGAATTATATTTATGTCGATATAGATTGAATTTTTATAAAAAAAATCTTGAGAAAGGGTTGAAAAAGTGGGTGATGTGGGGTTACGTGACATCAACTGACAGAGGGGACACCATTTTCTAACTCATTTAAGATCACAACTCTTCTATGGGAGGAGGAACCAGGTCAGAGCTTCATGTGAAGAATGGAAATACTTGTGGTTGTTGCCATGTTTTTTAAGAAATGAAGACATCGACATAAAAGATGTGATGTGGCTGGGAAGACTACACATTAGTTGATCAACGCAGATTTGAATGTGTTAATGAGCGTTTGTTATGTTATGTGAGACCGACTGAATCAAAGCCTGTTGTGCGATTATGCAAGTTATGAAGACACTTTTGATACCTTTAAAGAGAACATATGCATTTATTAATAACTTCTAAATCGTCAAAGGATATTGGCCTGGTTCGTTATAAGCCTCTATCTGTCTAGACTTAAGTGCCGTTAGATAGACTTGGCCTATTGATCAGCATATACCGCGTAATCTGTTGTTTTCAAAGTGGCCATAGAAATTGCCAATTTTCCATCATTCGAAGCATGAGGGGGGTACAATGGATCAAAATCGCAATCTCATTATCTAACGTAACACATTAAATTTGAACGATTAAGAAAAAATCAAAATTTGCTAATAAATGCCCTGAAAATTTGAAAATTGGGGAACCAATGTAAAACCTGCCTAAACTCGAACATGAACTCGAACGTGAGCACTCTTGTGAGCACTCTCTTGTAGGAAATGGGTAGATTGCATGTCTAATAAATACCCTATGAATTTTTGACTCGTCGTTCTTGGGCTGAAACCATATGAATATGTCACTAGCAATAAGTCACTCCATCTTTTAGCGCGTAATTTTTAAAATTTACAAAATTATTTAGAAATTTTAGTAAGACTATGAAAAAAATTTGCAGAAATTTTTGAAATTTTTGGTTATAACTATTAAACTTTAAGATTTTTAGTGCCACATAAGTTTTTTATAGTACTCAATCTATTTCTAACATTGAAAAAAATTATTCAAACAATCTAACTATTTTATTTTTTAAATTTGTTTTAATAAATTTCGACAAAAAATTGTTGGCTATTTTGTTGAGTCAATAGAAAAATCTCATTTTTTAGTTACTAACATAAAGACAACCATAATAATTGCAATTACTACAAACTATTAGTTATTATTAAAATCTAGCATAAGTGACTTCATTTTTGAGTTATTAAGACAACCATAATAGTTGCAATAACTCCAAATTATTAGCTATTATTTGTTCGTCCCTGGAAGAACTATAGCGATCACAATAACTCCAAACCATTAGTGATTATTAGTCCCTGCCTTGCAAGAGTATAGCTATCGATTGGTCCCTGTGTTGCAGGACTATAGCTATCGATGGGTCGTTGATTCGCTATTAATCCATTGTTTTATTAAACATTTTTCCCTGTTATCAAAAGTTAACAAAAATTTTAAATTTTTTATGTGACAATATCTTTTCACTTTAAAATTTGAGCGAAGGTTTTGTATTTGCAAACATTCCACCTCTTATTGACAACTTCAAGTATCTCGATACACCCGATGCAAGAATGTTAAGTAACTGTTTTTATCTCTAAAGTTTCCTGATGCAAAAAGTTTCGTGGTGGATATCACGCTTCTGACATTCTTGATCGAGAGTTTGGCTCAATAGATCCAACAACCGATATCAAATATTCAAATATTTACCTATACTCATAAACTTACTATCTGATTTAATTTATCATTAAATTATCATTATCTATACAGAATTGCATATCTTTTTTTTCAGCAAGAAAAATACTTCTGGTTTATATAATGTACTAGGCTATATCACTTATAGAAATCAAAGCACTTACAATAGTTCCACTTGCATTTTCACCTATTGAGTTGATATCAAAAAATTGTTTCAAAATCAGAGTTCTTGATCATTACATTTAGTAAACTAAGAAAACTCTCTCATTTTTCTTTCCAAAATGGGTCTTTAAAAAAACTATCAAAAAAATACATTTTATTTCTGGTCCGATCACAGTCTGTTTCGTTGTGTTTTTTGTTGGCTTTTTTTATCTTTCCTTCCTGTTCCTGTTGAAAAAAAGCATTAAGATTCTTAACTAAAATTTACCTTACCTACTTCTCCAGGTCCATAAGAGTTGTATAATTCATAGTGCATCTCCCCAAATCTACCAGTCAATCCTCTTTTATATAATCTTTCTACTTCATTGTTTTTTTCTCTATACACATGAAAGAGTGTTATAGAGGTGAAATTTCACTTTAAAGCATGAATCCTTTCCAACCAATGAGTAAGATAGCTTGGATTTAATTGAGTTCCCTTGTTCATATGATCGATAAGGACCTTTGAATATCCAAATGCCCAAAGCTCCTCCATATAGAGTTGATTAGTGAACCATAACCATCCCCACAAAGCTTAGATTTCAGCCCTCATGTTTGTTCCTCTTCCCCCATTCCAATATATTTTATAATGGCAATCTGGAGATATCATGAGCCAGGCACCACCCCCACAGCTCTGACCTTGTGAAGCACCATCAAAGAAACCAGTTGGATAGTGAATTTCAAAGGGATGCAATCTCTTTGAAGCATCACATGGTGGTTTCTGCTTCAGCTTCAACATTTCCAATGAGAAAAATATCTTAACACATATATTATGAGGGGTACAAGGCTGCCCATCAAAAAACATCATGTTCCTTCCACACCATATATACCAGTGGAATAATGTTGGAATGGATTTTAAGTGTTTCCCCCTCCTAAACCACCACCGAATATAGTCCACCGTGGTCCTATACTGAGGATTCGGTTGCTTCAGAAAGGAGCACAGTATATTGAGTGCCTCTTATGCAAATGTACAGCTATAAAATAGGTGGTTGTTATCTTCCTCCTTTTCTCTGCATAATAAACAATTTTTAGGGACTTGACACCCTTTCCTTTAAAGGGTTCTCAATGTCAAATTTTTATTTTTCCATACCAGCCATGTTAGAATAATCATTTTAACCTATACCTTAACATTCCACATTAATTAGAACCAAATATCAGGTTCATCTCCCAATACTCTGTCCAACAGTAATTTATAAGCCTCCTTAGTACTAATCTTCTTCTCCACTTCTGTTCCTTCCCAAGTAATTTTGTCTACTCCATCACCCTTTCACCAGCCTAGGTATTTTATAGAGGTTATGTAATTATCCCATTCCTCCTTTCTATTTTCCTCCAGTCCCATTTCCTTATAAGTCATCCATCTTAGAATGTTATCATCCAATTCCTTTACCATCTGACTCATGAAGAATAGGACTCAATGATTAATTTGTTTAGTGGTCTCTCTGCTTAGAGTTATGTTCCGTCCTAGTCCAAGAATCTGCTGACTTCCAATTAGAATCTTGTTTCCATTTGTAAAATACCATTTAAGATACTCTTTGAATATGGGCAGGCACTTACTAAATCCTTCCTGATATTTGATCTGCTCTTGACATCTTCCCATCCCAAGATAAGGATATCCTCTGCATTCTTATGATTGAGGTATTTTTGACTTATAATTTCCTTCCATAACCCTTCTGTGGTCAAGTACCTCCATATTGATTTACAGATGAGGAATATGCCAAAAGTTTGAAGCTCCATTATGCCCCATCCTCCCTTCTCTTTTGGTATTGTAATACACTCTAGGCTAGCCAGGTGAATGGTTTTCCACTCTTTTCCCCCATTCCAAATGAATCTAGAAATAACCTTTTTAAACTCTTTCATCGTCTTGTTTGGAATTAAAAATAGATGAGCCCAGTATATAGTATACCGTTGTAAAACCGCCTAAGTCAAAATGAGCCTCCCCCTCCCCCCCCTCGATAAACATCTATTTGACCAGCTGTAGAACTTATTCTCGAATTTGGAAACAAGCCATTTCCAATCATCCACGGTGTAATTTGTTGGCTTCATCCTGAAGCCCAAATAATTCAAGCCCTCTCTGAGTGGTGCAATGTTGAAATTGAAATAGGCCCCCAATTCTTTGAAATCCTCCACATCTCCCTCAGCATAGTATATACAATATTTTCCCATACTTATCCACATACTAGTTGCTTTAATAAATCCATTTAGGATATTTTTGAGCTCCTCCTAGCTGCTTTTCTTCATTGACTCGAAAATCAGGACATCATCGATGAATAGACTGTGTGTTACGACCTTTCCCCTACAAAATTCAACATCTTTAAAGCTCCCCACCTACACTGCTTGTTTAATCTTCATGCTTAAAGCATCCATAATGAATATAAAGAGGAGGGGAGATAAAGCACAACCCTGTCTCAAACCCCCTAGGATGAAAACTTGAAACTTGACGCAATTCCATTTCTGGAGACATAGATATGCAATTCTGAATTCTATACAGAATTTCATATCTATATCTCTAGAAATTACATGTCGGCAAGGACTATCGTTGCACAGTTGCCTTGTTAAAATCTAGCAAATGACTCCAAACTATTAGTTATTATTAAAATCTTACATAATTATAATAGTAAATGTTGTTGATGTAAATGGATAGTGTTATTTTTTCCTTTGAAAATGTTATTGACAATTTCTTATTTAATATAATAAATTTTATTTTCTATTTTACTATTTTATAATGTAATTTCAAAATAACATCGAATAGATATGAAAAGATAAATATATATTTAGAGATGAAATAGTTAATATTTAAAATTATATTTATTAATACAAATATTATAAAAATAAATAAACTTCTTCCATATATAATTATAGTATAAAATTTTGATTTAAAATAATATAAAAAACCATATAGGAAATCAAATTAAAAGCAAATAATTTCCATTTATAATTATATTAATTTTTTTTCACATAGAACCAAATAAAAATTAAAAAATAAATACTTTATATGAATAAACTAAGTTTTTTGAAACTTAGATTATAAAGATTTAGGAAAGTAATCAATAATATTCACAATTTAAATTGATTTATTTCTATAGTAGATATGATTAGTGTTTTTAGAATGGTAAATGTATATGATTAGTGTTTGTAGTATGGTAAAGGTATAGTAATGATAGTTCTTTAAATGAATTTTGATAATTAGATTAATATAATAATATAATTAAAAATATTAATATTTTTTTATTGGAAATTGATGATATATTTTTAAATAAAATTTTGATTTTTGTTGTTGTTTAAAATGTATTTTTGAATGTATAAATGAATTTAACACCTTAATTTTTTTTTTGGAGCATTCTAATTCTACAAATTAAACCAGCCTAGATCCATATTAACTCCGGATCTATCAAGCGCCTAGAGGGATGGAATCTCTCTAGGTGCAAACCTATTTTTTGAGTGCAAAATTTGAGGAAAGTTTTGCACCTCTAGAGCACTTGATAGATTTGGAGTTAAGATGGATCTAGGCTTGTTTCAAGGTTGGTTTCAGTCATGTGCGACCAAGGAAAATCTATAGAATATATCAAAGTCTTTATCAATAATATGTAATATATCTAATATTAATATAGTCATTTTAAATATGCTAAATATGTCTAAGATTAACTTGGTCATTTTAATTTTAAAGTTTCTTAATTACCTCAGTTTGTTGAGATCATAAATATTGTTAATAATTTAAATGATGAAAAAATATGAAATACAAATTTTAAATGCAAATTGACAATAATAGTGTTGAATGATAGAAAATGTGAATAATAAGAATTTTGTCAATCACAAATAGCCATCATTATGATCAATCTCAAAGTATTTTCTTCTACTATTCTTATTGTCACCCTTGTTATATTTTTCGTATTTTCATATTGTAACCATTTAAATCTTTAGCTAGAGTTGTATTAAACATCATACCTTGTCTCTCTTGCTCTCCAATATTAATAGGTTGTATTACTATAACACAAAAATCAATGTACATTGTCAATAACTTTTTGCGCTTACACTAGAATCAATGCACATTGTTAATCCAATTACTTTAAAATTAATGTACCATCATACATCTAATTACATCAAATCAGAAATAAAAATCTACACTGAAATCAACACATCTAATGAAAGAAATCAAATAATATTAGAAAACAACTTCTACACTGAAATCAATTCATCTAATGCAAGGAATCAAATCAAATAGGATTAGAAATCAACATTTACATTGAAATCAATGCATCTAGTCCAAGTAAGGAAATATGTTTAGAAGTGAACATCTACATTGAAATCAATGCATCTAGTCCAAGTAAGGAAATATGCTTAGAAGCCAACATCTACATTGAAATAAATGCATTTAGTGCAAGAAATCAAATACGATTAGAAATCACCATCTAAACTTAAATCAATGCATTCAATGTAAGAGATCAAATAAGATTATAAATCATCTACACTGAAATCAATGCATCTAGTGCAAACAATCTGAATTATAATTAGAAATGAACATCTACATTGAAATCAATGCATCTAGTGCAAGCAATCAAATATGATTATAAATTACCATCTACATTGAAATCAATGCATTTAGTGCAAGAAATCAAATAGGATTAGAAATCATCTACATTGAAATCAATACATCTTGTGCAAGAAATCAGATATCATTAGAAATCAATATCTACATTAAAATCAATGCATCTAGCGCAAACAATCAAATAGGATTATAAATCACCATCTACATTGAAATAAATGCATATAGTGCAAGCAATCAAGTAGGATTAGAAATCACCATCTACACTGGAAGCAATGCATTTAGTGCAAGCAATCAAATAGGATTAGAAATCCTCTACACTGAAATCAATTCATCTAATACAAGAAATATGAATTATGATTAGAAATGAACATCTACATCGAAATCAATGCATCTAGTGCAAGAAATAAAATAGGATTAGAAATTACCATCTACACTGAAATCAATGAATTAGCACAAGAAATAAAATAGGATTAGAAATCATCTACATTGAAATCAATGCATCTAGTGAAAACAATCAAATAGGATTAGAAATCACCATCTACATTGAAAGAAATCAATCTAGTGCAAGCAATCAAATAGGATTAGGAATCACCATCTACACTGAAATCAATGCATTTAGTGAAAGAAAACAAATAAGACTAGAAATCATCATCTACATTGGAATCAATGCATCTACTGCAAGAAAGATTCTTCCGTCTCTCCCCCCTCCATCTATATCTATATCTCCCTCCATCTCTCCTTGTTTGTCTCTTTATCTAAAACCCCCCTCATATATATATATATATATATATATATATATATATATATATATATACATATATATATATATATATATATATATATGTATGTGTGTGTATATTTACATATCAACCCAAACATACACACACACACACTCTCTCTCTCTCTCTATATATATATATATATCCCTCCCTCCCTCCTCCTCTCTCCTCTTCTGTCCATCTCTCCTTATTTGTCTCTTTATCTCACCCCTAAACATACACAAACTTTCTCCATCTCTCCCATGTCACTACCTCTCTCCCTCACTTCTCACTTTCTATGTATTTATTATTCCCTCCCTCTCCCCCCCTCTAAAACCATATCTCTATCCCTCCCTCTGTCCTCCTCTCTCTCAAGTCCTTTCTCTCGTCCTTTCCCTCTCCCCTTTCTCCCTTACCTCTCTCTCTCTCTCTCTCTCTCTCTCTCTCTCTCTCTACCCTCCAATCCTCTCATTATCTTCCCCCATCTCTCCTTCTCTCTCCCCCATCATCTATCTTTGTTTCATCTAGTGCAAGAAAAAAAATAAGACTAGAAATCACCATCTACACTGAAATCAATGCTTCTAGTGCAAGAAATATTCTTCCTTCTCTCTCCCCTCCATCTATATCTTTATCTCGCGCCATCTCTCCTTGTTTGTATCTTTATCTAAAAATTCCCCTCATATATATGTGTGTGTGTGTGTGTGTGTGTATCCCTCCCTCTCTCCTCCTCTCTCCTCTTCTCTCCATCTCTCCTTATTTGTCTCTTTATCTCACGCCTAAAAATACACAGACTTTCTCCATCTCTCCCATGTCACTACCTCTTTCCCTCCACTTCTCACTTTCTATGTATTTATTCTTCCCTCCCTCTCTCCCCCTCCAAATCCATATCTCTATCCCTCCCTCTCTCCTCCTCTCTCTCAAGTTCATTCTATCGTCCTTCCCCTCCCCCCTTTCTCCCTTACCCCCACTCTCTCTCTCTCTCTCTCTCTCTCTCTCTCTCTACCCTCCAATCCTCTCATTATCTTCCCCCATCTCTCCTTCTCTCTCCCCCATCATCTATCTTTGTGTCTCCCTCTCCCTCTCTTACCCTTCTCTACCTCTCTTACTCCTCTCCCCCTCTCTCTCTTCATTTCTCTCCTCCCCTCTCCTTCAATTTATCTTCATCTCTCCCTTGTGACTCTCCATCTCTCCACTTTTATGACTCTATGTCTTTGTTCTTCCTTCCCATATATATCTAGAGTTAATATATATCATGATATATTAATATATATTATAATATAACAAATTTAATATTGTATTAATCTAAAGTTATTAAATTTAATAATATTAATATTTTTATATATTAATATGAATATTAGATTTAATAATAATAATAATCATCATCTTTTGATATTAATATTAGGGTTAATAATGTTTTTTGCATGGTAGTAAGACTTTACCTAAATAAAATCTATTTTCTAAGTGTTCATAAATATAAAGATGAGTATTGAGTAAATATAATAATTTGTCCCATGGTATTTGGCCCAGAGGCTTCACCTGCAAAAAAAAAAAAAAAAAATCCGTTTTGAGTTTTGGTAGATGTAAAGAGGTTTATGGAGTAAATATAAAAGGAGGTTTTATTTATTTACCATATGTCTAGTCTATTTATACTTTTATTTATTTACCATGCCTATGCAGTAAGTATAAAAAGTAGTCTTATTTATTTGCCATACCTCTAATTTATTTATATTTTTATCTATTTACCATACATATGGAGTAAGTATAAAAATAAGTTTTGAATAATAACATTAGATATCTAGGCTAACTTAAATTAAAGTTTTTAAAAATATCTACACAATTTTGTTTAAAATAAACCCCAAAAAAGACCTAAAAAGCATTATTTAGTCTATTAATTGAAATACCCATTTTGTATTTATTATATTATGATTTAGTTGTAATTAGTTTTTGATCATGATTTTCCAAAAGATTTTAATAGATGTGTAGCTTAAATTGATTTAGATAAATATATAACTTTTACCTCCCAATTTTCCTCAATTATCAAAAATAAAATACTTAGTATTCACTTAACTTAAATTGATTTAAGTTGATTATAATAAGTTACTTTATCTCCAAAATCTATCATTATAATCGGTAACTATTTTAAATTTAAATAAAAGATGATTTATGCATTATTTATAATTTTATTAATATTTATATTATTTTCAATAGCATTTTCATTATATTTTTATTTTTCTTTCCATACTTAATACATGAAATTTTTGTTATAAATTGAATTATGAAAACTTTATTTATATTTTAAAAAAGAAAATCAAATAAAAATGTAACAAATATTAGATTAAAATATAAAAATGTATCTCATAATTGAAAATAATTATCATTAGAAATGATTTAAACTAGAAATTGCACCACATGTTGCAAAAGAAAAGCCTTAAGGAAATAACATAGGAAAGAGTAGCCTAGAAGAAATAAGTTGTTGCAGAAAAGGAGCCATCGTGGAGGAATGAAAGTCAAAATTTTCTTCCATGGAAGCAGTTAGTGAAATCTTAATGCAATATTGCTTCCTTGAGCCTTGCAAATCGTGAGGCCTATGTTGAAGTTAAGTTAAATACCTTGCGTGATCTTGCCAACATGAATGCCTCATGAATAAAGAAATAGATCATGATTTTCTACCTTCAAAATCAAAGGTTTTTTTGGTGCAGTTCCTCCATATTTAATCTTAGGTCAATTCCTATTGGGTCACCTATGTATTATTTCCTTCACAATCTTTGAAAATATTCAAAATATCACATTGTTCTTTACCACTGATGTCCCTCCTATCTGCCATGTTCTTGTTTTTTCAGTATCACTGATACGAAGTTGGGTTTTTTGTTTCTTTGTGTAGAGAATAAAAAATGTATGGAGAGGTGGATTTCATCACTTCAATAACATTAAAAATAAGGTGATTGAGAAAATAGCTCCAACATCGAGAGAGATTTGGTAGCATTTATGGAGTTGGCAAACATGCCTTATTTTGTGGTGTTGGCTACTCAGCATATCTTTCTTGATCTTGTATAGAAGAAATGAATTTTTATTTATCTTATATTACATTAACCATGAAATTTATAAGATTCATTGAACACATTCCATCACATTTGTAGAGAAAATTATAACAGAGTAGCACACTTAGCACACTTTTCTTATGAGAGATAAATGCTCCTATATGCAAAAACAATGATGAATTTCATCACTTAAGAGCAGTAAAAACAAATTTATTGAGAAAACAAATCCAACACATTTGTAGAGAAAATTGGATTTCATCACTTGAGAGCAGTAAAGACAAGTTTATTGAGAAAACAACTCCAACACATTTGTAGAGAAAATTTTAACACAATATCACACTTTTCTTATAAGATCTAAATGCTCCTATATGCAACAACGATGGCTTTCATCAGTTCAAGAGAAATAAAAACAAGTTTATTGAGAATTGAGAAAACAACTCTAGCATTGAGAGAGATTTGGAAGCAACTATTGAATTGGTGAACATGTATTGCTCTATGGTGTTGGATATTGGGCATAGCTTTCTTGATCTTTTATACAAGACTGTAAATTTGCATGTAGCTTATACTGCATTAACCATGAAATTGTCAACATTTAGGGCACATTTTCCATCACATTTGTAGAGAAAATTACAATACTAGAGTATCACATTTTTCTTATCATATACAAATCTTCCTATTACTATTTAAAAAAAAATAGTACAACACATTTAACCATATTCATTTAAAAACATACAAATACAAATTACTATTTTCAATAAAAATAGTACAAATAATCACATTAATTTCCATGGTCGTCATGTACCATCGTCTTATTACTTTTTAAAAACCCGTAAATTATTCTTAATCAAATAGTGTCAATTTTGTAAAACTATAATCGACGAGTCTCACTTTTTATAGCTTTGGTGGAAGGGTAGAGTATCTAAATTCCCTTACCCTTTAAGAATCATTCTCAATTATTGTACCACCCACCTCGACATCCAATATAGATATCTTAGGTTATTCTAAATTGATCAAGAGTATAGAATTTTTAGGGTGGTGTTCTATATGCACTAAAATTCCGATGGGGTCCATCACTATGTATGGTGTCCATTGCAACCTTGGATATATTCTGTGAGTTGTTGTGATTTTTTTCTTGTGGATACAACTCAATTTTGGTTGTCACCTAGTTATCATGATTCAAAAATTTGTTATCATGTGAGATCCTTATAGAATTAGATATATTATGTGAACTAATGTGATGTTTTGATTCAAAAATTAGTTATTATACCACAATATTGACTTTCTCGTTTCCTATTTTGTTTATGAAAACTTAAAAAAAAACACAAGAACATTTTATTTTACAATGTGAGGGTGTTTCAAAATTGGAGAGTAAATTGAGCCGTTATTGTTAGAAATTGTTGTATAAGATGGAAAATTTGAATGGTTTGTAACAGTATGGATGTCATAAGAGATATCAATTTTGAATTTTTTAGTCTCTCTAGCCACCAAGCATCTAATAGGATCCATTTCAATTGAGAATGTCAATAAACCACTATCCGAATGATAACTTCTGACATCTCTAGCCATTTTCTTTGATTGTGGATCAAGTTATAAATTAATAACTTGTGAAATCCCTAGCCATTTTCTTTGATTGTGGATCAGTTTATAAACTAGAATATACTCTCTTGTCATAAGACTCTACAGTGTATATTGGATGGAGGGAAATTTTATGATAAAAATTGTACAAAAGTCCCCTTTTCGTTGTCTCAACTTACTCTATTGTTAATTACATAGTGTCAATTTTGTAAAACTATAATCTAGAGTAAGGACTGAGTGGTTTTTTTTCTGATTTTTTTAGTTTCTCCAGTCACCAAGCATCTAATAGGATCCATTTCAACTGAGAATGTCAATAAATCACTGTGTGAATGATAACTTGTGACATCTCTAGCTATTTTCTTTGATTGTGGATCAAGTTATAAACTAATATCTTGTGAAATCCCTAGCCATTTTCTTTAATTGTGGACTAGGTTATAAACTAGAATATAATATCTCTTCAGAAGACTCTACAATATATATTGGATGGAGGGAAAGTTTATGATAAAAATTGTACAGAAAAACCCTTAGGGTTATCTCAACTCACTCTATTGTTAATTACATAGTGTCAATTTTGTAAAACTATAATCTAGAGTAAGGACTGAGTGGGTTTTTTCTTTTGTAAGTTTTGTTTGGAATTGAAAAACAAAAAAAATTATAAAAGCTAAAATTATGTAGTGAAAAAATTTGTTTCATGTAAGTTTGACATTAGATAATATGAAAATTGTCTATGATTATAAAGTAAAAAACATGTAAGATTTTTTAGCTACAATTAGGTAATTAAAGATATGTATATATATATTTTTGAATGGACGAAATTTTATATTCATTAACAAAAAAAATCCAAAAGAGTATGTATGTTGTTAGAAACTATTACAATTAAGTAATTAATTTAGCATTATTTAAGAAATGAGAATTATGAACATTCATCATTATTGCTCAAGATAAATCATGTCCTATGAAATAATTTGGAAATTTAAAAAAGATCATATATTTAAAAAAATTTCATTATTAATTTAATTTTCTATATATTTAAAAATACTACTCATGAATAATAAAACCATTGTAACATAAATAATAGATAAGAAAAAACCCATATATTTTTGGAATAATAAAATAATTGTAACAAAAATAATATAGAACAAGAAAAACTATGTATATTTGGATGTATAAAAATTTGGATACATTTTATTAAGTAAAATAAAGAATAATGGTTATAAATGTTTAAAAATAGTTTTTTTTTTTTGCCAATTTGCTAGAGCTTCACTATTTTATATTTATAATTTGAAAGCAGGTTAAAAAATATAAAATTTTGTTTGTGACCTCAACCTGCCTGTAGGAAACTAGGCTTGTTGGCCACCTTAAAGCGTTAAATTCCAACCAAAATTGAAACAGTTACATGCGACCATGTACTTCATTTTACTAACTGACTATTTACTCGATTATCTACAATTCTATTGATTAAGGTATGTCCTTTCAAAAAGAAAAAAAGCATCTAATAAACATGAGGAAACTCTAACACTATTAGCCTTCAGAGGAGTCAATCGATGCTGGATCTTTAGCTGTGGATCCAGGTTAATCCACTTGCTGCAGCTGCTGGAGTTGTTTTTCAATCCTACCAACATGATCATCTATTCTACCAATTTGATCAGTAGCCTGATACTGGGTGATTTTGATATGATTCAACTGATCGTGAATATCCTGTAGCAAATCAACTACTCATGGTTCTATTTTCTCTTGATGAGGGGGGAAAATCTGCATAGCTTTGGCCAAAAGGCACTTTACAATCCAGTAAGTATGCATTGTTTGATGAAATAGTGATAAATGACCACGGGTATTGCCTGGGTCTGTTATAAAATCCATGATTTCTGCTTCTGCAGCATTATCTTCTTCATCAGTTTGAATTTCCCTTTCCCATCCTTGAACTTCTTGTCTGACAGTGGATGAATTTCCCGTATCATAATTTGCAGAGAGGTTTTGTAAAACCTCCTGTCACATCTTCCTACCTCATTTCCTGAGGTTAGCTTCATGCTGAATCTGTTGTTGTTTGCCTTTATCAGGCTGGTTACGAGTCTGCCTCTTAACCATAATGGAAGCTGGCCTAAGAATGGACACAGACAAGAAATAATAAACCATTAAATGTTGAACACCAACAGCGAAATTATCATATAGGTGGAGCAGAATGATGATGAGATAAAAATCCTTGTGAATACCTCCAAGACAGGTAAAAAGCAGATAGTGAGCCCAATCCCATTGACTATTGACGCGAAAAGAAATGGAGAACGCAATACCCCAAAAAACAGACAAGGGAAAACTGATAGACTGATTCCACAGAACAATTTTAGCTACTAAGAGCTGGACATGCAAAGCCGCCCTCCTACTACCATGAACAGAATTAAAGAAGTAGACTTTCTAGAGATATCATTAGGCGTAATGAAGAATCGAGGTATCCCTACTGCATTTATACAAAATAGAAGCCAGAATTCCAACCCACTCAGACATCAAATAAACATAAATTTGCAAAACCCACCATACCCAACAGTTTTCATACTCAATAAACCAACCAAAATCACCTCACCCGACAGCAGTATATGAAAATTAGGTAACAGCCGGCGAATGTAGAAAATGGTTAACAGTAAGAACAAAACAACCTAACCAGGATTACAGATGAGCTTCAGAATTAAAAGTCATATCCCTACCGCATCCATGCAGAAGAGAAAATAGAATACAAACACAAAGAACACCCCAATTATCAGAGTACAGAAACATCCCCCAAACCCATCTACTCTCATGCAAGATAAGCCATTTCATTTCGCCCCATCCGTCTGCAGAATGCAAAACAAGGGAAGCCTTAGCCCGAACCAGGAGTGGAATATAAGAGTTATAGGGAAGGTGACAGAGGTCATGGAAACAAGGATCAACAGGGCGAAGAAGGGGAACAACAAACCCAAAATATACCAACTGAAACCAAATAAAATAAACTTTCGTAGAGCAATACATAGTTTTATTAAATAATTAGTTTAGATCTATATTATTTATCAAATGGATCAATTCTCTTTTTTACTTTAAAAGAGGTTTGCATATCAAGACATATGATCCCTCTTGGCTCTTGGTAGATCCAGAGTTAAGATTGATCTAGGCCATCTTAATTTCTTTCTTTAAATAAACTACATTCCACATGAATACCATGGGTCAATACCATGTGCTGTTTTTATAGTTTATTTTTATTTTTTATTGTATTTTGATCTAGTTAAAATGTTCATTTCATTATGTCAATTTTTTTATTTAATTTACTTTTATTTTTATTTTTGTCTAATTTGACTTAGTCAAAATTTTAAATTGAGGTTAAAATATAATAAATTTTTAATAGCAACATTTTAACTTAAAAGTCACCGAAACATAAATTCAATCTAACTTATTAAAATGAAAAAAAAACCAACATCATAAGAAACATATAAAAATCTATTTACTTTGGATCTAATGGCCTAAAACATTTCAATCGTCTAACATTTGATCCAATGACTCAAACATGGACACAATTGCAGCTAGGGGAGTTGTTTTCAAATAATAACACCTTAGGGCATAATTATTAAATTAATTCTCACTCATCTTATACTAAAAGGTAAAAGAAACCTATATAAACGATAAAAATAAAGGTAATTGTAAATCACATTCAATTACAAACATTAATTCAGGATCATGTCAGAATAAGAAAACAAGCAAGTTTTTACAATGGGCATCAAAATCATTAATTTTAAAGAAAATTTTAACTAAATAATATTATTAGATTTAAGGTTTTTGTGATACATAATGTAGATGAATGTATTTCGCATTAATTACGTCTTTAAGATTTAGTTGATGATGTTTAGAAAATTCATTTTTAGAACAAGTTGAGAAATATACTCAAGCTTCAGCAATAAATAGAAAAAATGCATCAATGGCAAGAGAAAACTGTTAAAAACTAATTACTAAAAACTATTACTTAATAATTTGGGTAATGCTACTTAATAATTTGGATAGAATATCATATGAAGTTCTTACCTGGAAAAATATCATATTAGTGCATGAGATTATAGAGTAGTCTTAATGGTTAGAGAAAATTCTAGATCAGATGGTCTAAAAATATATTATCTCTAAACATGTAACTAAGGAAATAGAACATGTAACCAACTAAATAGAAAGATTAAATGTTAAGCTAAGAGGATGCTATCATAATATTAATATGAAACATAAAATTATAATAAAATAAATATCAAATAAGAATTATAATCAAATATCTACTCTGTAGTATAAGAATTTAAAGAATTATAATCAAATATCTACTATGTAGTATAAGAATTGAAAAATAAATGTTGATTCGTCATTTATAAAATGGATAAAAACATAGTGGTGTTAAACTTGTCTAAATATTGTATAGAATTTTTAAATAATGGTCACAAAGTTCAAAAACGAAATAAAAATTTGCTAAATCTTAAACAATTACGAAATTGATGTTCATCTTGCTTGGTCCTTTGATGTTCCACATAGTACGATTGAGATTTGTAACAATTGGCAACCATATATATATAAACAATCTTATGAGCATGTGTAATTCACCATGATCCCCTTAAAAAATGAAGCTAAAGAAAAATAGTACTCAATCATCCCAAACATTATGTTAAGTGCATATGAGATTCATTTTGATGTAATTGGGATATGCATTCTTAGTATTGATAAGTAATTGTATGTGGTAAGTGGACATATCAAAACATCATTTTACATTAGAAAGTCTATAAAAGAATTGGATTCTAGCACTAGAAAACTTAGATATCATGAGTTTTTGAAACTCATTAAGCAAGGTAAGATAAAAAAAGGTAGTTACTAATATTAGCGAGGTTTTTCATGTTGAACAAATGGAATTATTTGGATAGCTTAGTGGCAAAAAGTGTGTTGGCATTGATGATAACCAGGTTAGCATTGAAGTCCACTAGGCCAGCTGAGATGTTAACTAGGGCTACCATTGATGTGCATGGCGTGTATAGCTTAGAGAGAGTCCTATGGTTGCTACAGTGTCTTGTAGAGAATCATCACTATAGCAGGCTTAGGGGAGAAGTCGTAATACGATGACTATGATGGTTGGGGAGTCCCATGCATTGAAGACATTTATACCTCTAGAGTTTAACTCAGATGCTCTTAGAAATGGCATACTTGGATTGTAACTTGGAAAATTATTTTGAATGGTATATTAAAGTCTACAGATGGCCTCCTCGATCACAATGTATCACCAATCAAAGCTTAGGTTGCCCAAATTCAAAGGTGCTGAGTTAAATGGCTAGGGGACCCTTTAGAGCATGGTTATTTTGGAATTCTACAATAAAATGATAGAGCAAGTTGGAAGAATATTTTAGCAAAGCCTCAAAAGGAAAGTTAGATGGATTTATACAGAAATAACATCAATCGAGAGATTTTTGGTTGGCTGGAAAAAGGTCCCACTAGATATCTAAGCCCACAAAATCATCCCCAAAATTTTTAAAAGGCACACAAAGTTGAAGGCCATGATGGAAATGCTCAGAAATGTGGGAGGTGGTGGTGCAGGAAGAAAGAGCATTTATTGTTGGATTTTTTAGAGCAGGGAGCTCCTACTTCACAACTAAACCTGGTGTCTTTTCCCATGTTGGTTCAAACAACGCACAAAGATGAAGGCTCAGGGCCCTTTTCTCTCTCCTCATTACAGGCACATGGAAGTAGAAAATTAGCTAGTGATGACGTCAACATGACGATAGTATAAGGGACATGTGGTAAGAAGATTCAAGATTTTTGGTTTACCTAATGGGACAAATATAGGTGACACATGTCACCACTCTAGAGGTGCCATGTTGCACTGATGATGACAACATGATGTAATCTCCGAGGTATGACCCTAGAAGTTTTGAGCGGTGCTAAAAGAAGATCAGTGGGCTCAATAGGCATCAGGCTCACATGTAGTACAACTCATCCCATCTATTTTTTGATTGGTTGATGCAAGCGCTATGCGGACCCACATTACACATCATCCTTGGAGCATGATCACGAAAGGTTTTTAAAGGGACACCAAAATAGAGGAGCTCGTCGATGAGAGACCAAGCTTACGTGTAGAGACGAGGGAAAAAGGGCATGAAGGTAGGTGGCTGCATAGGATAGCTCATCCTGCAAGGCTCATCCTAGAAGAAAATAAGGGCATGCAATAACAAAGTGTCGAGATAAAGGCATTAGAGGCTAAATTAAAGGTGAGGACATGGTTTCATGTGTAGTTGGTGACCAAGAGCATGGAGGAAAATAAAGGTGCACTTGAGGAAAATGTTGGGGCGCTTAGGTAAAGTCCAACACATAGTTTTGTGCAACTATGTGACCAAAGGCACAAAGGTTTAATGCATTGCATTTAAGTCCTTGGGGGATATAGCTCAAAGGAGCACCCATGAGCTTATTTGGAAACATTTTTACGGGTTAAGTGACCAAGAGCCTATGGGCTATTTTGAATGAAAAATCCTAAGAGCCTTAGGTTGTAGGAAAAACCATTGAGGGCATATTTTTAATCGTTGGAATGAGTTAGGAGATCTTTGTAACTATGTTTTAGATTTCATAGTCCCTCCATATTTGGTGGATATTCGTATAATGGACATTCACCATAAGTTGGTTATGCAGACATGGTTGAGTCGACAACTACTTAAGAAATTAGCACCTCTGAGCATGAAAACAATTCAAGTTGTACAATTAAGAATTGAAGTCAATGGAATCTTCCAAGAATCTCTGGATTAAGGTAGAAAGGGCTAAGATTTGCAGGATTTCTTAATGAGCCTGGTTCAAGCAGAATTAGCCATACCTAATTGTCCCTCATGCTAGGAAGAATTTAAATTGGAATGGAGAGCCTATGATCAGTATGGGTGCGCCATCCCTGATCATAATATATGTACAAAAAAACAAATTTCGAGGAATGGATGCCATACCACGGAATTTATGAACTCTCATGGCATGTTGTAGTATTATCCTCTTGTCTTATGTGCCTCAAAGAGAAATTAGGGATAGCCATGTTGTGTGTACAAGAAGAAATTAACAAAAGAGCTCTTTGATTTTGTAGTTTGACTAAGATTTAATTCACAGTATGGAGAAACACGTGCCCATTCCCATGTTTCATGCAGTTACACTGACCAGGAAAATTGACGCAACAAAAAGATGGAGAGAAATGCTAGAGTATGCTCTCAGGAAGCATTAACGAAAGAATAATGGCTAACAGAGAGTATTTTTCCTTGTGCAAGAGAGGAATAAAACCAAGGGTTGTATTTGTGCAATTGGGGGAAAATAAAAATAGTTGAGAGAGCTCAACGAAGAGTTTCGAGTGTCTAAGGTTGTTGTAGAGAGAGGTTGAGTGTGCATGTGTCGTGGAAGAAGGCCGAGAACTCAGGATATGTTTTTGAATGTGTTTCTCGAGTAGAGGGCTGAGGATTATCAACTTGTATGATGTTATAGAATGAATAGAGTGAGAAAAAAGTTGAGTGTTGCAAGTGTCGAGTATGGGAGTATATTGTTGAGCTAGAGTGAAGGATGTTGAGTTGAACGAAGGGCCGAAGGTAGAGGATAATAAAGAGTTCAAATTAGGCCAAGTGGGTTCCATAACAGCGAGCATTTAGATCCTTATTGAGTTTGAGTTGGAGCCTACAAACCAGGAAGTTGGTGCTCCATCTAAGTGGATATTTGAGTAGATCTTGGGGGTTTGTGCCTCCTAGAAGTTGATTCTTGCATAAATTGAAGGAGTTGTTATTTGGTTCTTGCAAAAAATCCATGAAGTTGGTGCTTCTGGTAAGATGATCAGGTGTCTCTAAAATAAGGGAGTTGGTGCTTCCTGTTAGTTGGTGCTAGCAAACTATCAAAGGGAGTTACTGCAACTTGTGAGTGGTGGCCCACAAAAATTGATGTAATGAAGCATGATCTCATATTTACATCATAATACAAACAAGCTTCGATGGTTTTTATCCCAGAAGGGTTTCCACATTAAACCTATGTGTCTCATGTGTTTATTTATCATGGTGTATGCGTTTATGTGTTTATTTTATACTACTGCCACATAATATGTTGTTGAGGATTATATGGATGGTTTCCAAGTTTGAATGTTGAATAAAAATTGGCACAAAAGTTTGAATTAGCCTTAATACCGATTCACCCCCCCCTCCCCCCAGTATTAACATTATTTCCAATAGTTCACCTCCTACCAATAACTTTAATGCTATATTGAGTTATTTTCAATATATGTTAATCACTTATTAATGTAATTGTAACAACAACGAGTTAAAAATCGATGCAATACATTTAATAAAGGAAAAATAAAACCAATGTCATGGGACACATATTCCAAGATGAACGTTGGGAAAAACATCCTAGTGGGTGTTCATTTGGTTTATTATGGCTAAGAGGAAATTAGCAAAGGCAATGGAAAAGGCTTTCGAAAGACAAGAGGCATTAATTGTTATTTTATTTATGTAAATGATGGAAATTAGGAGAAAATGAGGGTGAAAGGTCAGATGTTTTATGTGAGGATGAAATTGAAGGAAAAATAATGGAAATTAAAGAAAATAGAGGCCTAATTAGTAAAAAAGCTTCTGAGGATCACTTTGCAACCTTTTGTCAGTTTTAGCTTGGAGCTCTATCTTTCTCTATTCTCTCATACTCTTGCACACTCTGAGCATTCTTGGAGAACTCTAGAATTAGAGGAAAGAAGGCAAAGGAAGGATACGAAAGAAAAGGGAAGCAAAGATCATGCAAGGAAGAGATGGATCAGAGGACTATTGTTATGAAACCAACTCCAAAAATAGAATAAAAGAGAGATCAATGACTTAGAAATTAACCACTTTGAGGGGGAAACCTCCTTTACATTACATAAATGAACAATTCTTGGATGATCCAAATGAAAACACCTCCTTTCTGTATGTAGGATTTCATGGGCTCACAATAAAATCCTAGTTGAACTAACAATAATAATGTAAGGGAACGATAATAACAATAGTAGCTTTTATGGGGCACAATAATAAAAAAATGGGGGCTACAAGGGTACAACAATAACAATAAGGGGGATACACTAACAAAAATAAGGGACTAAACTAGTAATATAGGGCCCTAACATGTCCCTCTCCTTAGAAATGTGTTGTCCTCAACGCTTGAGTAGCTCTCGATGCTTCTGTATAAAATTCTCATCCTTCCATGTGGAATCTTCAGTGGGTAAGTTCTTCCACTTGATGAGATACTCTGAAATCGATCGATGTCGTAGTTGTCGAGTTCTTATTTCCATGACTGCTTCAGGTTCCAATATGATTTTTCCTTCCTCATCAAGTTCTGGAAATATTTTTTGAACTGGAATTTTGTCACCTATGACCTTCTTTAAGCATGAAACATGGAAAACTGGGTGCACTCAAGAAGAAGCAGGAAGCTCCAATTTGTATGCTATAGTACCAATATTTTGCAACACCTTGTAAGGACCATAGTACTTTGGCGATAATTTATTATCCTTCTTAGGTTGCTTGAGGGATATTTTTTTGTATGGTTGTAGCCGTAAAAATACCCAGTCTCCATTAAAACATCTCTTGCTGCGATGTTGATCTGCCTGTTGCTTCATTCAATTTTGTGCCAAATTTAGGTTATCCTTTAAGAGTTGGAAAACTTGTTGTTGATGCTTGGTGTGACATTCCACTACTTGAACCCTAGAATTTTATCTTAAATATTATGTGATGGATGATGGATGATATCCATAAAGTTCCATAAATGGGGTCATTTTTGCTAGAGTATGGAAGGAAGTGTTAAACCACCATTCAGCTAGAGGTAACCACTTGACCTATTGTGTTTGTTTATCAGATACGAAACAATGAAGATATCTTTCCAAAAATTTGTTCACTATCTCTGTTTTCCCATAGGATTGAGGATGATAAGATGAGCTATGAGCTAGTTGAGTACCCAAAAAAGAAAATAATTATGTCCAAAAATTTCCAGTAAAAATGGGATCTCTGTTGCTTACAATAGTCTTTGGGTTTCCATGTAGCTTTTGAATTGTTTCCATAAATTCAGTAGCAATTGTACTTGCTTTAAATGGAAGAGATAATGCACCAAAGTGTGCATACTTTGTAAGTCTATCAACTATCACCATGATGACACTGTTTCCTTCAGACTTTGGTAAAACTGTGATAAAATCCATTGAAACCTCCTCCCAACGTTGAATTGGAATCGATACAGGTTTTAGCAGACCTAGAATCTTAATTGTCTCAACTTGATTTTTTTGGAAAACCAAAAATTTCACCACAAAATTTTGAATATCAGATTTAAAGCCATTCCAAATAAATTATTTCTTCACCGCATGGTGAGTTTTTAAAAATCCCAAGTGTCCCCCTAAGGGAGAGGTGTGCAACTCCAAAAGAATTATTTTTTTAGTTGGGAATTCCTACAAATATATAAGCGATCTTTTTACCATAATGAATCATTTTTCCAACTAAATGTATCATATGTACTAAGATCTTGTTGCAACTTTTGAATGAGTGTCCACACTTCTTCGTCATTCTTCCATTCATCCCTTGCTTTGGTTATCCAATTTGGTTAGATAATATAAAAGGAAAAAAGCAATGTTTCCACCTCTTCATCCTTTCTTAAGAGTGCATCTAAAATAATATTTAGCTTCCCTTTTTTGTAGATGATTTCAAAGTCATAACCCAACATCTGTGTGACCCATTTTTGCTGCTCTTCTGAAGATAGTCTTTGTTCCAAAAAGTATTTAAGACTATGATGATCAGTTTTTACCTTGAAGTGTCTTCCCATTAGGTAAGGTCACCATTTCTTTAGTGCATGTAGTATTTCTAATATTTTGTTCTCATAAATAGCTTTCTGTAAATAATTTCCTTTGATTAGACGACTTTCAAAAGCAGTGGGTCTTCCTTCTTGCATTAAAACAACACCTATTCCATTTACTGAGGCATCACATTCCACAATAAAGGTTTTTGTGAAGTCTGGCATAGCTAAGACTGGTGCTAAGCACATTGCCTCTTTAATATGTTCAAAGGCATTATTTACTTCAGGAGTCCATGAAAATGCATCTTTATTCAATAATGTTGTTAGAGGTGCTCCTATTCTCCCATAATTATTAACAAACTTACGATAATACCTTGTTAACCCAAGAAATCCACGCAAATAATTTATGGTTGTGGGGAATTTCCATTCCTTAATGGCTTTAATTTTATTGGGTTCTACCTTAACGCCATCCTGAGATACAATTGACCCATATATTCCACCTCTTTTTCTCCAAAGAAATATTTGGAGGTTTTTGCATATAATTTTTTCTCCTCCAATAGTTTGAGCACCATGTCAACATGTTGAACATGATCCTTCCAAGACCTACTGTAGATTAGTATATCATCAAAAAATACTAAAAACAAAAATTCCAGGGAAGGGTTTGAAAATGGATTTCATCAACTGTTGAAATGTATAAGGTGCATTGGTAAGGCCAAAAGGCATGACAAAAAATTCATAATGACCCTCATGAGTTTGAAATGTTGTTTTAAGAATATCTTCAATATTCATTCTAATTTAATGATATCCTAAATGAGATCCAACTTGGTAAAATAAATTGCTCCATGTAATTCATCAATCACAGGAATGAGAAATTTATCTTTAATAATAAGCTTATTGAGCTCCATATAATCCGAACACATGCGCCATGATCCATCCTTCTTGTGCACCAATACTACTGGAGGAGAGAAAGAATTTTGACTAGGTTGAACTATACTAGCCTCTAACATTTCTTCAATCATACGTTCAATCACTTCAAGGAAAATACTCTCTAGTGGAGGTTTTTAGTGTTATAAAACTGACCAAAATTTTCAAAAAAACATTTTCTACAACATTCGTTTGTGGTCACGGAGATTTTTATGGAGCTTCTAACAGAATTTCAACACAACTAAAAAAACTAGGCAACCGAAGGTTATTACGGATGTTTTCTCATCAGTGCGCGACTCAGGTGTCAACGCACCAGTGCTTTTTAGAGTGAAAGCACCAGTACTGCAAACCTGCCAAGCACCGAGACGAAAAAAATATAGGATGCCTCGGGATGTTTAGAACTGTCCTAGTGTGTGTCAGCTAGACAATCGCCCCAGGGCAGTCGAAGGTGCATGCATCGGGCTTTTAAGGTCTAACACCACACCGGGTGCACTTTAGCTGATACAATGCACCGGGCCGTTCTAATGGGTTTTGGGACTTGTGCGGTGCCCTAGGTCAAATCAACGCATCGATGCGGAGTATTATACAAACGCACCGATGCACACTATCACACAAACACACCGATCGTGCTAATTGGTATTGGTATTTTTGTGGTGCCCATAGGTCGTAGAAACACACTGGTGCACAGTATCTCACAAACACAATGTGAGTTGTAATTTGCATTGGTATTTGTGTGGTGCCCATAGGTCATAGAAACCCACCGGTGCACACTATCTCACAAACACACCGAGAGTTATAATTGGTATTGGTATTAGTATTTGTGTGGTGCCCATAGGTCGTAGAAACATCGAACTATGACACTGCAATTATTGTGATTTTTTAAAATTCATTATTCATAAAAAGTCGACACATATCTTATAAAAATATCCATATCAATTGAATTTTTATTAGTGCATTTGAATGTGATGTTTGGATTAATTTGTTATATCATATAATCAGATTTCACATCTCTTCATTATAATATTTAATCAGTGGTGTTACATTTCATAGTGATAATGGAGACCACAATAGAATAAATTAAAATATATATATATATATATATATATATATATATATATATATATATATATATATATATATATATATATATATATATATATATATGAATAAGACACTCTTTGTCATACAAAATGGCACAATTATTGGTATCCATGTGTCTTTCCATTGGGACACTATGTCCATTACATTAAAAAAAATGTCTGATTTCACAGAAAAGTATTTCAAAAGACACAATGCCTTGCTTTGATGTCCAAAACATAACGATCATCATTCTTTGCTTGAACTGTTGTCACTGCTTGAGCTACTTCCATGATGGGTTATTTTGAGGAATTTTTTGTTCACGGTATTGATTGTTTTATTCTTCTTCATTTTCCATATATAAACATAAAAATAAATTCTAATGAGTGTATATACATTGGTGAGAATAATGAAAATTTAAATATTAAATAATATACATCAATGTAAATCGAAAAGAAATGATGTACCTTAGCAACAATTGGCTCATAAACTATACACATTCTTTCAAAACCAAATCTCATGCCATCTTTCAACATTTCATTTGTTGGCACGGTTCCATATTTTGTTTCCTACAAGTTTTATACCCCATAACAATTCATATATTTAATATAATTTTTTTTTTGTTATATTAATTATATATGGAGCTAAGTAAAACAAGATCAATATATGCTTACAAATTCCTCAATCAATTTCTGATATGCCAACATATACTCACAACCCATATTTAACCCAATGTCATCAATTCATCTGATGGTTCTTCTTTGTATGTTAGCACCTGTTTGAAGACATTCAATGATGATATTTATATAACAACTTAAAATATAAAAAAATGAAATCCAGTTAAGTTGTTATAAGGAAGTAAAAGTTGCTCACAAACTTAGATATCAACCCTTTATTTCCTTGTCATCCTGTTTTATGTTCTGAATGGGTTCCATTTTTTTTTTCTTTTCTGCAATAAAAGACTTCAAAATAAATATTTAATGCTAAATTGTTTATTTATTGTTCCTAATCATAAAATCTAATAATTACATATTACATTTCAAGCACGTTGTTGTTGAGATGGCTACTCTTGCGATGCAATTATGTCCATTTTTTTTACCATCTCCTTGTACACCATTTTGTACTTTCCTACTGGCATATTTCTGATGTCAGCTTGTTCATCCTTTGATATTTTCATAATCTTCCTGAAAATGTAACATGACAATAAACTACTTAATTGTTATATTGATATATGAAAAGTAAATATAACAAAAGTGATATTTATAAATGATTTCTTTCTAGTAATAGATATATATATATATATATATATATATATATATATATATATATATATATATATATATATATAATTCTAAAAAAAAATTTAAGGAATATTATTTTTTCATTCCTTTTTTTTGTATGTTTTTGCTATTAAAAGTTTGAGATGTCTCATTGACCAATTCTCGGGAAACTCATCCTGTAGTTTAGATAAAATTTGGTTCTTGGAATCATTGGATTGATTTTTGTACTGTAAGTGGAAAGAACGTCTATACATTCGTTCCACTAGATCCCTCAAAGTTTTGTAAAAAAATTTCCCCCTTTTGTTAACTCCAACACCACTCCAGATGAGCTAAGGAGAAATTCATTTTCATTTGCATGTTCTATTTCTTTTCTTTTCTTAGAACAACATTCCTTTTCTGAGTTGTTGATCCTTGTAGAACATTAAAAATATGTGAATTAATAGATTGTTTAAAACATGTTATCTAATAATTTTAAGTATATTATTAATGAAAATTTAAAAAAGAAACTCATATTGGATCGATAGTATTTTTTCATTCACCTCATTCATCCTTTTGCAATTTTTCCATCAAGATTTTACACTCTTTTGGTCCTAGATCATAAATAATATTATCGAGCTTCATCATTTTGTGGCTCTGCATGATACACAATAAACAATACATATTAGCTAAACATACATATAGTTCAAAAATAATACCTTTTGTAAAGAATTTACAAAGAACTTGCCTTTTTTGCTTTTCTTGATGTTATATCCGTATTTTTGTTACTTGATCTCTTGTCAACCATTTTTTTATCAATAGGAAACCTGTACCATACCATTCATTAATATATTTTTATAAATAAATCATAAAATTTTCAGGTAAAAAAAAATATTAAGAAACCCGTGCGTCTTTAATTAGGCACGCATCGACATCGTTGCGGGCTATTCTTATAAACACACCGCCAAAACAGTAGAAACACTGTGTTGTGCTCTATATTAATAAGAAGCATCAGTGCGTTATATGTTAACTATCACATCAATTAACATAGACAAATTAATAAATATCCTCTAGTGTTAGTTTTTGTAGCATATGATATCGTGGAGGAGGTGACGCAACATATTCTTATAAAAGCACCGTGCAAACAGGGGACCACCGTATGGTGCTCTCTGTCAACAAGGAGACCCAGTATGTTATATTTTAAACGGTGCACCGTTTAACATAGAAATAAAATAGAAGATTTTTTTTTTTTCAAAAAGTAGGTGTGCGATGTGCTATAATGAAATATCGAATCGGTGCCCTATTTTACATATGATGCATGCATTAAAAAAAAATAAAAAATTAAAGTTTTTTATGAAATAGTACGTGCGTGGTTCCCTATGATAAAACAACGCACCAGTGCGCTCATTTACACAGGGCAAACCAATTAAAAAAAATATGTTTTTTAGAAATTTCCACAATGGCATACATGGATTGGGATCCAACTATGCAAGTCGTCCCATGGGTTAGATGTCATAGGCCTATATATATAACAATACAAACCCTATAAATCTAAAATGAAAAGCCGTAATTTTGAAATCACAGAAACAGGAAGAAGCAAGGGCAGAAACAAAAAGAATCAAGGGTTTAGGGTAAAATGGATATATATATATATATATATATATATATATATATATATATATATATATATATATATATATATATATAGATAGATATATATATAAATGAACAATGAATTTAAATTTTTTACTTATTGTGTAAAAAATAGTGAAAAAAATGTAAAAACAATCACCAGATCGTTTGAAATTCTATGCTTTAGGGTTTGAATTGCAAGAGGTTTGGAATTCTAATTGTCTGAATAGTTTATTTAAGAAGTATTTCTCTACTCCACAGTGCTCTCGTACTCTCTTGCTCCGGGTATGTCTCATGAAAATCTCTGGCTGAATTTTTTTGCAAAAATAGTGAAATAATGAAAAGTGTTTACTATTTAAATAATTGTTTTATGAAATTACATTTTCGAAAATATTTTGCTGCGCATTTTTCAATTTACCGCTATTTTTTCACTTTAAAAAAATAAATTTTCATTTTTTTATTTGTAGCTACTCGGCACCGATGCGTTAATTAATAACATTGCACCAGTGCACCAGTTAATAGCATAACACCGGTGCACAGTAACTAAAACGCACTGATGCGATTATCTGTACATTAGCACTGATAACAATAAGTCCATTTTTAAGGCACTGAAATTACTTTTAGGTGTGTACACCAAAATTTATTTTCGATTTTTCTCAAATGCAAGGAGAAAATATCATAATTGTATTGAATGGAAAACTCTTCAAAATCCAACTCGTTCCACAATATTTCTCTAATTCCATTGTGAAGCTCTCCCTATCCATTTCAATATGTAATATTTACTTCATATTTTATTTATATTTTCATTATGTAATTGAATTTATGTTTTTTTATCCATGTCAATCAACTTAATAAAATTTATAATGTATACAAATTTGCAGGTTCACGCAGATTCATAATTGAGTTCAGATGCACAAAATATTCAAACAGCTCCAAAACGTTGGAAACTCTTATCAGGAGCAACATACTGCAAAGCGCATTTGGTAGATGAAAATGGATATCCGCTTCACCCTGCCAATTGTAACAATATTGCATCTTCTAGCCACAGTCCTAAGACAATGATGGTAATAATAATTGTTTTATATATTAATTAATGTAATTATTTCAACATCAAGCTAATTAATCATGCAATATTGTCAATGTGCTTACTAATTGATATTATATATTTTGTACTAATCATGTTCAAATATATTTTTTGAAATTATTAGGATTTTAGTGATGATGAGCGACCTACCTACCATCTTCCATTGCACCCCATGACAATGTCAAATCAAGAGAAGACTGAATTAAGACAAAAAATCGGAGAGGAACGATACCAAGAATGGTTGAATCAACCACCTATTCCATTCCCACTACGTCCAGATTCATCAATTAGGAATGAATACAACAATAGTAGTTCTTCACAAGCTGGCAATGGAGGAAATCAAATAGAGGTTGGTATGGATGATTAATTAAGGAATACGACTACCATGGAGACAATGTTGTTAGATGCATTCCAAAATGATGATCAGCTAGGGGATGATGCTCATATCGTTGACACCTTTTTCGAAAGCCTTAAATTTGCTTCCACCACCTCTCTCCTTGGACCTGGAGTTTAGTCAAAGTCTACCCAGTTGGGGACAACAATGTTACTGTACAACTTGAAAGAAAAGTTTCGATTGTCAAATGCATGTTTCTCTGAAATTTTGAGATAAGTTAAAGTCCTCCCTTATATAATTTTGAGAAATATAATCACTCAATGAACATTAAAAATGGTCAATTTTATGAACTTTAATAATTATATCGACATTAATGTACATTTAATATTGTCCATGATCACCAACTAAAGGCTATTAAAAGATAAGGTTCTTTTGAGTGATAATGTCTTTCCCGGTAGCTGAGAAGAGGCAAAGAAAATGTTGAAAATGTTGGGTGTTGAGTACATATGATATCATGCATGTCCAAATGATTATATTCTGTATAGAGGAGAATATGCATACAAAGAGATATGTCCAAAATGTGGGCATCACAGGTATGATAAATAAAAAAAGAAGGGTAAATCACGTGGTCCTCCATTTAATTTATTGAGGCACATGCATATAATACCAAGGATTCAAAGGCTATTTCGTTGCAAAGAATTAGCTATGTTGGAGGGATGCCATGCCTCACAGAGAATTGAGTTGGGAGTTATGTGAATCCTAAGAGATTCAATAGCCATGAAGCATATAAAGGATACATGGCCCAAAAAATTCAACGATGAAGTACAAAGTCTACGACTCAGCATAGCCATGGATGGCGTCAACCCATATTCCATCCATAACACCAACTATTATGTCTGGCCTATAGTAGTGATCAATAACAATATCTCCCCATGGTTGTCTGTGAAGAATGAACATCTTATGTTGGCTCTCATAGTCCCTGGTAGAAGAAAATTGAAGAATATGGATGTCTACGTACAACCACTGGTAGATGAATTGAAGGAATTATGGGATGGGATAAATGTATATGATGTATCAAAACCCATCGTAGTAGAGAGAAGTTCTACGTTGTATGGCATATGGGCTTACACGACACATGATTATCCAGGCTTAGGAGTTTTCTCTAGTAAACTACATGTTTATTAATTTTTTTATATACGTAACAATATTCTTTCGCATATTAGTTATTTAATTCGTTGTGATTGTTCTGATCTTCATGATATTATTTAACATGCCATGCATATAAATTGTATATAATAATCTCGCAAGTTTTGTAACAAAAGGGTATTTTGGATGTAAATTTTGTGGACCTTCTCTGAAAGCTAGATGGTCCAATGACCTACGAAAGCCAGTGTATGACTGCTCCAGGGTATTCCTCCCAGAAGAAAACCTTTACAGAAGAGAAACATCCACTTTCAATGGTAAACAAGAGAGAACCCAAAGTCCTCCAATAGAGACACCAGCTTAATGGCTTAGAGAATATGAGAGAGAGAAGGAGAAGGAGTTCATAGAAATGTTTGATGCAAATAGGGAGCCTATGTTTGATGATCCAGAATTCTTCAACACCTATGTTGAGAAATTTCCCATTGGGATGAAAAGGAAATCTATCTTTTATAACCTACCGTATTGGGAGCATCTTAATATTACCCACTTATTAGATACCATGCATATATTTAAAATTGTTTCATCTTATTTATGGAGGAACATATCATCAAAAAAAGGTGACACATTAGCTGTTAGGAAAGATCTTATTACTTCAAAAACTAAAAAGAAACATTAGCCAAGAAGATTAGAAATTACAGGATCAAAGGTAGTCGTTGGTCTCTCTAATTCATGGTATTTCAAGGAAGGTGATGTCCCATAAATTTTAAAAACATATGATCTTTCTTTGGAAAGGAAGTTATAATGGGTGTGAGGGTGCCATCTTCATACAGGTCTTCACGATGGCGCTGCTTCACCGTGGATGACCATTTGTCGGGGTTGAAATCACATGACCATTTGAATCTTCTAAGAGTATGTATAATGTAAAAAGCATGATTTTATTATTTTTTATGTTAATAAATTGTATCCCATGCATGGATCATAAAACATAACTAATTTTGTATATTATCGCACATGTTTATAACTTTGCAGTGCCATTACCCTTTGTTCGTGTGTGGGTGTGTGAAACTTGAATTTCCCCAAGATATATGACATGCCATATATAAATTATCTGCATTTTTACATTGGATCATGTCAAAGGAGATTCATGTGGCTAGCATTCCACAGTGGCATCAAGAGATAGTTGAGATTGTTTGTATGTTTGAGAAGGAACTTTTGACGGGTTTCATGGACTTGCAGGTTCATCTTTCAATCCACCTAATAGATGAGTTTGAATTAGTTGGGGTGGTTTCTTGTCGTTGGATTTTCTTCTTAGAGAGGTGCATGAATAAATTGAAATTTTTTGTTCGACAAAGGGAAAAATCCGAGGGGTGTATGGCAGAGGGTTACATATCGTATGAGTCATTCTAATATACCAATGAGTACATCAAGCATATCGACAATGGACTAGGTGTAGTGATTTGGGATGATGAAAGGGATGAATACAAAAGAGAATGGGAGCGGCTCCAAACGAATGGAAAAAGGCGCTTGATAAAGAGTAAGCGACTTATAATTTTTTAAATTTTCACAAAGTAAATATTCATGTTGAACTTTGATATAATGTATATTTTGATCTCATATGTACTATATGTCAGTTTTACTTCATCAGCGAATGCATAAATTGAAGCAATCAATAAACTCATTCTCTACAATTTTAAAGCGATACAACCGTGGGTCGCATTGTACGAAAAAAAGAGGATGAAATGGGATAGTGACAGGAAATAATTCAAATGATTGAAAGGTAGAATTTTTCCTTATCCCGATCATTTAAAAGAAAATATGCCAAAAATATGCCCCAACAGTTGGGTTGCTAACCAAGTTAGAGAGAAATATGGTGCAACCGGTTGTTACCCGTGTGCTGAAGAGGATGCGCTAAACAGTGGGATTGGGTGTAGTAACTTGGTAATAATATATTTAATTTAAATGTACATTTGAAACTTAATAATGCACATTTCAAATGTAATTACATCTAGAATTCATATTTTAAATGTTGGGTTATTATAAGACACATGGCACTATGATTTTTTAACATTTTTTATAGGTGCATTTGTTCCCATCTATGTGGGCATATGGACACCATTTTCGCATAGAAAATGCCGATGATGGACACATGACAGAAGACTGTGAGTGGAATTCGAGTTCGATCAATCTAGTTGATCTAGCCATTGTGATCAAAACCTAGTATGAGGGACATTAGGCTATGTCGGAAAGATACAAGAGAACATTGTAGTGGACTTCTCTTATTTCCAATGTGTTATTTTTAGGTGCAAGTGGTGGGACACCTTTGATCAGAATAATGTAAAGGAAGATCACAATAGTAGGCTGATATGTTTCAACTCTAAAAAGATGTGGGATGAAGCTAGTGAGCCCTATTTTTTCCCCAAACACTACAGCCAGGTGTTTTTTTACCCAGATGTGTTTGACAGGGTTTGGTGGTTCATATTGAGACATGACCTTATATCAAAACATATTTTTTAGAACAATAGTGTTGTCATGCCAAGCGAGCTAGAAGATAATGAGGGTGATCATGAGAACCGGGAGTGATATGGTACATGTGTTATTTCATCATTTATACTTTTTAAGATGTGTTTTTATAAAGAAGAGGACTTAATTACCTTATAACTAGGAATCTTTTTTTCGAAACATTGTAATATGTATTTTAAATTAATTGGTAATTTGCATTGTGTTAATGTTAAAATCACTTCACTTGATAATTTGCAATTATGATGATCTCGAAAACAATGGCGTGCTGTATAAAGTACCTTTTTTTTTGGTATTTAATATCATAATAAAATAATGATAATTCTAAAGTACATGAATTTATTTGCATTATTTTCTAAACTTTATTATGTTACAAAAATTCATATTATTCTAGATTTATTATTTTACAATTATTTTCAATTTTACAAATTTTAATAAAATCATTTCACATTAATATAATTAAAAATTTCACATTAATAGAATTAAAAATTTACAAATATTTTACATACAATTACAATACAATTACAATTTTAAAATTTTACATACAATTACAATTACAATCATTTCACATTAATACAATTAAAATTTTACAAATATTTTGCATACAATTAGAATTAGAATTACAATTACAATTTTACAATTTCACACATATACAATTACAATTACAATTTTACATATATACAATTACAATTACAATTTTACAATTTCACATAGAATTAAAATTAAAATTACAATATCTACAATTATAATTCTAGAATTTTACATAGAATTAGAATTAGAATTAGGATTACAATTTTACAATTTCGCATCCAATTACAATTAAAATCATTTCACATTAATACAATTAAAATTTTACAAATATTTTATATACAATTACAATTACAATTACAAATTTACAATTTCACATACAACTACAATTAAAATTAAAATTACAATTACAATTTTAGAATTTTACATACAATTAAAATTACACTTACAATTTTACATATATACAATTACAATTACAATTGAGAATTTAAATTACAAATACAATTACAATTTTACAATTTTACATACAATTAAAATTAAAATTTCAATTACAATCACGACATAATATTTAATAAATATCATGATTTAATATTAAAAATAAACATCACGATCACAATAACCATCGTATAAACATCATATTCTACTAAAATACACATTCAAATTCGCTAACATCATCTAATCATCATGATCATGATCGTATAACAAAACACAAACAATGTATAACATCATCACAACACAAACATCAAATATACAACTGATCTCAAATAACTGCTATCACATACACATCTATCTGCAAGCTGCACATTAAATGAACATATCTAACATGAACTAACAATATACACATCACGATGATCACAAATATGTAAATAAAGTACAACTGCAACATGAACATAAAATACATGGAATATATATATAACTGTATAATGTAAAAAATATACAACTGTAATATAAATTTCAAATATCAACTGTTGGTACATCATCAATAGTAGTACTAGTTGAGGCCTACTCAGTAAATGGTGCAGCCTCAACAAGCTCATATAGATGTCGATCATCGCGTGCTTACTGATCTGGTGGTGCCTCATGCTGATCAAAATCAACTGCCTACTCATGATGAGTCGAAGTGATGGTCTAGCCTGCTTATGATTATGAGTACTGTTGGATGCTGCAGGTTGTTGATCATGATTACTCGATGTGGTTGGTCCAACCTGCTCATGATCATGACTACTGGAAGCTGTAGACTAAGAAGGTTGACTCGACATGGATGGTCTAGCCTACTTATGATCATGACTGTTGGTCGATGTTGTAGGCTTCTCATTTGTAGCGCGAGGTGAATGGTGATCACTCCCATGATCATGATCATCGGATGATGTGTCGCTACTCGATTGTCAATGTATTATATCTCGACCATGCCTACATTGAAGGGCCCTCCTCATCCGTGCCACTAAGCCAGTAGCTCCTATGACATGCCGCATAAGGTTCAACATATCACGTGGCATGCCTCTCGACATCACTATCAGCCTATCATTGGCCTATATATCTCTTATAATAGTGAGCCCGACTCCCTCGTCCACAAGCAGTCGACAGATTTTGTCGCCCAACTCCACCCCAAATCTAGTGTTAGGCCTACTCCTCACACTAGTCGGTACCTGCGCAACATGAGGATCAGGTCTGTCTGCACCAGCTAGATCGTGGGCATCTTCCATCTCTTGATCGTCATCGGGATCTACACTTGGATCATTTGGTGGCGATGGCATCTCATCGGCATAAAATGACCCAATGTCTACAAAATATATATAAGTACACAACAATAATTCGAAAATTTCATTAAACAGTTTAATAAAAACAAGTTAAAGAAAATGTTAGAATAAACTTAAAGAAAAAACTAATATTCCCTCTATCATCCAGCGACTCATCATCTGTGAAGAGGATGTTCACACACCCTCGCCAATCCAAACCAACATACGTATAGGGGACTAGAATGAAGGCATGCTCATCAACATTGGCTAGCAACTACAGTGCATCATGTGATATCCTCACAGAAAACTCTGACTCACCCCTCTTGGGCATCAACTATCTCCACATCTGCATCCGTACATGCAGCATCGGCCTATGAGGATGCCGAACACAATTAGGCCTCGTCTTTGGAAACCTCTCAAAAAATAAACAAAATAGCTCAGAAGCAAAAGGGAAGTGCACACTCCCTTGTGCCTGAGCACGACATCTATATAAAGTTGTACAAAACTGCCACAAAAAAATCACAGACCACCTCACAAGCCACGGCGTCTGTAATAAAGAATAAAAATAAAATAGAAGTAGACAACTAATGCATTTCCCGTCACTAGTATGATGTACAATGGTCGAAATCATTAGTGAGAGGCACTTCACCTCCTCTCCACCATATGAAGAAATACGTAACTGACCACTGGAGACTTGAAAATCTGCACGAGACAGTATATTGGTGCTAATGTATCTCTCAGAGTACACCAATTAACTCCCTGTTGCATAGTCAACGGGGACCTCTGGGAATGAGGGAAAATCCTCCCCTCTCCTTGATAAGCCGGTAATGAAATAGATGTCCTCCTCAGTGGGCGTGTTCCACTAGTTAGGACCATCCCATAAAGCCTGTCGGTGGGCATTCCACTTGGAGATATGTTGCCGCAATAACCCACCATGGACCTTTAGGGATGTAGCCTCCTCATAGAACTTGAGGAGGCCTATCTCGTTTTGGAGCGCCTAGGTAGCTATTGTAATATGGTAAGGATACATATCTATCCCTCTCTTGTGCCTCCCACAAGAGAACCATGCTATACTGGTCTCGCCTGTTGTTATTGTTGTTCCCTCTCTTCTCTCCTTTAACGCCGCTAAATGATTCACATATCAAATACATTTTTTTTATTAAATGAGACATGTATATATATATATATATATATATATATTGAAAAAAAAAAAAATCGATGCGCCACAAAAAACAGGCCTACACTGGTAACGGTGAATCTGTTTTTATCGCGTACTGGCTGCAGTGCACCTGGAAATTTTCAACACACCGCAAATCATGACCAGTACTATCTCAAGTAGTGCATTGAATAAATGCATTTCCAAACATTTTCTAATGGTCAATGGTGTGGTCTTTTAGCCCTCACACCATTTACTATGAACAAATTCGGGAGGGTGGTGCGCTGACACAACTATTCGCCCTGGGGCGGATAGTTTTGTCAGCACACCACCCTCCTGGCATCATTACATTATCAATGGTTTGGTGTTATAAAAAACTGCACTGTTGACTATGTACCATTATCGGGAGGGTGGTGCGCTGACCAAACTATACACCCTAGGGTGTATAGTGTAGGAAGCGCATCACCTTCCTGACATCATTACATAGTCAACGGTGTGGTCGTTTACATGACCGCATCGTTAAATATGTCCAAGTTCGGGAGAGCGGTGCTCTGACCAAATATCTGCCCTAGGGCACATATGTTTTTCAACACACTGCATTCCAACACTTTGACATGGTCAATGGTGCGGTGGGCTAACCGACCACACCAAAATTTTTGTAATTTAAAAAAATCATGGTGTGTCATTTCGGTACTGTCCCCAAACCGGTGCATATACCGTTAGCACCGATCATGGTGCGACTTATAAATTTACAAGTAGCACTGCAAACCGGTGCAAGATGAAAGGCTCAAGCGCACTACGCATGATTTTTTGTTTTTTTAACTAGGTGAATTTTAAGTTATTTTAGAGAATTAATTTGCTAAAAGGTTTAATTATGGGAAAACAAGTAAAATACCTGTAAATTTGGGCATCGAGGAGGCATATTTGCTGTAGAATTTGCAAAACTAAATTTTCCCACCGCTTTGCAAAATTCAAAATGGAGATGGTGGGCAAGGGACAGTAGCAGTGCGTGCAATGGGAGCACCGATAGCAGGGGTGCCTCACACAAAGTAAATTTTCACCAGTGCTTGAGAGATCTAAAGCACTGAAAAGTGAAAAATGCGGATTTTTGGTCGTATTTTTTTTTTTTATGTAACCCTATTCCATTGCGAGGGGTTTTTGAGGTGCACCAGGTGGCTTCTTCCAACCACACCAGGTTGTTTAATTTTTGGCGCGAGTTTTTAGGGCGCACTAGGGCTGAATCTATGTAGATCACTGGTGCGCTACAATACTTAGATGCACTAGGTGGGTTTGTACCAAGCACACGGTGTCCCCATGTGACAATTTGTAGTACGAATCTGTGATTTCTCTAGTGGAACACACCGGTGCAGTTTAGGATGAGAAACACATCGAACAAAAAACATATACAAAAACCTCCACTCGCCAACCTCCTCTAGTAACATCCGCTACAAATATATCTTTGGGCGATTTTTATAAGGGGTTCCTCAAAAACATCTGCTAGAGGGTCTTTTCCTTGTAGTGAATTTCACTCTTTTGGACATAAGGATATCTGTAAGGCCTGATGTTTAAGGAAAACTTCCTAGAATCAAATGAATAGCATGATCATGATCACAAATAGGTGGGATTCCTTTGGGAGTTTCAAACACCTTGGAATGATTGTCCAAGACTTTTTGGAGATCTAGAGATAAATTATTTTGATGTTGGAACTTCTAGTGAGCATAATTGTACAATTATGCCTCGTCGTTCTTTCTTCAGAAGCTTTGTCATGACATTAGAGCTTATTTGTAGAAATTATACATACAATATGTATACCAATTGATTCAATTCGATCATGCAATGTTCTAGAACAAGATACTGAATCCTTATAACAATTAATTTTCAGAAATTAAACACTATCGCACAATAACACCAAGTAAGAGAAATAAGAAAATAAATTTCACAACACAGATATTTTCCTCGGGAAATATTGCTGCTCAAAACCTTTCTATATTTATTGTATAATACCAAGGGATCATGAAAAAATTACAATGCAGTCTTCTCACAAGATTTTTTTGCACTCTACCAACTGTCTCACACTGATCTTGGAAAAATTGGACCAACACTTAGCCAATTTCCTCCCTCTTCTTAGCCTGCCTTGCTTATGCAATTCCTAGGAAATTAATCCCTATTGAATATGATAATTAGCCTTGAATGTGTAATACATCATGGGAAATCCTATGGTTTTCTAGCTGCATCTAGGCAGTTTGCTAAAAATACAAATGATAGTTAACATCCCTTTAACCTCTGTCTCAACTGGGTCTTTGTCAGAACTGACATGCATGTAGCTATTTATAGTAAATCATCAGTCACTTGAAATATCACTACATGTGAATTAAATATGATTTAATTCACTTGACCTCTCACTAGTACAAAAATCAGTTACAACTAGTTAGACTAAATTTAACTCACTTATTTTAGTTAATTGATTTCTCATTTATTAAACTAATACACTAACTGCAAATTGGACTCTAAAACAAGAAAAATCACTCTACATGTCACCAACCACCCTCAATGCAAATTTCATGACCTAACTGAGTCTATCACACTCAGTTAACTATTACAAGTGATTATGAGATAACATTACAATTTCTTGTCCAATTTAATTAAGGGAAAATTAAATTAGAAACATTTCCAATTTATTTAATAAATTGGCTTGCACACTAATGTATCGCTAGGACCCATCACTGTGTGACCTGTGATTCCACACTAGTGTGTGTGTTTTCATGTTGTTTTTGGATGCCAATTTCATTGTTTCTTGTTGCAAATTTCAACATCCCTCTCAACAAAAAAGGAATCAATCTGTCCCGATCTGATACCTTTGGAATGTCCTGCATGCAACACTTCCTAGTGTTGTTCGCACATGCAAATCTCATGAAATTGAATAGCCTCCAAATAATTGAATTAGTATAATTAATTTTTCATCAAAGTCTTCAGACTATTGGAACCTATTGCACATCTCCACTGGACTTTCTACGCTGCTGACATCTGCATCCATGCACTCTGCACTGCTACCAACTCTGATCTATGCTCTATTATCTGACACTTGCCACTCTGACTTCTGTCCTCGTAAAAACTAACTACAACAATCTAACCAATCATTCCTCATACTATTGTACTATGGGCTCCTCGTAGCTAGGTTTGATCCATGAGACACACCATCTCAATGGACCCTACCCAAATTTCTTCTTGGGATCATATCTGCACATCGCCCAACCTCACACCTTGAGGTATAGATGCATGTACTCCATATGCCCATCTGGCTCGAAATTTCCCCCTCCTGGAGGTCTCTTCTTGAGTGGAATATTCCACTTGGTCTCCTCTCTCCTTCTCCAATTGTGGCTGCTCCACAACCTTCTGGTACTACTTCTGAGGTTGCATGTTGAGAGATAATTTCTCCCTCTCAACCACCAAGTCACTAACCATTTGTTTTCTCCTAAAATATTTGCATTTATCCTCAACCTCAAGAACATGCAGTCTCTTGAATCTTGAATCGATCTGCTTCACCTATCCCATGGCTATGTGTTTAAGGAAAAATTTTCCTTTTATAAACATCATTTCATAACCACGATCTTCCAATACTGCTACAGAGACAAGATTCTTCCTTAGGCATGGAACATACAAAACATCTGATAGTATAAGATGGGAGCCATTATCCCTCTGAAAGGTAATTGTACCTATGCCAGTAGTGTTATACCTCCCGTGATCTCCGAAATATATGTTCTGTTGGAGGTCCTTCTCCTCCAAGTCACTAAAAATATCTCTATTCCCCGTCATATGGAACGAGGCACCATTGTCTAGATGCCACATGCATCCCATTAAAATGTTGGACATGCATGAAATGAGAGTAAAATAAAGCTCAAAATATGAAGCCAATATTTCCCCTGTTGCAACTACATGCTCCTTCTTGGTTTCCTTCTTTTGTGGACAATTTGTCGCATAGCACCCATGCCCGTGACAATGAAAACATCTGATCTTGGACAAGTCTTTCTTGCCCTCTTCGCCTTGGGATTTATTTCCCTTGGCCTTCTTTGCCTTTATGTCCAAGGAACAATATTCCTCGTCATTATTCTTGGATGAGGATCCATCCCTGGTATTCTATCTCAATTCTTATTGTACCAAATTCGACCAAAGTCGCTCCCAATCTGGTAACTTCTCCCTCCCATTCATCGAGTCCTGGTAATTATGACAGCTCTTGGGAAGGCTTAGAAGTGTGAGGATCACCAAGTCATCATCTGCTATAGTCACACCAACACTTCCAAGCTGATCTTGACATTGAGTGACTTCGCCAAGTATGTTGGTACTGTCTCGCCCTCCTCCTTCTTGATTTTCCTAAGCCTATCCCTCAGCACCAACTTCCTTTGGTCGTTGTTGTTATGAAAAAGATATATCAAGGCCTACCATATTGCATGTGGAGTCGTCTTACCATGGAGACTCATGACAATGTGATCTCGAACTTTCTATAATAATATCCACCTCACCCTTGCTACCTTCTTTTGCCAAGCATCAAGAAGAGTGGTGTCTGCTGCTACGTGCTTGGGAATATCATTATCAATGAATTATTTCAACCCGTTATCCTCTAGAACTATCTCCATTCTGTCTTTCCATGATATATAAGTAGAACTTCCCTTGAGTTCATATTCCAATCTTAATCCACTGAAAGCCATCTTGATCCACTTGTTGCACCAATGAAAGTATCTTCAAGTTTGAATATTGTTCAACACAAACTCAATTTCTTCTCCACTATAGTGATTTCTGGTGCTTTAATACCATGTAGAAATTATACATATAATATGTATTCCAATTTATTCAATACGATCATGCAATGTTCTAGAGAAATATATTTAATGATTCTAACAATTAATTTTCAAAAATTAAAAATGATCGCACAATCACACCAAGTAAGAGAAAGAAGAAAATAAATCGCACAACACAAATTTTTTCCTGGGGAAATATTTCTGGTCAAAACCCCTCTATATTTATTGTATAATACCAAGGAATCATGAAATAATTACAATGCACTTTTCTCACAAGATTCGGTTTCACTCTACCAACTATCTCACACTAATCTAGGAAAAAATGGACCAACACTTAGCCAATTTCCCGCCTCTGCTCAGCTTGCCTTGCTCACGCAATCCCTAGGAAATTAATCTCTATTAAAAAGGATAATTATCCATCCTTGAATATGTAATACATCATGGGAAATCCTATGGTTCTCTAACTACATCTCGGCAGTTTGCTAAAAATAAAATTGATAGTTAACGCCGCTTTAACCTTTGTCTCAAATGGGTATTAGTCATAACTAACATGCATGCAACTATTAACAGTAAATATTCAGTAACTTTACATATCATTACATGTGAATTAAATCTGATTTAATTCACTTGAACTCTTACTAGTACAGCAATTAGTTACAACTAGTTAGACTGACTTTAACTAACTTATTTGAGTTAACTGATTTCTCATGCATTAAACTAATACAATAACTGCAACTTGGACTCTAAAACAATTATAATCACTCTACATGCCTCACTAACCACCCTCAATTTTAATTTCATGACCTAACTGAGTCTATCACACTTAGTTAACTATTACAAGTGATTATGAGATAAGGTTACAATTTATTGTCCAATTTAATTTATGGAAAATTAAATTAGATGCATTTCCAATTTATTGAATAAATTGGCTTGCACACTAATGTATCATTAGGACCCATCATTGTGTGAATTGTGATCCCACACTAGTGTGTGTGTTTTTTCTTGTTGTTTATGGATGCCGATTTCACTGCTTATTGTTGAAAATTTCAACATTATTATCTTTCCCGACTCCCCGCAATACTCCATAATTCAACTTCCTTTCCTTCCAAAAAAAATTTCAAGAAAAGTTCTTGAAAATTAAAAGTTGTCATCCCCAAAGATTGTAACCATTGTATTCATAGTACAACATCAACACCTCCCATTGGAATGGAAAGCATTTGACTATTCAATACATATTCCCCATGGTTAACTTGATATTATGGCATTTTCCAGAGCAATTTATAGCTCTGTCCATTTGCAACCATCACTTGGCACTTTGGTGTTGGGAATATGAAGAAATTGAATTCCTTGGCTACCTTACAATGAATAAAATTATTGGTACTACCTAAATCAATAAGAACTATTACCTTTTTCTTCTCGATATGTCCTTCTATCTTGAGAGTTTGAGGAGTGGTAATTCCTGCCAGTGCATTACAGGATATATTCAGACTCATTTCTTCTTTCTCTAGGGTTGGTTCCTATTATATATCCTCTTATTTTAAATTTTCTTTTTCGTTTTCGTCCTCCTCTTCACAATGTATGTAAAATTATTTTTTCTCAATACACTTATGACCTTTAGTGTATTTTCTATCAGAAATGTAGCAAAGACATATTTTTGTTTTTTCTTCCAATTATTATGGCGTCAACCTTCTAGGTTGTGGAAGTGTAGGAGTAGAAACACTTCCATATTTATAGATATGAGTGATAGGCTTCCTTGTCGCCATAGTTTTACATTCAATTTTTCTGGCCAACCTGAATGCCTTCTCTAATGAATCAGGTTCCCAAAGGCGAACCTCATGTTGGATGTTATCCTTTAAAGTACCGATGAAAAAATATGAATTTTTTTTTTTAGCTTCTGAAACTTCCTAGAAAAAATAGTTATAACGAAAATTACATGATGACCTGTTTGAAGCAGAAAAACCCTAGAATCTAAAGCTCTGGTGCCAAATTTTATGAAACCATCTCCAAAAATAGAAGAAAAGAGGGATCAACACCTTATAAATTAGCCACTTTGAGGGTACAACCTACTTTACATTACATAAATGAACAATTCTTGGATGATCCAAATGAAAAAACCTCCTTTCTATATATAGGAGTCCATGGGGTGACAATATAATCCTAGCCAACATAACAATAATAATGTAAGGGCACAACAATAAAAATAGTGGATTTTATGGGGCACAATAATAACAATATGGGGGCTATAGGGGTACAACAATAACAATAAGGGGGGCACACTAACAACAATAAGGGACTACATTAGTAATATAGGGACCTAATAGCTACAGCAAGATTACTTGCAAGTGTGAAGTTGCATGTATGATTTCCTTACTAGTTTTGCATGCATGGTATATGCATGTGTGTATTTGGTTCTCTTGTTTTCAGTAACATCTGTTTTTATAGGTGTGATAGTGGTTTTATCCTTTTCTTACCATTTTCGGATAGCCATGATGTGATGGGGTTCTTTCATTTTGTTGAGCTAGATTGTTAGATGGTTTCAAAACCAAGTGAGGTGGTCTTAGGAAAGTTCCCAAAGGCCTAGAAATCCCTAGATCGGTACAGGTGGGATATGCGGTAAAGCCTTAGGGTATATATGTGAAAATTCCTCATGGTTTAGGTGGAGAGATCCAGAGGCATCCATGATTGTATAGGCCTAATGATCCCTCAACCGATATGTGGTAGGATTGTGGTAAAGCCTGGTAGTGTATGTTTCTTATTTGGGCCTAAGAATCCCTTGGAGGTATATATGGTAAAGGTTGGTTGTATAGGTGCTTACTTTAGGCCTAGTAATCCTTGACCATATTTGGTAGGATATGCAATAAATCCTGAGAAGGATGGTTAGGTTTTTTGTGAGTCCCACATTCATGCTTGGAATGTGGTATGGGTGTGATTAGCTAAAATAAATATATGGTTCAGCCCAATCTATGGTCGGGTGGTATGTGGAAGTCCCTGAATTGGTTGGATTTGCATTGTTAATATGAGATATTTTACTCTTGTGTTATATCTGTAAATTTACTTGTTCTTGTGTGGATATGATGGTTGTTCTATTATTGTTGTTTATCTAGGTATATGGTGGTTACAAGCATGGTTATATAAGAATCTTGAGTTATGGCTCTCATCATGTTTTGATTAGTATATGAAATGCTAATGAATGAATGACCTAATAGATGATAATGAAACTTTTTTAGAGGGAATCATACCTTCTTGATTAATCTTAGATAAGTATGAGGACACATTTATCATATATGTTTTTATGACCTATACATTAAATGTTCATGATGTGTTTGACGAAATTCCTGTCATGGTTAAAATGGGTCGGGCTAGGTCCTTGTTTAAGATTTTCATTAGAGGCCTTTTTTTATTGGTATTTATCACTTTTGAGTGTTTGATAAGGTTATTTTGTATAGTTATGGATCCTAGCCTTCAAAAAGTGGCTTAGATCTCATGAACGATGGCAGAAAACTGGCTGGAAAATACTGCAATCGTTGAGAAGCATGTCTCTAGGAGCTGCTGGAGGGTTCCAGTCACATGGAGGCCTTGCCATGGGAGTGACTGGGGGTCTAATTTAGTGAAATGATAATTTAAATTAGGGGTTGGGAACCTAGGGTTGTTGGTTAGCTCCTAGGGGTCTTGTAGAAATTGAGGGAGGTCTGTAAAGTTTAGGTTCGCCCATCCCACTTCCTTAACTATGCTTAAGGAGTTGAATCATATCATAGTAACTCTTCATAACATATTTACCTTGGTGGACTAATGAGCTTGGGTAAGTGAAGGAGGACGGTGTTATAGGAACTCTTCATTAAGCACATCGAAAGATTGAAAATTTTCACAAAACTATCTGGAACTAAAAAATAACTACAAAATATAAAACCTTATACAAACAATAGAATAAATGTTGATCTATTAGATTTACTACATGAATAACATATGAGGTTTCCTCTATATATAGTAACAAATGATGCTCTATAGAAAGATATATTTCTTGGGAAGATGATATATCCTACATGAGATTAGAACCAAAAAAATTGGTTGAATTGGGAAAATACACATTTGAAAATGCCAATTCATGGGGAAAATAGTAGCACTAACACACCCACTTAATAAAATTATAAAAATTATAGAAAAAAATGGGTCCTAGAAACTACGATTCCTAAGGTACCTATGTACATACTATCATAAATAGATAAAATAGGATAAATTCATAGGAAAACAAACTCATCCCCATAAGATAGGAAACAAATAAATAAATAACTAAAGGAAGGATGAATAAATATAAGCCCCCAACGAAAGTTTCCTTAACTCCATGCATTAATCATAAATAAATAAAATTAAGGGATGAAAAAATCTTAGTGAGTATGTCAACAACTTTCTCTTCAGTAAGAAAATCTCGAAGTTTATGACACCGTATTTGATGATTTGGTGAATTAATTGCATGTGGAGCTAAACGTGTTTTTTCCTTTGATGCTCCATTATGTTCTAAGAAACCAAAGTATTGTAGGATAAGAATTCCAAATTTTTTCATCATTTACCAAAGTCAAATGACATCTTGACTTGAATAAATTGTAGCTTGATACCCAAATTTTCTAGAAGATAAAGCAATCATTTCTCACTTATTGGAATACCAAGAAATAGGAGAGAACCAAGGTGAAATAAAAATCTATATTTGGAGTTTTGATCATCAACTAAATTAGTCAAACACTTGTTTGTGAACCATATAAGTTGAGAAGTAATAGAATTGTAGTAAATTCCAAAAGTGGTAGTATTTTGAATATAACTCAAAATGTCCTTTTCATCATTCTACTGACTCTCATGATGTTCGTGAGAGATTCAAGAGAGAATGCCTATTGAAAAATGGATTTCAGGACATGTATAAGTAAAATACAATAGAGTCTTAATCAATTGTCAATACAATGAAGAATTATTACACATGGTGTAACAACTAGTTTAAATTAGGGTAACACCTAATTGGAATGGAGTAGAGAAAATATAAAATTAACCATGCAAAAGAAGTAAAGTAAATCCACTGCATACTTCTTCTAGAAATTCAATATCCCTTCTAAGATTCAAGAACTTGCAAACTAAGAGAATAATGCAGAAATCAATGATATATCATATAAAATTGTCCCATCAATACTTCCTTAACACTCTAAATCATAGATGAATAATTCCTTGTGAGAATCAAACCATCCACATATATAACTATAATCAAATTATCCATATCCATCCTCTTAACTGTGTAAATACTAGGATTAGAATGACAATAGTTGAATCTTGAAGTGATAAAAAAAATTATCCATTTTCTCATTCTGAGCTCAAGGACCTTGTTCCAACCATAAAATTCATGTGAATCTTATACATGAGAGAATAATCTTGCAAAAACATAGGAGGTTGTTCCATGGAAATCTCCTCATGTTGACCACCATGGAGAAAGGTGCTCATAACATCCATCTGGTAGACTAGCCAACCATGGGCGCAAATAAAACATAACACAATTCATATAGAATTCATCTTGGAAACAAGTGATAAGGTATCATAATAATTATTCCGTTTATAACTTGTGAATAGGCCTTTTCAACAAGATGTGCATGATGTTTTTTTAATCATGTTCCTCCTCTTTCTGACCATACAGGGATACAGGTATTTCATCACTTTCTAAACATAGTTTCTTTATTGGGGACTTAGATAAGAACTTACAACATGAGATTTTGTGAGAAATATGGCTATAATAATACCATATTTTGAAAAACTTAATATATCTCTTACATAAATTAGTGATGCTAAAGGTTGCGGAGCTAGGAAAACATTGTTCGTTTCCAACTGAAATCAATGAAAGAATGATGTATAGCCATGGGAGTTTTATATGTGATAAAAATGCATTGGAAAATATTATAGGACTAAAATTGATGACTATTAATCAATCCATCATCGAAGCTACTCAACGTGATCCTTTTTAGTTAAAGAAATAACCCATTCTGCATAAAAACCAACAATCAAAGAAGGTTGAATTTTGTATACAAGTGTTATTTTTGTACTATCCAGGTTGACTTATTGACCATGTGACTTTGAACTCCACTCTCCTCTATACCATTACCTCCAAATTTTCGAAGTTCATTACTTTCATCATTACTTCCCTATCATGATCCCATATTGTAGCCTTGTATTCTTTCAAGGAGTCTCAAAATTTTGCTTCAAATATAAGCTTTCCATAATTGATCCTTCAAGATATGGATTGCGAAAAGGATACATCACAAAGCATCAAATTGAACCTTACAATTTTGAGATACCCAAATCCTAAGTTGTTGTATGATTTTCGTTTTTAGATTCACAACTAATCCATGTACACACATTGATAAGAATTTGATTGCCTTTTCCAAAATAATTGAGAAAATTTGACAAGGTATATATTTTGAATCCCATGAGCATGACTACGATTCAAAATACAGAGTTAAGTGTGCTCATAATACTTGGAGATACAAATATCATAATTACTTTGGTATGGTTACAATATCATTATATTCTTAAATAAATTTATATTCACTTGTTATATGTATATAAGGGTATTTGGTATCCTATTATCATTTTATCATTAAATATTTTCTTCAAAGAGAAAATAAAATAATATGTTCTTGCTAAACAGGCTGTCAAGAAAAGTAAAGAAGAATTCATTTATTTGTTTCAAGAATGGAATTGCAAAAATGATTATTATAAGAGGACCTTCTTTAAATTGAACAAGGAGGTCAAGTGAGTCTTTAATTGTAATCACACTCTAAGGTGCATGATCGGTAGTACTTGACACCGTAAGGAGAAAAAACTCAAGAAAACATACACACAAGAATATTGTTAGCATCCAAACCTTACCCCTTTATTTATGTAATATGATCAACGGGCCTAGTCAGAGTCATAGTTATTTAGTTGAGTCAATAAATCCTGTAAGAAATTATCAACATTAATAATAATTTTAAGTGGTTGAACTATATTATAGAAAAGGTACCACAATTAGTTATAAACGGGCCATAGTTAATAAATAACGTGGTTAACTCATATTATGTAAGGGACCACTAATAGTTAGGGTTTTATATGTCATAAATATATAGAGAGTGATAGATAGCAAGGGGAGAATCATTGAGTCTTATTGTAATTGAGCTCTGCTCTGTTGGAGGTTGCCCCTTCAAAGAGGCAAGTGAACATTATATTATGCTTTTGAATAATAAAATATATTTGCAACTTGTCCCATTTCATGTGATATTTATTTGTTTTAGGCCATATTGTTCCATATTTTTGTTATTCTAGTTTTCTCAAAGTTCAAGTGAATAAAAAGTGGTATCATATTACTTTCGAGGGTAAGTTATAACTCCAATTTTCACAGATTTTTTTTTTATAGACTAGATATGTGTTCCAGCATCTTTAAACCACATGATATGTCATTGAGCACATAAACCTATGAATTTCTGGAGGAATGAATGTAGGAACTACAAGAATTTGTCATGCTTGTTGGACTCCCTTGGAACCCCTGTGGGTACCACTTTGAGTAGTAGCCCATTGGATAGAACTGCAGATAGACTACACTTCCACGTACCCTTGGATATATCGAAATCCCCCCTAGGGTAACCTCAAACCTACCCTTATATAATTATTTGGTCATCTTTCTGCTACAATACACTCAGAAAAACACTCGGGAAATTACTCACATGTACAATAGGGTAGTTGTGTAGTAAAAATAAGGGTACAGTCGATCTTCCTTAGTTAGCACCCTTAAGGATTGGGATGAGGATTATTGTGGACCCCAATGTATATCATGAAACTCCTTTGAGACCATAGTTCCATCAACTATCTGAATATTTCCCCTACCTTTTCATCCACATCAGATCTAGAAATTTGGGTTCAGTGGTATTTGTCCAAATGAGATCCATCAGTTGGAGTTATGAGACCGTGGTACATATCAGATTCAACAGTTTGGGTTTTCAAAATGCAGATTAGACTCTTTGTGAAGTGAGGGTTTTAACTGCCATAGTTTAGATTATCTTGTTGCAACGCAATATGAAATACCAATACCGTGGGGATTCTATTACTAATATCCAAGCCTGATTGTCGTAGGATATTTTGATGTATCAAGCATTTTGGAATTCAACCACTGCATTATTGATCAACTCGGAATAAAAATATTTTTGGAGTTTAAAAAAAAGAAGTATGGGGTCATCTTGGGATGCTTGCAAGAGACCTAGCCCATAAGGTTCAGGAAAACAATTTGATCGTAGTGGTGCCATTCACCTGTAAGCCACCAAATTTTCATGCGGTCCCAAATCTTTCCCGATGCAGCTTCAAGTGACCCACATCACAAGGCTCATGAGCTTTCCCTCTGTCCAACCATACTACTCTTAAGTAAGCTCAAAATTTGACCAGTGTTAGTGTTTGTACGGTACCATGTCTCAAGTTATGGTTTCGAAGAAGGAAGTAGATAAAGTCAAATCTCTTGATAAAATAATTCAATAATTTCTAGGCATCCATAGAAAAACTCATTTTTTGAAATTTTCAACAAGAAATATTAAAAATGGAAACAAGGAGAGGCTTCTAATTTAATTTTTCCTTAATTAAATTAGAAGGAAATTGTAATTCCACATCACATGGCAGCTTGTACGAGTTAAATGAGTTAGGAATACTTATTTGGTTCATTTAATTCGAGTTGAGGGTCAAACTATAGGAATGTAGAGTGTCTCCTACCTTTTAGGAGCCCTGGTTGAGTTTATTTTGAGTTGTGATTAATTAACTTAATTTATTTGAGTTAAAATCTGTTTAACTAGTTCTAACTGATGGAGGAACTAGTGAGAGGTCAAGTGAATTAAATTATATTTAATTCACATGCATTGATAAATCATATAACTGATAATTCACTCATAAATAACTCATGCATGTGAGTTCTGAGAAATACCCAATTGAGATTGGAGTTAAAGGGAAGTGTATTATTAGTTGTATAATCATAGAAATTGTATAGGTGGTGCATGCAGTAAAAATAAGGCCTAAAATAAATCATTCCTTAATAGAGAACTTGCTAATTTTAACCATTATAATTTCCCTTAAAAGGAGGAATGAAGGCACAACTTTAATCATTTTTTTGGTAACCATGAGTTGTGCATGGAGCTTGTGAGAGAAATGTGTGCCAAGAGAAGCTTTTGCACATGTTGGTAGTGAGACATAAAAAGATAATAAAGAGGGCTCTCAAGCCTGAGAGGAACATTGTATTGTTCTTATATTCTTTGACTTATGCAATATACAGATAGCGGGGTTTTTACATGAGGCTCTCCTAAGATAAATATTTGTTTTGTGTGATTGCAACTCTTTCTCTTTCTTGTCCATATGATTGTGTGATTGTAATTGGTTTCCTAAATTTTGAGATTATATTCAAGTATTTGTTTTAGAATATTACAAGATCAATTGAATCTATGTGGATTTTATACATGGTATCAGAGCGCTTTCATGGGTAGAGTTGGGGGGAATTTTTTTTCATTTCTTTTCAGAAATTTTTTTAGTGGTGACTTTGTAGAGAATATATGAAAATATTAGTGCAAAAATTTCAAAAACAAATAGAAGATATGGATTCCTTGTGAAAAATAACCAATTTCAAAAAACAATTGGTCGAATCGGAGTTTGGATGAGGGAGATATCGCCAATTTAAAATCAACCCTTTTTTCAGAAAATTTTGTAACAGTGAGACAATTAGAACATTGATTTGAGTTTCCATAGTGCCTAGACTCACAAATGTGTTTCTATTTCCAAGACTAAGGAATAATATTGTTTTCGTCATGGCATTGGAAGACCGTGGCTACGATTTGATATTTAGAAAATTATCTTAACCTTAACCTTATGATATATTGTAATAATGATGTGATCATTATTAATGTGGTGTTTATATATGTATGCATGTATGTATGTGTCTGACAGGATTGTCATGGATCATGATTATTTAATGCTAATGTTTATATGTATATATCTGTGTATGTATGTCATTGTCTAACTGGATCATAGTATTTTTATGGTAATGATTATATATATATATATATATATATATATATATATATATATGTATGTATGTATGTATGTATGTATATCACTGTATGACATGGTTTTCAAGGATAATTCATGTGGAGAAATGATTGATTATGCAGGTGAATGGAATGAAGAGGTTCTTGGTACAATGAGGAATAAAGCGGAAGAGTAACTATGAAATATCTATGAGGCCAGAATCATGTGGACATAAATTTATATTATATGTTTTTACTATGCTTATGTTTATGTTATGGACATGTAATTTTGAGCGGTACATCAATGAAGAGAAAGTAGTGTGATCTGCAGCATGCCAAGATAAGCATGGATAGTGGAAAGACACTATAAGAAAGATTTCTTTGTGGGGTCATTTTGTGGTATATGGATGTGCAATACTATTATTGTGTATATGTTTCATATGTTGTATATTCAGTACATGTGCCTATGGTGATGTGTACATGTAACAAAGATAGTATTGTGTATGGTGAGCCCTTGTATTGCACCAAGAATGATGCAACTCCCAGAGGTTGCCCTACTTTACTTTATCAAATTATGGTTCATACAATCTTGGAGGTGACAATGCTATATACACAAAAGATACATTCTACTCATGTCATCCTCTTCTGAGCTCTACGAAAGGGTGCTACTTCTAGGGTTTATAGATGAAGTCTGTCACACTTCTGAATTTAAACCTAAGGCTACAAATGATACAAAGCCATGGATCTATAATCAAGTACATAACTAAAATACAACAAGCAAGTACATCTAACTACTCTACAATGAAATAAGTCTACACATTAAGCAATGATAAGAAATGAAAGCAACCTAAGCATCTTTCATGAAGAAAATTGTTGAATTAAAATTGCATAAAGGAAACTCATATTATCACACTTTGCTAGGCTAAATGGATAAACACACTCTATTTGATATATGTTATATCTATCATGCTTTTAATCATACAGCTAACCATGACCTAGTTGTGCTTGAGAATACATTGTTTTGCAGCTAGGAGGAGAAAGTGCTAAGGTGGCTTATGGAAGTCTTAAACATATGGGTGTAAGGCTAGAGGTGTAGAGGTAGTTTTGGTAGGTCTAGAGGAGGTGGATGGTTGTTTCTGGGCTTAAGGAGTATCCCACTGGTGCTGCTGCAAGTGCTGCTATAGGTTTCTTGTAGTGCTACAAGAAAGTCTTGAATTGTTATAAGAAACAACACAAGGGAAATACAAGGCCAAAAATGGGAGATAAAGGTGTACGGAAGGTGGAGGTGAAGGTGGGGCTTGATGAGTGGAAGGTGGCCTACCCCTTCGCCAAGCTCAGAACCTATTGGGAGGCCTGTCTTGCACCTCTAGGGTTTTTTTCATGGTGTAGGGATGAAAAATATAAAAACATGGCTGATGGCGATTTTCATGAACATAAGGCTAATAGAGGGTGATAAATAAAGCTAAAGGTGTTGGTGAAGTTCTCCTTGATTGTGCTACCTAAACTTGCAAGAAAACTATCTGTTAATGCAATAAAAATGGACAGATTCATGATAAAGGAAATGGAAAAGATGAGTTGAATTTGGAAAGAAAATCTACTTTAGCCTACAAAAAAAGATCTAACACAACATTCTAAATACATTCATGTAACTACAACAACCTAACTTATTCATTCCAATAAATCATAAAATAAAAGGCAATTTTGGCCTATGGGGAAGGTCTACCCTCTTCAAGCTCCGGCGAAAGAGTTGAGAGGGGGATGCTTGAATCATGACTTTCTGAGTTTATAACCTACTCTTCCAACATGTAAGCAAGCTAAATCTACATCAAAATACAAATGGAAGCAAACTAAAAACAATGAATTGAAATGAAAGCAAACTAGATAAATACTCATAAGAAAAACTATCTAAAATGACATAAGAGTAAAGAATGAATACCCAATAGAGACTAAGGACAATGGATTGGGCCCTAGACCACAAGCCTATCCCTCTGAAACTAGATCAGTGAAGCATAATCTGAATACCCATTTTATTGAAAAAGATAGTCTCATTACATCAACATGAAAGTCTCAAAAAGCTATAACAAGAGCTAAGAGCCTAATGTATTTATCCAAAGTTTGAATTCTCATGAGCTCTTTCTCAACCCTATTTAACCTAAAGGGTAGCTACCAACATCTCCCTAAAAAATAGGTGACGAGTCACTTTGACTACAACTGAAGTGTAGCTTTAGTGGACTTGATCTAGAGTTTGCTTGGCTACCTTTGATTTCAAGTTGTTGGAGGGAATCTTGAGAAACCCTTGGCTGTCTTTGAGAGGTAAGGAGGTGGACAATACCCCTAGAATCTATCCTTGCTGTCTACTCTGAGTCTTAATGGAAAAATATTCAGCAAAAATGCAATATCTTTGTGATTTTCCTTCATTTAACTCATGTTAGGCACTCAAAGTATGATACGCATAAATCACCATACACACTAGCATCATAAGACCATAATATAATTAAAATGCAAGAAAAAGAGACTTAATAAGGAAAAAAGGTGACCATTAACCCCTCCAAATGTACCTAATGATGGATCTCATCATCACCCCCCTACCAAATGGTTTCTCATCCTCTGAGAAACTATCCCTCCTTCTGCATTTCTTTCAAAGCTTTGATGGACCCTTTGACTTCCCAAGGAATAAGTGTGGGAGTCCCTTCAGGAGGGTGAAAACCATCATTCTTTTCTTCTTCCTCCCATTATCTGTAAAGCTCATTTTGGTCCTTTCCATCACTCAGCCCCAGCAACAAGGGTGGACTGAGCTTCAAACCAAGCCATTGAATCTTTTTGGCCTGCATGGCCCTCTTGTATAATGGTGCTCTCTCCAAGCACCCCTCAATATTTTGGGTGTCTGGTGCTCCATGTTTATAACGTTTTGAGGGAGTTTTTTCCATCTCCTTTGACTAGCCACTATGCACTCATCTCCCAACAACCTAGAAACATCATCAAAGTGAGCCATTGCTTGAGCTTGTGTGGAGTGGTATTTTTCTACAATTGAAGGATCATTTTCAATATTTAGATGGTTATTGATGACTCCCCTAGGGTTGAATAGTTCTGCCCTAATGTGCAAGGGATCTCTATTTTCTCTCATCATAACCCTTCTCATTTCTTGTGCTCTATTCTCTTCATTAACCATCCATTATGCCAATGCCATTAAGTGCATGTCTCCCATCCTAGGATTGGGGTCCTAAATGTTCAATTATATCAACACAAGGTTATGCATGTAAATCTCTTCCATTTTTTTCTTGTTTACCATACTTTATTGGTTGAAAAAATAAATGAAATATCTACTATTTTGGAAATGTAAGGATCCATGGGAGGCTAATGTTTTGATTTAAAATAGGAGCCACTGCTCCTTGAGGTAAAATGCATATGAATCTGATGGATGTCTGTGTTGAATGGCTTCCATGCACAAATCTTCCATGGTGGCCACTTGTTTGTCCTTTTGTTGAAGCTGCTCCCGTAATGCTACATTCTCGGCTTCAGCCTTTTGAAGCTTCTCTTTCAACATTGACTCTCTAAGCCTAACATCCGGTAATCCTTCCCCAACTCAACTACTTTTCCTTCCATGACCCCTATTTCATGCACACCTTTAGATGTGGCAGGCTTCATCCAATGATGAGTGTGTGCCTTGTCCTCTTCCAACTGATAAAACAAAGGCGTTGTGAATTTTTTAGGAATCAGTCAGCCCCCCTCAATGTATGTGGAGTAGGAGAAGAGATTGGGTTGAGGGCTAGGTTTTGGCACTACTAATACATATTTTAAGACCGTTTTTGGTGAGGTTTCCTCTTCCTTATCATCTTTTCCTCCCTCTTTTTCATCTTATTTTTCCTCTTATACCTTTTCCTCAAATTATTTGACCTCTTGCCCCTATATGGCTGTCTTTTCCTCCTCAACCAAGGCCTTTTCCTCTAAATCTAGTCTTGTTGGAGTTTCCTATAGAAAAAAACAAAGTTTCTTGTAGCAGAAAATAGTTTCCTGTGCAAAACTCTATTTTTCTTGCTGAAGACCCTCTTTTAATTTTTTTTTCACTCTTTTCAGTCCTTGGAGGGTCTATGGGGGTTGCATGAGGTGTATGGGATGCCAATCTGGCTAAACTTCTTTTGATATATGTTATAGGGGTCCTTACAGGTGAAGTGACCTCTTGCATGCTTCCTTCCTTTAATATGATTTCCTCATCCTTCCTTGGTGATTCTTTAATGGAAATAGGGCTCTTGGTGGGAGTCTGTGGTATCCCTTGCCTCACCCTTTGACTCTTCCTAGTTCTGAAATACATGGGTGTCTGCCTATTTCTTTTTGTTTTGACAGGTGTGCTCAAAGTAGTTAGGGTAGCAAGCACTTCCTGATCTATGATGTATGGTGACATGTTGGTGTCTTCAGGGGGGGTTTTATTGCATAGGATATGGCCCAATCATTTATTTTCCTCATTATTTTCTTCCTCCTTCCCCTCAGCTTTTTCTTGCTTTATCTCTGTTGTCTCTTTGTTTTGTGCCTCAATTTCCATCTCTTCCTTTTCTTCCTTATTTTCTACCTCATCTTCCTATTCTTCTATCTCCTCTTCTGCCTCTCCTTCTTCCTCTACCTCCCTCTCTCTAAGGCTAGAAGTAGAGGTTTTCCCTATTTGGGTAGCTATAAAGGCTTCCCTATCCATGTCTATGAAATAAGACTAAGATACAGGTGTTGGTTCACAAAGGTGACTGTTACAGGAAACTTCGATGCTTCTCATTCAATTGTCAACCCATGGTAAGTATTTTTATTTTAAGAGTGTGAGCACAATATATGCAAGTGATATCAAGAACATCTACTCTATATTACCATGAATATTATTATCTAATTCTCGAAGTTCAATCAATTCAAAGGGAAATTGAATTGTAAAATGTAGTTAACTATTCTTGTCTAAGCGCAGGAAAGAGAAACCTAAGGTTGAGCAACATATTGATTAATTGAACAACAGTCCTATGAAATTGAACAACAACTTCAATAAATTGGATAGAATTGATTACATAATTTTTCAATGGAATTCTCTTTGTAAACTAAATAGCTGACACCTTCTGAACCAATTAACAACTAGACACTTTATAGTAATGATGGAAAGATCCAATTCCTAGCTATATATAGATTTGAACAGCAGTCGTGCTGAAGCTTAATGAAATGAATGTAAAAGGACTAGGAAATGATGGAAGAATCTAACAGCTATGAAAACATGGAATGTAAGCTAGAAAGTATGAACCATAAACTATTCTACTGAAAAATAAAGCAGTAGTGTTCTATGTTCATAATTCAACCAATTAAATGATATTTCACGAAATGCATTCAATGACTGGAATGTAAATTATGTAACTGAATGTATAGCACAGAGATTAGCACAGAAACTCCCAGGGTTGGGCCCAAACCACCAGAATTCGACCGCTAAGGAAAACTCAGAGAATGACTACTCAAAACACCAAAATTCTTTATTAAGATGAAGGTTAACACATGAATACAAATGGATAGTTCTATCTTGATACGTCTATTACAGAAGAAAATCCCTATTTAGATATATATATCTCATTTTTCTTCGGCCTTTTAAGGCGATTTCAATCAGAGGTAACGGCCTTTTCCAAACGACAACCCGCTGCTCGTGGCTGTCGTTTGAGTTCTTCAGATTGGATATACCTTTCCATCTTCTGTCAGCCCATGGGAGTCATTATGATTCCATTAGTCTCTACTCATTAGCTGTCTTCTGATTGTCATTGATTCGGATGCTTTGTTTCCCTGTGAATAAAGATACAATCAGTCAGATTCCCATTGTTAAATGTCCCTTTTACCGTTAGTTTGTTTTTCCTGATTTTACATTAATCTTCCTTTCCTTTACTATTAATAAGAGGAAAAATTCATAAATGTGTATAACAATTTAAGGTAGGTAGGGTGAAAAAGTACCTTATTTGCGGCCCAACATACTCACCTGCTTACCTATTTGTAGGTCCTTGTGCAAGCAAATGATTGAGGTGTAACTGGTTTAGAGAATAGGTAGGGTAGACTTCATCTTTGTATGCTCTGAAGCCCTGTTTTTGTCTGATTTTTTCAAAGGCAGCATTTATGTGCCCTTATGGTAGTTTGTAGTCGTGATGATAACCTTTAGGGGGGTACTAGATGAGAGGGCATATATACCTGTATCCTATCCATGCAGGGCGCATGTTGAAGACCTGATTGTTGTATAAAAGGAATCTAGAGGCAGCTGCTTTGAAGTTTCTGTAGCCAAATGGCTCCCTTTTTTTCACATTATTTGTGGAGGCCATCCACCTTTGTTTGGTTGTTTTTACAGCTGCTTCCTAAATGTCTTTGAAATACTCCTGCCCATGTTGTATAATATCCTTATGGATAGGCCACAGTTTAGTCCTTACTCCCTTTCTTTGCATGAAATTCTTAGGTTGGATGAACAACTTTAGGGGTCTAGTGGGCTCTCCTCTAACCCACAGGTCTAGGCCATGTTCCCTCTTGTGGAAAATGTTGTAGGCTTTAGCCCACCGAATATGGTTCTTAGTGAAAGAGAGGAAAGCCTGGAACTGGATATCTCATATAAAGGGACTGGGATTACTGTCCCTGTCCTCTTCTAGGAAGAAGTTGTGCATGTATAGTTCACAAAAAAGGTATTGGACTTGCTCATTTTGATTGAAAAAATGGAAGAATTCCTCTATGGTTTTAAAATTCATGGGCTTCCCTACCCTGATGGCCTTGATCTTCAGTAATAAATACCATTCTACTAGAAATAGGGCATAGTTGGTGGCTGGTGCCTTGCATGTTAGCACATCAGAGTACAGAGAGAAAACCATAGTGGTTTGTTTCTTGGCTTGTTCCATCTGGTCCTGTGCTTCTCTAAGTTGTGCAAATGTCTCATCCTCTTTTGCAGAAAGGTTCGTGAATTTCTTTAACTGTGTCTGATACTCTTGTGCGGGCACTAATTCCTTTTTGCATTGTGCTAACTCATCTTGTGTTCGAATTAATTCATTTTTTAGTTTTTTATTAGTATCATTTTCACCTATAGGAGTGTAGGCAGGAGCTTCCTCTATTTGGGTTTCCTTTTCTTCTGTGAAGTCCAGCCTAGTCTACACAGAGGCTTTAGTAGTTTCCACTAGGTCTATCTATACCTCAATCTCAGAAGTTTCTACCAAGTCAATCTGTATCTCAACCTCAGTGGTTTCTATTAAATTGGTGACAAGCTCTGTTTGGATTTTGGTGGTGGTCAATTCTTTCTTAGGCTTCCGAGCCTTGGTTACTTCCTTCAACTTCTTCCTCAAATGTTTTATCGTTTTCCTTAACCTTTTGCAGGTCCTGCCCATTTTCTTTAACTTATTTTCAGCTAATATTCTCCTGTCCTTGTTTTAGTAGGGGATATAGGAGAAGCAGCCTCATTTCCAGGGATGGTGGTGCCCATTTCAAGGTTGTTAGTGATGGTATTGTCTACTTGTATTCCAGAATTTACTTCTACATTAATGTTTCGGCTTGGTGAAATATTATTCCCTTCAGGCATTAGAGGGACCATTTCCATGCTTTCGTTCTGTTCTAAGGGGATGGTTTCTCTTGGTAGGTTTTCAGATTCATCTACCCATTCTCCCTGCTCTTCCCTATTCACCCCATCACTCTCGAGGAGAGAAAAAACCCTAAAATCTTGTGATTCATCTTGGTGGGGTAATATCTCGGTGCGAACAGAGCTGTTGGCGGTGGCAGATTGGTTTAACAGTTCCTCTTGCTCTTCATATTGTTCAAAAGGGTTTTTATTTTCTTGGGATCACCTCATTTTCTCCAGAAGTAGAGCCACCTCTTCCTCATAGTCTTGTAAGGGTATGTTTTGAGGGCTTGATGGTGGTGAGTGGGATGGCCCTACTTCCTCTAGTAATTATGAGGTTTCTTGTTGTAATTGTAGTCTTTCAGACCGTCTTCACTTGCTTGGTTCTGAGGTCAAAGAACGGGTCCTTTTTCCTCTCATTCTTCTAGGTATGTTCATTCTAGGGAGCTCAATTTCGGTCCCGACAGGGTTTTCTTCATGTGCCTACACAATAGGGTTAGAAAAGCTATCCCAAGATGTCTGATGTTTGCCTAACTCATGCATGTTGATTAACTTGATTAAACTATGGTGACTGATGACTGCTTGGGGGTTTTTAGCCTTTCTTATTCAAACATCAGTGTCGTGTAATATATAATTTAAGAAAGAAGGCAGATTAACTAGAATATTTTTTACAAGAACATCTAACAATTTGAGTTAACATGGTTTTACCACGTTTTGGCATCCATCACATGTAGTGAATCTGTGGATGAATGCTACCAATTCCTACCATGGTTGTTGCAGAGAGGTAGGGTTAATCCCTTTTCCTTTTCATTCCAATGGTTCTTCTGGATCCTGGTATGCTGCTATTTCCGATCGTAGAAGAAGGTGCTATTCGGTCCATCTTTATCCCTCTGCTAATATTCTGGAGACTTCAGCAATGATATCTTTTATGACCGGTATAATACTTACCCTGAGCCTGGTATGTCCCTCCTGTAAGTTCTGCATGAATTCAATTACTATCTCTGTGTCAAACCCTTGCAATTTGTATAAGTATGGCAGCCAGCCAGCTTGCTGGAGAATGGCGCGAGCTGCATTTGAGATTGGGAAGGTCGTAGGCTCATTCCAGAGAGATTTTTCTCCCATGGCTGATGCATTTTCTTGAGCTAATTTCTCCTTCTATTTGTGTTTCCTTTCGGCCCTATTGGTTAGAATAAATATTGCATGCAAGAGAAAAAGAAATTGTAGCCTTCTATCGTAAATGTAGGTAACTTCATATCATAATTGAAATGATTCTTTGGTATTATTAGTGCATCCAACGAAATTTGTGTAGGGAATTCGCATGCTTAATATTTTTTGATATTTACACCCCCTCTCTCGAAATAAGGGTATCCACATCCTTAAGTACAAGACAGATTCGATTAATCATGAATGCATACTAGGGAATATCTCAGGGGTCACTAATCACAATATATACACGAGAACAGTGTCTGTGGCCTTGGTGCTCAAGGAAATATGAGTGATTGTAACAATTATGAACGCATGCAGTGTAAAGGTCAGAATTGGAATTTATCGTAAGTGTATCTCAGTGGAAGTGACCGAAGAAGGGAAGAAAGTAGTACAACAATTATTATCATCAAATGTCCTTATTTAATGGTATGGTGTGATAGAAGCATGATTTTAATAGATAATTATTGGTTGCATCATCCCAGAATTTAAACATGGAAGCATAATTTATTTATAGCTACTTATGTGGTAAAACAACATTATCACTAATTTGAGTAGTGGATTTATCTTGGGAATGGAAGAAAATAGGAGATAAGGTATATATAAGAGTAATTGGCTATCCTTGGAACATACTTTCATACCACAAGTAGAGCCACTGCTACCAGCAGGTGTTCATAGGCTCAACAGGGTTGCTATTTTAACCCAAAGAATGAGCCAGAATCCTTTGTGTAGAAGTAGTTATTTTCCAATTTTATGGAGAGATAACCATGCTGGTGTGGTGGCCAGATAGTCAAGGTGCCACTCACTAGAGTTATAAGACAGTGATAAGTCTGGATCATGACGAGACCTCCTATCCTTCAAGCATTTGAGAAGGTCATTACCTTGGTGTGTTGGCCATTGTGGGCATGTCACCTGGTAAAATCTTATGATCATGGTAGGCAGGTTCGTGATGAGACTCCCTATTCTCCCTTAAAAATTTGCATATAGACATAGTACTTATTTTTGAAAAGTAGGAATTTTGTTTTATGAAGAGACCACTATGCTGGTGTGGTAGCCAGATAATCACAGTGCCATTCAATGGGATTGTAACAGAGTGGTAAGTCCGGCTTGTGATGAGACCTCCTGTCCTTCAAGTAGTTGAGAAGGTCATTACCTTGGTGTGTTGGCCATTATGGTCATGTCACCTGCTGGACCCTTGTGATCATGGTAGGCTGGCTCGTGATGAGACCCCCTATTCTCTCTTAAAAAATTTCATGCCAACATAATATTTATTCTTTATACATGAAGGAAGGCTCATTAACTCCTTAAGAGATAGGGATGGTGTGAAAATTAAAAAAAAGAATGCTAATACAATTAATACTCCTTATTCCTAAATCCTTATGTCATAAGGAAATAATACTCGAGAGTGTAGAAAGATATATCATTATAATACTATGTATTGTGTGATAACATGTTTGAATAGGAGATGTCTTAGCCGTTCATTGCATAGATGTTCCATATCAGCTCCTGAAGTAGAGATTTCCATTAACATTTCAAAGGATCATCATATTAGTAATATTGTTGCTTTTCTCCTCTTCAAGTGCCAATTTCCACTTAGAAATCTGTTTTATAACTAGGGTGTGGAATGAGGAGAGGTTATCAAAAAAGAAAGAAAAAAATCATGCTAAAAGAGGGGAGAAGAAAAAATCAGTTGTTCAATCTTTTTGAACAACAACTGTTCAATTGGATTGAACAGTAAAAGTAGACACGCAAAAACACGGTTGTTCAATTCGATTGAATGACAGCTGTTCAATCGGATTGAACAATAGTCGTTCAAATATTTGAACAACAAAAGTAAAAATGAAAAAACGCAACTGTTCAATTGGATTGAACAACAGCTGTTCAATTGGATTGAACAACAACTGTTCAAATATTTGAATAGCAAAAGTAAAAATGCAAAAACACGGCTGCTCAATTCAATTGAACAACAACTGTTCAATTGAATTGAACAACAGTCATTCAAAGATTTGAACAGCAAAAGTAAAAATGCAAAAACATAGTTGTTCAATTCTATTGAACAACAGTTGTTCAATTAGATTTAACAACAGTCGTTCAAATATTTGAACAGCAAAAGTAACATCGGAGAAGCAAGGTTGTTCAATCCGATGGAATAGCAGCTGCTCAATGGGTTTGAACAACAGTCATTCAAAGATTTGAAAAACAAAGAAAAATCAAGGGATGATGAAGGAAAAGGATATTATTGTGAATATGAAGAATGCACAACAAAGTAAAAAAAATTGGCAGGGAAATTATATACAATATTTACAAAAAAAAAAACCCTTATGTACTTGAAGTTGTGGGGTTGTCACCCCCTTCTGCTAGAATTTGGATAGTAGGATTGTTGCGTACTTCCTGGAAGAAAGAATCTTTTGTAAGAGGTCTTTGATAGAGGCACACTCTGTGCCCATTGACTCGAAATGTAGAACTGGAACCATCTATGGTGGTCAAGGTGAGGGTACCGTTGTTGTGTACTTCCTAAATTTTGTATGGACCGAACCACCTTGTTTCAAACTTCCCTGGAAAATATTGGAATCTAGTGTCACAGAGATGTGTCCAATCTCCTTTCTGGAGTATTTTATTTTTGATGAGGTTTTCATGCCACTTAGCTCACTTTTTTTTTATGATTGTTGTGCGCTCCAGGGCCAGTAGTTGTATTTCTTCTAGTTCATTTATTTGTTGGAGTCTTTTAATCTGGGCCTTCGTGAAGTCCAGCCCTACCTCCTAGGATGTCCTTAGAGTCTTTACTTCGAATTCAATAGGAAAAATAGGCTCTCTCTAGAATACTAGATGATACGGAGAATATCCAGTGGTGTTTCTCCATGTTGTGTGGTAGGCCCACAAGGCCTCTGGTAGTCTAGTGGTCCTGTCCTGACAATGTACTGATACTGTTTTAGTAAGAATTTCCTCAAGGACTTTGTTGGTACTTTCAACCTACCCATTCGCATGCAGGTGGTAAGGAGACGTGAATCTATGGATGATATGGTGATTCTTCAGGGTGGATGTAATTTTATTACCCACAAAATTTCCCCCTCCATCAGTTATCACTACCCGTGGTAAACCATATCGCACAAATAGCTCAAAAAGGAAGTTAATTATAGATTCTTCCATGCCTATTGATAAGGCCACCATTTCTACCCAATTTTTTTTGTAATCTATGGCAACAAGTATGTAGGTTTTATGATTCGATGGTGGGTTGAATGGTCCAACGAAGTCCAGTGCCCATTGTTGGAATGGTTCTACTACCAATTATGGTTGTAGTGGCATTTCATTAGCTTGTCCCGGGTGGCCCATTCTTTGGCAACTATCACAGGCTTGGACATATTTTTTTCGTCTTTAAAAATCATGGGCCAATAATAACCCAATTGTAATAGTTTATGCCCCATTCTGCGATATTCAAAATGGCCACCATAAGGTTCATCATGACAGGCTCTTAGGATGTCATAAATCTTGTCTTCCTGGATGCATATGCGTATATGCATGTCAACCCCTATATGAAAGAGGTATCCACCAATCTAGGAGAACCTAGCATTGCGTTGTACAATCAGTTTATGTTCCCTTGATGTCAAATGTCTCGGCAGATTTCCTATTGCAAAATAGTTTTCTACATCTGCGTACCATGGTGCTTTTACTGCTACAGTGAACATATGTTCGTTAGGAAACTGATCGTCCACCGCTAGTGTGTCACTTGTCTTCGAAACCCTAGATAGGAAGCCTGCAACCACATTCTCCTTCCCTGGATGTTCTTTGATAGTTATATCGAATTCCTAGAATAGCAGCAACAAACAAGTTATCCTCCCATTTGTGATTGGTTTATTATCTAGATATCTAATGGCAAAATGATCAGTATACAGGAGTACTTGATAGCGCGTTATATAATGCCTAAATTTATTGATAGCATAAATGACAGCCAAGAATTCTTTTTCAGTCCCTATATATATTAATTCAGCAGCAGTGATATTTTTGCTAATATATTAAATAGCATAGGGCTTTTTGTCCTCTTCTTGACCAAGAACTGCCCTATCACTGTATCAGATGCATCTGAGCAAATGTGAAAGGGAAGCTTCTAGTTAGGACCACGTATAATCGGTGCCGTTGAGACTAGTTTCTTTAAGTCTGTAAAAGCAGTGTCACATTTATCAGAGCAATGAAATTTAACATTTCCACTTAATGCATACAAGGGTGCATCAATTTGTGAATTTTTTTTTATAAACCTATGATAATACCCTGCGTATCCAGAAAAACTGCGTACCTCTTTCTGTGTATAAGGTGTGGCTAATAAAATAATTACTTCTATTTTTGTCGAGTCTACCTATATTCCAGTTGGAGAGATGTAGTGTCCTAGGTTTACTCCTTTGGTCATCATCATGTGGCATTTTCCATTACTTAAACATAACCTAGTGGAAATACATCATTCCAGTACCTTTTCTAGTGTTTCTAATGCTTGATCAAAGTGATCACCATATGGGGTGAAGTCATCCATGTAAATTTCAATTCCTTCATTTATTAGATCAGAAAAAATGTTGAGGATGGCTATTTGGAAGGTTGTTGGGGCATTACATAATCCAAATGGTAGTACCCGGTAGGAAAATGTGCCCCATAGGTAGGTAAATTTTGTTGTATCCTAGTATTCGGGGGCTATCTGGATTTGATTGTAACCACTGAACCTGTTAAGAAAGGAAAAGAACCATTTTCCTGCTAATGTGTCGAGGACGTGGTCAATAAAAGGAAGGGGGAAGTGGTCCTTCTGTGTTTCTTGATTCAATTCTCTATAATCCACACAGATTATCTATTTCCTGTTATTTATAGGAATGACTACTAGAGGGGATACCCATTTTCTGTTCGAGATGGGATAAATAAAAGTTACATCCAGTAGCTTCTGCAGCTCATATTTTACAATGTCTTTTAGATGGGGATTCAGCCTCCGCTGAGGTTGCCGAATAGGCCAAGCCTCATTTTCAGTATAGATGTGATGGGTGAATAGCTGAGGGTATATACCCTTCATGTTTGGTTATTCCCAAGCAAATTCTCCTTGATACTTCTGTAGAACCTTTATGAGCCTTTTATTTTGGTTACTATCCAGATTTTAATTGATATTTAAGATTTTACCTGGCTCAATTTGAATGGGTATGCTGTTACATATAGGGGTTGTGGGTATATGATGATCATCAATATCTGCCAAGGGATCTTCCTGTGTTCCATTTTCAAGGATTGTTTTTAACATTTGGCATTTCAAGTTTCTAGACATAGATGGCTGGCTCATGAAGTTATTGATTACATCATCTTCAATTTGATTCTTAAATTCAAGAGCCTCAACTAATTTCAAAGGTGGATGAATATTTTGTTCCCAATATGTATGTGGATACTTGTGAATGATTACTGTGGGTAGACTTGGGTTGGCAGGTGGGTAAATGATAATGTTTTCTATGGAATATCCTCTAGCAATGGTCATTCTTCCTGTCTGAAAGCCTATGTAAGCATCAGTTGTTTCCAACCAAGGTCGCCCCAATATCAATGGGTGTTCGTCCATACTACTCTTTGGGTTAATAGCTAAAAATTCAGTTGGATATTCTCACAAGTCCATAGAAACTAGGATGTCTTGTAATATTTCTTCTGGTCTAATAATAGACTTGTTAACAAGTTCTAGCAAAGTAGTTGTGGGTTCTAAAGCTGATATGCCTAGATTTTCATAGGTCCCTATGGTTAAGATGTTAATGGCCGCCCCTAAGTCAATCAATATGTTTGGAAAGGACTAGCCAAATATCTCCATAGTTACTATGGGATTCCCTAGATCCTCATATTTCACAGGTGCTTTCTTACCCAATAGTAAGTCAGATAGTGCTCCCACCACATGAACATTGGGTACAGTTTTTTCTCTTTTCACTTGCTTCCTCTGACACAATCCTTTAATTGTCTTGGCGTAGATGGGAATATCTTGTATGGCCTGCAAAAGCGGAATTTTAATGCAAAGGTTCTTCAATTCTCCTAGAATATCGAAATTTGGAGAGACTATCGTTCTAGGCAGCGTTAACCTCTCAAGGAATGGAGGGAGGGAAATCTTAATATTTTCAGGCTTCCCTTGATCAATCATTTCCTTTCCTTGTTCTACTTCTGTTTCAATCACATTTGTTTGTTTAGGCTCTGTTAAAGTTCCTGATTCAAATTGTGGTGAGGTTGTGTATTCTGTTGGCTAGATAATACATCCTAATCTCAGCCTTAGTTCATTACATTACTTCTGTTCAGTTTCAGGGTTTGGATTTTCTACAATCTGAATTAGTTGAACCAACCCATTGTTGGGGTTAGGATTGGGTTGAGCCAGCATTTAAAGCTGTATGATAGGCTGAGGGTTCTGCTAGACTGGGTATGGAGCTGGCAGTGTAGGTTGATTTTTAACTCCTGTCCCCATTGGTAAGTTGGTCATTCCCACAGGTCGCTGCCAATTCTGAGGCAAATTCGTGGGTTGAGAAGGGGAGGTTGGCCACTGGGTTTGACATGGAGTATTTTTCCAATAAGGAGGAGAACAAGGAAAACTTGGCCAATTATTCCCTGAAGAGGGTTGTGTTGGTGAAGGTGGTATAGGAAATGACTGAGATGGCCAATTAGAAAAAGGTGGTTGATTCTGCCAAGCTGCTATAGGGTTTTGTTGGTTAAACTATGGAGAAGAAAAGAACTGAGGCAGGTCTTGAGGCATACTTGGTTGTGCTAGCCATTTTCGATGCTGGTTCATTAAGTAGACTGGTTCTGTCTCTTTTTTTGCTTCTTTGTAAACCGCCTTCAACCCCAAAAGTGAAGGGAAATGGTCTATGGCATGGTCCTTAGTGCAGATAGCACATGTCTAAACCATGTCTAATGCACATTCCCCTTGGCTATGCTTCTTATGACAGCATGGGAAAAAGACAACGAAGTTCAGTTCTGCTATAGCTTGCTTCTGCTTGGCTTGTAGGAAATCAAGATGTGTTGTCAAATTACCCAAGATGCTAGTTTTAAAATATTCTAAAAGATTACCAAACTCTGCTCTAGTTACGTTGCCACTGGACTGCTTAGGATATTTTTTTGTTGAGTCTCGTCCAATTGGCCTATTTCACGTGCTACCCTAAGAGGACTTGATACACATCGAAATAATATCATCATATTCATCTTGGTATATGTCTCATTTTCCCATTATGTTAATTGTTTCAACCCATTCTTCTTTCATTCCCTTAATCATTGTTCCTTTTAAGATGTCTTTGAATAGTGCAGTATATGGAGACCTTTGTAAATTATATTGAATTATTTCAACATATTCTTCTAATGTCTGATTGTCCTTTGCAGACATATTGAAGATTTCATCTTTTAATTCTCGAGTCTGGCAATAATATTGATATTTATTAAGAAAAGTATTCTTCATTTGGTCCCAGTTGTTGATGGTTCCTCCACCGAGCCCCATGAACCAACGTAATGTTCTCCCCTTCAAAGTAGAGGGGAAAAATTTCAGTTTCTGAGGGTTAGTGATGTAGTCATACCCCCTACATAAGACATCGAATTCAAATAGAAATGAATCATGATATTTGTGGTCAACCCATGGAAGGTGGGGATGTTTTGTAAGGGAATGGATTTCATAGGGGCATTTTCAGCATGATCAACAATGGGATACACCAATTTCGATGTCTGCCTATGATTCTGGTTTTGATTTTTTGCCATTTGAGCAAAGATATGCCAGTAATCCTCAGGGATTTCTTGTTCTGGAGGAATAATCTTAGTGGGATTAGGGGGCAAATGCGGAGGAAGTTTTACAATGCCTCCCCGATCTGGGATATCGAGTGTCTCTATCTCAACTACTCTCTCAGGGGATCCAGGCTCTAGAGTTCTTAACAGAATTGGACTACTAGTTTCTCCTTCCCCTTCTTGCAAATTACACAAACCTACCTCTCTCGAAGGATCAGTACTTACGTGATCAACAATCTAAATGTTTTGTTCAGATCCTTCTGTTTCACTGTGAATCTCAGTGTGGGCTGTAGATGGTGAGACTAATGCCTGAGGGATTATAGTAGGACTTTGAATAGGAATGGGTTTGGGTCCTATGGATGCCTGGGATTCATCTTTCTTAATGATTTTTTCTATATATGTTTTTCTACCAAGGATCACTGGTCCTTTGGGTTTTTTAGATTTAAGTGCATGATTTCTATTTGTTTCTATCTTTTTCTTCCTAGTCATACAACAACAACACCTATTCTACTAGCCTCTGCACGATTATTGGCAAGCGGGCTGCAGAGCAAGAATTTTTCTTGCAAATACGCAGGTTCTTACCTCTCGTTTTTAATACCCAATTATTCGCAGCAAAAAAATATATATATGAATGAAATCATTCTTAAACACTCTGCCCAGCAATGATGCCAAAAATGTTGGTTCACAAAGGTGACTTTTATAGGAAACTTCGATGCTTCTCATTCAATTGTCAACCTAGGGTAAGTCTTTTTATTTCAAGAGTTTGAGCATAGTATATGCAAATGATATCAAGAAAAGCTCCTCTATATTACCGTGAAGAGGATTATCTAATTCTTGAACTTCAATCAATTCAAAGGGAAGTCGAATTGTAAAATTCCGTTAACTATTCTTATCTAACTAATTGCAGGAAAGAGCAACCTACGATTGAAAAACACACTGATTAATTGAACAAAAATCCTACGGAACTGAAAAACAACTTCAATAAATTGGACAGTAATTGATTATCTAATTTTGCAATGGAATTCTCTTTGTAAACTAAATAGCTGACACCTTCTGAATCAATTAAAAACTAGACTCTTTACAGTAATGATGGAAATATCCATTCCTAGTTGTATACAGATTTGAATAGCAGTCATGATGAAGCATAATGAAATGAATGTAAAAGCATAGGAAATTATGGAAGCATATAGCAGCTACCAAAACATGGAATGTAAGCCAGAAAGTATGAACCATAAACTATTCTATAGAAAAATAAATATGTAGTGTTCTATGTTTGTAATTCAACCAATTAAATGATATTTGATGAAATGCATTCGATGGCTGGAATGCAAATTCTGTAACTGAAATTATGGCACAGAGATTGGCACAGAAACTACCAGGGTTGGGCCCAAACCACCAGAAGTCGACTGCTAAGGAAAACTCAGAGAATGACTATTCAAAACACCAAAATTCTTTATTAAGAAGAAGGTTAACACATGAATAAAATTGGACTGTTATGTCCTGATACGTCTATTATAGAATAAAATCCCTATTCATCTCTATTTATCACGTTTTTCTTCGGCCTTTTAAAGGCGATTTCAATCAGAGGTAGCGATATTTTCCAAATGATAGCCCGTTGCTCATGGCAGTCGTTTGAGTTCTTCGGACATGGATATGCCTTTCCATCTTCTTTCGACCCATGGGAGTCATTCTGGTTCCGTTAGTCTCTACCCATTAGTTGTCTTCTTATTTTCGTCGATTCAGCTGCTTTGTTTCCCTGTGAATAAAGATACAATCAATTAGATTCCTGTTGTTAAATGTCCCTTTTACCGTTAGTTAGTTTTTCCTGATTTTACATTAATCTTCCTTTCCTTTACTATTAAGATGAGGAAAATTTCCTAAATGTGTATAAAAATTTGAGGTAAATGTAGGGTGAAAACGTACCTTATTTTCGGCCCAACAACAAGTAGGTTCAACCTTCTCAAAGAATCATTCACAATTAGTTTTATGAGGCCATGATGGGCCAAGTGCTGATATTTTTTTTGTCTCACATTATGGCTCATGTATTTTATGGAGTTCAGGAGAAAGTGAGGGATGCTTAATCTCTATTCTAGAGTTATTTCTCCCTAAAACCTAAGTTCATTTAACAATCTGAAATTATACCCATAGACCACACTAATTTTTCCTTCACAAGAAATAAAATTCATGATATGGAAGGCTACTTCATCCCAAGAGTATGGAAGGCTTTCTCTCCTTATTCCATTTTTGTCTTCAATGTACTCTTCTCCTGGTAGAAAGAAACTCTTCTTCGCTATAGTGCTAGGCATTCTTTCCTTAACCCATTTGAATCCTAAGGGAAAAGTTGTAACTCTGCTTATGAGTTTAGGTCATAACATGATGGCTAGGCCTCTAACCATAGTGGTGTCTCTCTCTTCTACGTGTGAGTGCAGAGCCACTACAGATTATCTAGCTATCTCTTCATCAAAACCTTTCAAAAGCTCAAAGAGCCCTAGCCATTGGTGATTTCAAAAGATTTCCATGACTTGAGGATGCTGCATAATTCTCTTAATATCAGTAGGATCCCTTCTATTGAATCCCCCTCCCATTGTAATGGCTATGATATGAAGGTGGTGAGAGGTTTGAGATTTATTTCTTGGAGATGGAAGTATTGAAACAAAATGCAAGAAATTTTGTGTTTACTCTTTAATTGCCAAATTTACTTTGCTGGGTGTAAATTTCATGGAGAATTTTCAGTGCTAGAGGATGGAAACCACTTTCCTTTGTCCTATATTGTTTTTATTTGAGATATGGTGGCTTTGGGAATAAAATTCAGCCACAGGTGACTCTGTGTTGCCTTCTAAACCCTTATTGATCTGCTTATGAAGTTTCCTGTAGCACAACAGTGCATGCAAGCTCAAACCTAGATGTTTCTCTCCCAATGGATCCCACTTCTCTCTTTCTCTTGCTACTATTTGAAATTATCAACAAAATGGTGAAAATGAGACAAATCCTACCTTTATTTCATTTTTAACAAAATTTGGAGCATTGTGTTGAGTCATACTTAACATGATTTTTCCTCTTTGAGACCATTGGTCCCACTCTAGTTAATAATTTTTGAGCATCATGATCACCTTAATTGTACCTAATACACTCTCTCTTGACTTGATTTGACTCGTCTAGGTGGCATGCACTTTCATTTTTCCTCCAGTTTCACTTTACTAAGGTGGCCAAGTTAACTGGCCACCTTTTTGCCTTTTAAATTTCTAAAACTCGACATTCAACCATTTTTTTCATTATGGATGAATAGCAAGAGGTGAAGGGCCATACTTGAGCCTACCCTGTGTTGGTGAAGTGTTGAATGAGCTGGTGCAAGGAGTTGGAGCTGGTGGTGGAAGCCATGATCTTTTCTTTGTTGTATCTTCATTTCTTATTTATTTTCTAAGTGAGAAGCTTTTTTCTGAGTGAGATGCTTAATATTGTTTTTGTTTTTTTTGGAAGGTGTTGCATGGAGGTCTTCAGGTGCCATGGTTGGTGTGCTTGCCCTCTTGGAGTCTACTGGTGGTCTTCTAGATTCATTCTCATCATCTTTCCTTCATCTTTGGCCTTGATGTGCCATACATGTATTTTCTACAGGAAACTTTCTAATGCCTGTAGGAGTCTTCTTCTTGCCTATTCTTGCTTAATTTTGGTTAGAAATGGAGGGATATGGTTCATGGAGGCTATGGAGGTATTCATGGAAAGAATGGAGTGGAGGATTGGCAAGTGAAGGGGTCTTATGCCAAGTTTCCAATGATCTAGCTGCTAATGGTGCAACATAGGTTTTAAAGAGGGAATCCTTGTGCATGGACTAAAATAAGGGTTTTGGAATGGTAGGTATAGGAAAAAAATGAATTATCATGCTCCCCTTGAAGTTTAGAAATCCCTGAGATAGCTGATTCCTCCATGAATGGATTTCTTTTAGCATTTACCAGAGTTTCCTGTAGCGCTATAAGAATTCTCTAGCTTCTCGACTTGCCTATAGAAATTACATTTTAGGGAAAAAATGAAATATTTTCCGATCTAAGGGTTTAAATGGATGAAAGGATGTATGATGGAGTGGCTTATGGAGTGTGCAAGCAAAGGATAAGATAAAATGAAGAGAAATTGCTCCTCTGGATCCCAAAAACTATCTTTGATTAATAAACTCGAAAACAGAAAAACACATAGGTACATTGGTATTATTATTCTTTTTCCTTTTTTTTTTTTTTTGAAGGCAAGTGGGCTGCCTCCATATAGTTTTTAAACCAACAGTCCTGGCTTGGGCGCCTTAGAGAGTTTTTCACCCAAGAATTTTTTATTCTCTGTTTTTTCTTTTTTTCTTCTTGCTCCATGATTTCCTCATGGAGGTTTTCAACCCTGCAGTTGGCCTAGGGTGCCTCAGAGAGGTTTTCACCCATGCCTCTGTATTTTTTATATATATACTTTTTTTTTTGGGGGGGGGGGCTGGAAACTATGGATTTTCCGATGACATACACCTCCCTGTTTATGGAATTTATAAATTATGCCCTAGACAGGGGCTTCTTGTAAATCTTAAGCCTATAACCATTGACAAGTAGGGTAATTCCTTCCTCATCTATGGTCTGATCTAAAGTGTGCCATTATCATAACATTTTTCTAGTTTGTAGGGTCCCAACCATCTTGTCATTAATTTTCTTTTGAAATCCTTAAACCTTGAGTTATACAACAACACCCAATCTCCTTCTTGAAAGGTATTTTCCTTAATGTAATTGTCATGCCAGACCTTCCTTTGCAGCTGAATCACATATGTGTGAAGGAGTGCTTGCATCCTAAACTCATCCAATCCATTTAATTGCAACAACCTCTCTTTTTGAGCCTTTGATATATCTAGGTCCAACTCAGCTGCCATCCTTAACGTGTTGAAATCAAATTCAATTGAAAGCATAACTTTCTTGCCATAGACCATGTCATAAGGAGTGAATCATGTTGTTGTTTTCGAAGTAGTGTTGTAGGCCCAAGTAGCTTCTATCAATCTGTTCACCGAATCTTTTATGTTGTTTCTCACAACCTTGGTGAGGATATTCTCCAAGGCTCTGTTGGCCACTTCCATTTGGCCATTTGCTTGAGGGTGGTAGGCAGTGGAAGTCTTATGCTTTATCTTGTGCCTTCTCAAAATATTATCGATGAGATGAGATGTCAATTGTGCCCCCTGATTAGTGACCACTTCTCTGGGGTATCCAAATTTGTAGAAAACATTCTCCCTCATAAATCATGTTACTTTCTCCTTGGTTTCTACATTTATAGCTCTTGCTTGAGCCCACTTTGTCAAGTATTTAGTGCAGACAATGATATAATTTTTCTGTCCAGATGGTGGATCAATAGTTCTAATGAAGTCCATGCCCCACTTGTCAAATGGATTAAGGGCCACCTGAGGGTGTAAAGGAATCTCATCCCTCTGTGTAGGTTTCCCCATCCTTTGGCACTAGTCTCACCTACTAGTGTATCTTCTAGCATCTCGATGAAGGGTAGGCCAATAGTATCCTACCTACAAAACTTTGAAGGTAGTCCTTTTGGCAGTAAAATGGCCTCTACAAGGGCTATCATGACATGCATAGAGGATATCAAAAAATTATTCCTCCCTCAGACATATTCTAAGAATTCGCTCAGGGCCTAGCTTGAAGCTATTTCCCCCAATCTATGTGAAAGGGGTGCTTTTTCTGATGATCTTGCTTTTCTCCTTGACTAAGACATTAGGAGGGAAATTTTCAACAACCAAGTAGTTAGCTATGTCATCAAACCATGGTGAGAGTGTTGATATAGCGAAAATATGTTCATCTGGTAGTTGGTCATCCACCATTCCTTCTTCATCTATAGATAGAGATAACCTGGATAAAAAAATTGCAACAACATTCTCCTTTCCAGGTTTATCAACAATGGTTAGGTCAAATCATTGTAATAGTAACAACCATCTAATTATCCTAGCATTAACATCTGGTTTGTTCATTAAATATTTGATGGCTGCATGGTTAGTGTGTACAAAGGTTTGCTACCTAGTGACATAATGTCTGAATTTTTTTAAATCATGGAAAATGGCTAACATATCCTTCTCTGTGATAGTGTAATTGAGCTCGGCCTTAGAAAATTTCTTATTGATGAAATAGATTGCATAAGGTAATTTGTCTTCTAATTTCCCTAATGTTGTCCCCACAGCTTAGTCTGATGCATCTGTGTGGATGTGGAAAGGCAGAGTCCAATTTGGATCTCAAAGAATGGGGGCAGTATTTAAATTTCCCTTAATTATCTCAAAATCTTCTTGACAAAGACTGGACAAAGTAAACTCAGAGTATTTGGCCATCAAACCAAATAGTGGTGGGGCCAACTTGCTGAAGTATTTGATGAATCTTCTATAATAGCTAGCTAAACCTAAGAAACTCCTAACATCTCTCTACTTTTGAGGAGCATGTACCCTTTTGATGATGGTGATTTTGTTTGCGTCCATGTGTATTCCTACTTGGGAGATTGAGTGTCCCAATACAACTCCTGCTCTTTTTAGGAATTCATAATTTTTTGGGCTTAGGGAGAGATGCATCTCAACGCACCTTCTCGACACTTTTCCCAAATTGGAGAGAGCCTCCTGGAACTCATCCCCATATGGTGTGAAATCATCCATGTAGATTTCAACTGAGTCATGGACTAGCTCAGAGAAAATGCTCAAGCCAACTCTTTGGAAGGTAGCTTGGGCATTGAAAAACCCAAAGGGTAGGATGCGGTAAGTGAAGGTACCCCAAGGGCAGGTGAAAGTAGTCTTGTCCTGGTATTCAAGGCTAATTTGGACCTGGTTATACCCACTGAACCCATCTAAGAAGGAAAATAACTTTTTTCCTGCAAGTGAATCCAGGACTTTGTCTATAAATGGCAAAGGGAAATGGTCCTTGGTGGATTTGTTGAGTTTATAATAATCAAAATAGATTCACCATTTTCCATTCTTCTTTGGAACTAGGACAATAGGAGATACCCACTCACTGTCTGATATAGGATAAATGAAACCTACATCCAACAATTTCTGCAGTTCTTCCTTGACTATGTCCTTTAGAGCTGGCTTCATCTGCCTTTGGGGTTGGTACATAGGCTTGCATCATTATTTAATGTAAATATGATGTCTGCATACTGAGGGATGCACCCCTTTCATGTCCTTGCAATCCCAAGAAAATGCATCTACGTTTTCTTTCAAAAGTTGGCATAGTTGCATTTCTTCTTCATCTGAGAGGTTTGAGTTTATTTTCAGAGATATGGATGGGCCAAACTCTATAGCCTTGGTGTTTTCAGAGGTTGTATCAACTGAGTGAAATTCCATCTAATGTTGGCTTTAAGATTCTTTGACTAGGTTTTCAAGCGGGATGTTAGTGGGGGACTGCTTTTAAATGACATGGCTGATGAGTTCATCTTCATCAAGCTACCCCCCTCTAATAATAGTATCTATGTTACAAATGGGGGTAGTGTTGTATGCATCACCTTCTTCATCCTCTAACCATATAGGTATATCATGATAAATGGAAGGTTGGGCTGGAGGATATAATACCATCTGTTTAGACAAGGGCTCATTCTTAATAGTCATGTTTTTAGCCCCGCAACTGATATAAGCATCGGAAATGGCTAACTAAGGTCTCCATAATATGATAGAATATCCATTGAACTTTGTTTTTGGCTACATAACTAGGAAATATGTAGGATACTCCCAAGAGTCAATTGAAACCATAACATCCTCAAAAATTCCTTTCGAAGTTACTGTGGACCAATCTGTAAGTTGCAGAAATATTGTGGTTTTCCTCAGAGTCCCTTGGAGGTTGATTTTTAACATAGTTTCCTTGGTAAGGACATTGATGGAAGAAAAAATATCTGTGCACATCTAAAACTAGACTGCCATGGTCGAGGTACTTTGGAAAGATCACCCTTCCCAACATTAAGTGAGACAGTTGTCATATTGCATTGATGGTGGGGGTATATTTATTCTTTCTCCTAGGTTTCTTGAAGAAATTTTCCTTGATGAGCCTATTGTAAATAGGGACATACTTAATAGCCTAGAGAAGGGGTACCTTTACACACAATTTTTTCAGTTCTCCCAAAAGTTTAGTGTCCTCTAGGGTGTGCTGACTGGAATGGATCAAGTGCTTGGGAAAAGGATGTTGTTGGATCTAAGTGTTACTTTCTTCCTTTTCCTCCTCAACGTCTACAGGTGGCGATGAGGGTGGTTGTCTTGGAGTACTCTTCTCGACTTGAGATTTATCTCATGTATGTCCATGACATAAGTTGGTTAGGATGTACCTCCACTATAAAACTGTTGTGTTTTTCTGTTGTTCAGGTTTAGATTGGGTTGTGTAGGCATCTGTGGAAACTTGGATAGAGAAACATGAGTAAGCTGAGGTTGAGGTTGGGGTGGAGGCATTAGAGCAGGTGGTTGATTATGTTGAGGCCTCCACCCTTGGTATGGATTGTTCCAATGAGTTTTCTGAGGAACATATTGCTGAAATGGTTGGTTCACAGGTTGAGGATGATATGGAGGGTTGTAAGGCGAAGTGTTATGAAACCAACTCCAAAAATAGAACAAAAGAGAGATCCACGCCTTAGAAATAAGACACTTCGAGGGGGAAACCTCCAATACATTACATAAATGAACAATTCTTGGATGATACAAATGACAAAAGTTCCTTTCTATATATAGGAGTCCATGGGGCCACAATGTAATCCTAGCCGACCTAAAAAAATGTAAAGGCACAATAATAACGACATGGGGGTTACAGGGGTACAACAATAACAAAAAGGGGGTTACACTAACAACAATAAGTGACTAAACTAGTAATATAGGGACCTAACATGCTCCTCTCCTTCAAAAAAGTGTTTTCCTGAATTCTTGAGTAGCTCCGAGTACTTCTATATAAAATTCTCATCCTCCCATGTAGAATCTTTAGTGGGTAAGTTATTCCATTTTATGAGATACTTTGAAATTGATCGATTTCGTAGCTGTCGAGTTTTTTTTTTCGTGGCTGCTTCAGGTTCCAATATGGTTTTTCCTTCCTCATCGAGTTTTGGAAATATTGTTTGAATTGGAAGTTTTTCCCATATAACCTTCTTTAAGCATGAAAAAAGGAAAACTGGATGCACTCGCGAAGAAGCAGGAAGATCCAATTTGTATGCCATAGTACCAATATTTTGCAACACCTTGTAAGGACCATAGCACTTTGGAAATAATTTATTATCCTTCTTAGCTTGCTTGAGGGAAATTTGTTTGTATGGTTGTAGTCGTAAAAATACCCAGTCTCCTACATCAAAACTTCTCACACTGCGATGTTGATATACCTCTGGTTTCATTCAATTTTGTGACAAATTTAGGTTATCCTATAAGAGTTGGAAAACTTCTTGTTGATGCTCGATGTGATCTTCCACTACTTGAACCCTATAATTTTCCCTTAAATAATATGTGATGAACAGTGGATGATATCCATAAAGTGCCATAAATAAGGTCATTTTTGCTGCAGTATGGAAGGAAGTGTTATACCACCATTCAGAGAGAGGTAACCACTTGACCCATTGTACTTGCTTATCAGATAAAAAACAACGAATATATCCTTCAAAACATTTATTCACTATCTCAGTTTGACCATCGATTGAGAATGATAAGATGAGCTATGAGCTAGTTGAGTACCCAAACAAGAAAATAATTCCGTCCAAAAATTTCCTGTAAAAATGGGATCTCTGTCATTTACAATAATCTTCGAGTTTCCATGTAGATTTTGAATTGTTTCCATAAATTCAGTAGAAACTGTACTTTCTTTAAATGGATGAGAAAATGAACAAAAGTGTGCATACTTTGTAATTCTATCAACTACCACCATGATGACACTCTTTCCTTTGTACTTAGGTAAACATGTGATAAAATCCATTGAAATCTCCTCCCAACATTGACTTGGAATGGATAAAGGTTGTAGAAGACCTAGGGTCTTAATTGTCTCAGCTTTGTTTTGCTGGAAAGCCAAACATTCTGCCAAAAACTTTTGAATATTAGATTTAAGGCCATCCCAAAAAATTCTTTCTTCACCCTGTGGTAAGTTTTTAAAAATCCCGAGTGTCCTCCCAAAGGAGAAGTGTGCAATTCCAAAAGAATATTTTGTTTCAGTTGGGAATTATTGCAAATATATAAGCGGTATTTGTACCATAAGGAATAATTTTTCGAACTAAATGTATCAGATGTACTAGGATGTTGTTGCAACTTTTGAATGAGTGTCCACACTTCTTCACCCTTCTTCCATTCATCCCTTGCTTCAGTTATCCAATCTAGCTGGATAATAGAAATGGCATAGAGCAATGCTTGCACCTCTTCATCCTTTATTGAGAGTGCATATGCAACAACATTTAGCTTCCATTTTTTGTAGACGATTTCAAAGTCATAACCCAACATCTTTGTGACCCATTTTTGCTACTCTTATGAAGATATTATTTGTTCTAAAAAGTGTTTAAGACTATCATGATCATTTTTTCCCTTGAAGTGTCTTCCCATTAGGTAAGGTTGTCATTTCTTTAGTGCATGTAGTATTTCCAACATTTCCTTCTCATAAATAGCCTTTTGTAAATACTTTCCTTTGACTGGATGAATTTCAAAAGAAATGGGTCTTCCTTCTTGCATTAAAACAACACCAATTCCATTTCCTAAGGCATCACATTCCAAAATAAAGGTTTTTGTGAAGTCTGGCATAGCTAGGACTGGTGTTAGGCACATTTCCTCTTTAAGGTGTTCAAAGGCCTTAGTTGCTTCAGGAGTCGATGAAAATGCATCTTTCTTCAATAATGTTGTTAGAGGTGATCATGCTATTCTCCCATAATTCTTAACAAACTTGCGATAATACCCTGTTATCAGAGAAATCCACGCAACTGCTTTATGGTTGTGGGGAATTCCCATCACTTAATCGCATTAATTTTTTTAGGGTCTACCCTAACACCCTCTTGAGATACAATATGATCCAGATATTCCACCTCTTGTACTCAAAAGAAACATTTGGATGTTTTTGCATATAATTTTTTCTCCTACAATAGTTTGAGCATCGTATCAACATGTTGAACATGATCCTTCCAAGACCTGTTGTATATTAGTATATCATCAAAAAATACTAGCACAAATTTTCTAAGTGTTCAAAAATGGAATTCATCAACCCTTGAAATGTAGAAGGTTCACTGGTAAGGCCAAAAGGCATGGCCAAAAATTCATAATAACCCTCATGGTTTGGAAATGCTATTTTCAAAATTTCTTTAGTCTTCATTCTAATTTGAGGATATCCTCAACGAAGATCCAACTTGGTAAAATAAATTTCTCCATGTAATTCATCCAATAATTCATCAATCATAGGAATGGGAAATTTATCTTTAATAGTGAGCTTATTGAGCTCCCTATAATATGGACGCATGTGCCATGATCCATCCTTCTTGTGCACCAATACTACTAGAGCATAGAAATATCTTTGACTAGGTTGAATTATACTAGACTCTAACATTTCTACAATCATACGTTCAATTTCACTCTTTTGAGCATAAGTATATTTGTAAGGCCTGATGTTTGGAGGAACAATTCCTGGAATCAAATGAATAGCATGATCATGATCATGAATAGGTGGGAGTCCTTTGGGAGTTTTAAACACCTTGGAATGATTGTCCAAGACTTTTTGGAGATTTGGAGAAATAGATGATTTTGATGTTGGAACTTCTAGTGAGCATAATTGTGCAATTACGCCTCGTTGTTATTTCTTCAGAATCTTTGTCATGACATTATATCTTATTATCTGTCCAAGCTTCCCTGTGATACCCTGTAATTTGATTTCCTTTCCTTCTGAAAAAAATTTCTTGAAAATTTCTTGAAAATTAAAAGCTACCATCCCCAAAGATTGTAACAATTGTACTCCTAGTACAACATTAGCACCTCCCATTGGGATGGAAAGCATTGGACTATTCAATACATATTCCCCCATGGCTAGCTTGATATTATGGCATTTTACAAAGCAATTTATAGTTCCTCCATTTGCGACCATCACTTGAAATTCTGGTGCTGGTTATAGGAAACAATTCAATTCCTTGGCTACCTTACAATGAATAAATTATGGGTACTACCCGAATCAATCAACACTATTACCTTTTTCTTCTTGAGATGTCCTTCTATCTTGAGAGTTTGAGATGTGGTAATTCCTGCCAATGCATTACATGATATGGTCAGACTCATTTCTTCTTCTTCTAGGGTTCGTTCATGGTGTATATCCTCTTCTTTTAAAGTTTCTTGTTCATTTAACTACTCCTCTTCACAATCTATGTAAAATAATTTCTTCTCAGCACACTTATGACCTTTAGTGTATTTTGTATCACAACTGTAGCAATGCCCTTTTGCTATTTTTTCTTCCAATTTTTGTGTTTTCAACCTTGTATCTTGTGGAAGTCTAGGAGTATCAACACTTCAATCTTTATAGATGTGAGTGGTAGGCTTCCTTGTCGCCATAATTTTACATTCAATTTTTCTTGCCAACCTGAATGCGTTCTCCAATGAATCAATTTCCGGAACGCAAACTTCATGTTGGATTTTATCCTTTAAAGTACCTATGTAGACATAAATCCTTTGTTCCTATGGAATATCAATTACCCTTATATTCAATTTTTGGAAGTCCTCAATGTGCTCCACCACTTAACCATTTTTTTTGAAATTTATCAATTGGATAAAGAAGGTGTTGCTCTTTGTATCCTCATAATGTGCTATCATTTCCTTCGTAAAAATTTACCAAGTGACAATTTATTTACGGGAGCAAAGCCATCAATACCATACGAATGTATTTTGTTCTAAATGTAAATTTTCAATGCGTACCTTTGTGTATTTTGAACATTATTGAGATCAAAATATTGCTCCATATATAGTATCCATGTTATGGGATCCTTGCCATCAAACTTCCTCATATCCATCTTTGGAATATGGTGGTTCTTCAATCCAAAATTAGAGTTTATGAAATCATGAGTAACATTAATTTTGCTCTCATCATGAGTTTCCTCTACTATATTTCGCCAGTAGGAAACATTCCTTGTATCAACTTTGTAAAACCTTCCATGTCTTCTTTTAGATCATTCTTCAAGTTTTCCATGTTGTTTTTCATGTCATCCATCTTAGCTTCCTTGCTAGCTTCCATGCCATCCATCTTAGCTTCCACGCCTTTCTTCAAACCATCCATCTTCTCTTCCATGCCTTTCTTTAAAACTTCCATTTCATTTTTTGTTGCTCTTTGCGAGAGCGAAATTTGGTGCACTTGCTCTTGTAATTTTGATAGATCATGTTGCAATTCTTCATCTTCATGAGTCATAGTAGAGTATCATGAGTGCTTAAAGGGTGTTGAATTCTTTTTAAGGGGAATTTTAGAACCCAATACTGATATCTATGCTCAGTAGGCCCTTGGAATCACTTAAAACTGATTTTTCAAACAGGTCTTGTGCAATTTGAAAACAAAACACACCTTTTTCTTGCGTTTGAGGAGATCGATATTGAAAATGCATTATCTCTGTGATTTCGGACCTTCAATATTTGAAATTTGGACTTGTATTAGCCCTCTTAATCTTCTTTCAAATGCCAAAGGTCTGAGTTGATTTGGATTCTTCAAGTCAAATTTATGCCCAATATCCCATAACGACCTAATTTTGGACTAGTTCAGTAGAGCAAATTTGTACGATGTGCCATGTGCCACTGTTTCCTCCTTCGGCTCTGAACTTGATACACATGAAACTGCATTCCATGTACTTGCAGCCACTTTTTACATAATTCCAATCTGATGCTCAGAGAGAGAGTTATGACGATTTTCCCAAGCTCACCTCTTTGAGATGAAATTCAGGAGCCTAAACAAACACTAACTTCCACAGATCATATCTCCGAAAATATTGCGAACCAAGATCGACTTTGCTCTATAAAAATTTTAGCTTCTGAAACTTCATAGAAAAAAGGTTATAGCGAAAATTCCATGATGGTATTTTTAGGTGAAATTTAGGAGCCTAAAAATACCCTAACATCCATAGATCATATCTCTGAAAATATTGCAAACCAAGATCTGAAATTTTTACAAGACGCTCCTCGGAATTTTGGCTTCGCTCTCTAAAAATTTCAGCTTCTGAAACTTCGTACAAAAACATTTATAGCACAAATTTCACGATGACCTGTTTGGAGTAGCGAAACCCTAGAATCGAAAGCTCCGATACCAAAATTTATGAAACCAACTCCAAAAATAGAATAAAAGACAAATCAACGCCTTAGAAATAATCCACTTCGAGGGGAAACCTCCAATACATTACATAAATGAAAAATTCTTGGATGATACAAATGAAAAAACCTCCTTTCTATATATAGGAGTCCATGGGGCCATAATGTAACCCTAGCCAAACTAACAATAATAATGCAAAGGCATAATAATAAAAATATGGGGTTACAGAGGTACAATGATAACAATAAGGGGGTTACACTAACAACAATAAGGGACTATACTAGTAATATAGGGACCTAACACCAAGCAGGAGGTGTAGGCCAGGATGGAGGAGTGGGGGTGTATCAAGATTGCATGGGTGCATTATGATTATTGTGATAGTAAGACTAAGGTGCACCTTACATATCCTGTTGATATGACCTAAGGCCTTGAGGCCTTCTCTAATTGATGAAACAAATTTTATATGGTCCTAATTTCCCACCTTAATATACATCTTTAAGTATAGGTAAGGAGGGACACTTGTCTGTGGCATGATTCTCCTCATATACTAAGAAAACCTCTATGAATTTTAATGGAAATTAGTTTCTAGGGTGTTTTCTAGTACATCTAGGGAAAAATATAGCCAAGGACCTTTCTGCTTACTCTTGCTTCCTCTTGACCTGCATTGTGTCCATTTTCAAGGAAAAGATGTGCAAAATGTCACTTTTGAAGTCCTCCAACATATTTCCAATCTCAATATTGATGGATGTGGAAGAGGAATGGGTATTTTTTGTACCTTGGCCAGCTCTGCCTTTATTCCTAGTTTCCCTAGAATTGTCCCTGAAGACATTTTTTATTGTTTCATAAGGCAGCTAGTAGATATATCCTCCTGATAACATATTGACGGTTTCTATCACCTCCTCCTTGATCCCTCATAGAAGTACTATTTTAAGTGATCCAGGATCAAGGGTGCAGTTGGCTCTCTTATAGTTTAACCGAAACCTATCTTCATAATATTCTAGGGATTCATCAGGCCCTAGTGTCATCCTGAATATCTCATCTTTAGTTTCCTTTGAACTATATTAGTCCCTATACTTTTTGTTGAAGGCCTCTTGCATATGTGCCCAGTTAGTCATGTTGTTCCCAGGTAGACCAATGAACCAGCGCAAGGCTACATCCTTAAGGGTAGATGGGAATAGCTTCAGCTTTTGATCATCTGAAGCAAGTCATAGGTCCTACAGGGAACAAAAAATTCAAACATGAATGTGTTAGGATATTTAGAGGTAAGTCCATGAAATTGTGGAAGGGATAAGGGGCTAATGTTCTTCATTTTAGTTTCCTCATTTTCCCTCTCTAATGGGAAAGTATCCCTTGGCTTTAGTTTCATCCATGGTTGAAATAAGTGAAGCAAGTTACTTAGGAGAAACAATATTTTCTTCTTCTCTAATATGTTCTTCAAAATTTTCAGAAGGCTACCTATGGTGTGTTCAACCTCACAACCACTGAAGAAGAGTGAAGGGTGACCATGTGGTGATGTGGGGGTTTTAGGTAGAAAATTTCCTTGAGTATCCCTACTCCTATGAGGCATGAAAATTATATTTTTTGTATTTTTTTCAATATTTTTGAAACAACATGTTAAAGGAAAGTAGAAAATAATGCTAAAAAAATCAAAGCATCTACTAGACACCTCCTCAAAAACGGTGCCAAAAAGTGGTGAGCCCTGGTATTACACCAACAATTTTGCAACTCCCAGAGGCTGCCCTAATTTACTTTATCAACCCGGGGTTCATAGAAACTTGGAGGTGAAAATTCTATATACACATCAAATGCATTCTCCTCATGTCGGCCTCTTTTAAGGTCTACAAAAGGGTGCTACTTCTAGGGTTTCTGCATGAAGTCTGTCACACTTTTCAATTTAGGGCTATGGTTCTAAATGAAAGAAATCTACACATTAAGTTATAATAAGAAATGAAAGCAACCCAGGCATCTTGCATGAAGCAAATTATTGAATTGAAATTGCATAAAGGAAACTAACCTAATCACACTTTGTTGGGCCAAATTGCTAAGCACACTCTATTCACTCTATGTTCTATTTATGATGCTTTTAATCATGCAGCTTGTTAGTCATCAGTATTTTTCACTATCTTTAGATTAATATAGGATGTTTATGGTTTTTTGAAAACAATATTCCTTGAATATCTTGAGTTTCAGAAATCTCATTGCCTTCATTATCCTTATAAACCTGTTTTAACTATTCCTTAGTTGGTCTTATTGAAGTCACCCTAGTGCTCTTAAAATATTCATTATGGGCCTATACCTCTCATTTTCATCCTTATTTCCTACCTAAGACTTCATTGCCCTATTTTCCCCTGTCAATAAACTCCACCCTCCCTCTAGGGTTTCTTGTTGCCAACTCATTCCCATGTCCCTTTGGGCATAATAACCTATAACAATACTTTGTTTTCACTTGAAAATCTCGAAGTCAAATTTCAGTCAAAAACAGGTCTAAGGACACTCGCATTAGGTCATTAGGGTTATGCATTCTTTCAAGGTCATCCTTGGATATTTCAGGCACTCCATTTCCTTTGCTAGAATCTAGCTCAGATGTAATATAATTTCAAGACATGGTTATTCAAGAAGGACCTAAAATCTCCAGAGAGAATTATCTTCTCATTTTAGAACCTACAAGTAAGAAAAATGGAAAAATTTTAGCACTTTTGCAAGAGTGTTGAAAGATTTATCAGCTGAATGTACTGATGATGTAGACTGTCTACCCTTAAATGAAAACAAATTATAGAAAGGAAAAGAGAAAACACTTGGTCCTATAGATGACTAGGGTTAGGAATTTGTTTGTCCATTTGAGTGCCAAAGTAGTGATCACTTGCAGGAAAATGACATGGAGGAAACGAACAAGGCCAAACATGAAGAAAGTATATCAGAAACGATTGATGGAATATGGAAAAAGGTGAGGTGAACTCAACAGAAATGAATGAACTTGAAAGGGATATAGAGAACCTAGAAGACAACAATGATGATTGTTGTAAAGAATTACAGACACCTAGGGTTTTGAAAAAGTGGCCAGAAAAGGTGGAAAATATGAGTTTAACATTATGGTTGAAACTACAGAAGATTTTGAAGATGCTGGTATGTGTAATCATCCTAAAGTTGTCAAAATAAACATGTCAAGTCTCAATGATCAAAATAAAAGTCAACTTCATGACTTCAACAACCTGCAAGGAAAAAGCGTCAAAGAATGTTAGTGAGAGATTTCAAACATTAGAAATTGGGTTTTGCAAAGTTAAATTAGATCCATCGGCCTATAAAAGCCCATTTTACATCTCAAGAGAACCATTTTTACATTTCAAAAGATCAAGAGTGCTCAGCAAGGAAAAATTTGTGACTTTGCAAGTAGAATTCGGGAAACGTTTCTTGGCGCTGCGCGCTTGAGAGTTGGCACTGTGCCCTTGACAGAGCGTAGTGATCTTGCCAGAAAGCACCCTGTGCTAATTTCCCAAGGTGCTGCAAGCTCGGAGGCTGGTGCTACACACTTGGCTTGGCGCTGTGCCCTTAGCCCTTGGTGTTGTGCACTTAGATAGTGAGGATTTTTGAGCTTTCCAATAGCTCAAATCACTTCAAATATCCTTCAAGTCTTTGCCAAAGGTCCTCCAAGCAATCTTGACAGGTATGTACCTGAAATACACCTTGATTTCAAGCTATTTTGGTCATCATTTAATCAATGGAAATGAAACCCTAATAAGACCCTAATCAAACCCTAGCTGCAAATCAGAGATCACTGTCTATATGCTTATTTCACCCTCCTTAAAGAAAATCAGTCATAAGAAGGGGTAATTACATTGCTTGAGGGTTTTCATTCATATATTTTGCTTCCTTCACTCATTCCCTTCATTTTCAAAGCTTCCATTTCATTCCTTTCCCCTCATCTCATTTCCACTTACACTCTAGGGTTCTATAAAAAAGAGTTTAACATGTCTGAGGTTGAAGAAAGTGGTGGTGAGGAAAAAATGCCAAGGAGACATGATCACAAAGGAGGGAAGATAAATAGATTTGAACCCCTCAATAAAAGGGAGCTTATGGCCTCTCCTCTTACTATATCATGTTTTAAACATGTGGGTCGCTTTAATTCTTGTGAGAAGGTGCAGCAAGTACAGAATCACCCAAAGCTGACAAGACTATTCATCATTAACCTACATGACAAGCAAGTAAATATTGTTGGGGTTACATTTGAGATGTCCACTAATTCCATTGTAGTTGCTACAGGGATACCTACTATGGGGTAAAAGTGGTTCAAACAAGAAAAGCTGGACATGAGTTATTTTGAACCATAACTTAAACCTAGGTATAAAGATCATCGCAAGTCCTTCTTCCCTTTTTCTCATCTACTTGATATATATGCACCCATGATGAAGATAATAATGAAGTATTTGACTTGTGAGGGAAGGTTTTCCCGCCTCTACTCATACCACATCCATCTTATTCATTTCACTAGAGTTAGGATGCTACATATACCATATTATCTTTTTCGTAGCATTTTCAAAATGGCCTACATCGTGCAAAAGAGAGATTATAATCAGAAAATCCAGAGCCTATGTCACCACTCACTCTTCAGGATGGTAGTCATGCATCAGCTACAACAGAAAAACATTCCATGGGAGACCTTCGTTGCCAATGAGGTTTTCACTACTCCACCTAGCCATCATCAACAAGATATTCCTTCATATTCTCATCCTCCCATCTCCAATACTCATGCACCACCATCCACTCACATCCAATCACCTCATCTTGATCCTCCCTCGTCACCTTTTCACAATCCTTCACCATCATCTCATGATACATGAGCATCAAGTAGTGAAAGAAACATTGAAACAGCTGGCGCAAAATGATTGACATTGAGTGATTTCCTTTCACATACTTGAGAGCCCACAGGCAGGTGTTTGCTTCACTTGAGGTGAAAGGGGCCCTACCTTCTTCATCAGCAAAACAAGTTGATAAGGGCAAGGAAAAGGTTGCAGAGCATGTCATGGTTGAAGAGGATGATAAACATGAAATTGAACAGGAGTTTCAGTTAATTGACCTTGAGGATGAGGATGAGGAGAGGATCACCAATATGTTGATCAAAAGCAAGGATGCCAAGATTAGTGAGCTTCAAGCTAATATTGGTAGGGCCAAGAATGTGATAACTATTTTGAGTTAGAAACCCAACATCTGAAGACAAATTATACCATTAGTGAGGTCAAGGAAATCAGAGCTGAGAAAGAGGCTGGAAGAGCCAAGGATTTTCTAGATGAGACCTTGAGCACTTTTGATGACAATGAGGATGAGGAAGCACAACTTCATAGGCAAAGACCAAGGACAATTGGGTTGAATAAGGCTTTAGCTATGGAAAGAGAGAAAGAGGAAGAATTGGCAAAGTAGCTCACTCCAAGTGAGATGCTTTCCGTAGAAATTAGAAAAGATAGCGAATCTTGTCTTGAGAGGGAAAACTTGCATTTAGAGAGTCAGCTAGAGAAGGCCAAGAGAGACACTGACATGTAGAGGAAGATGCCAAAACATTATGCCATGAGAAACAGGATTGTAAGGGCTAAGCTCAAATGATCCCATGCAAATATTTAGGCTCTAAATGAGGAAAAAGAGAAGGAAAAACTGAATATTCTTACTAAGGTGTCCCTCCAAGCCTCCCGACCATGATCAGAATGTTGAGAAAAACACAACAGAAACATAAATAAAACACACAAACACACAATAGAAAAACATAAAGACACAGAGATTTTAACATGTTTCACCCAACCAATCTGGGCTACGTCCACCAAACAGGGGCATCGGAAATCTCATTCATCAACTGGAGAATTACAACAGCAGAGTTTCCCATCTACTTTCCCACTCACCTCACATCCCTCATACTCATTTGCCTCTGCGGGCTTACATTTTATAGCTAGGAGTAGAAACTGAATCATAAATTCACTCACAACAAATATAGGATGCAATAACTCCTCATCAGAATTAAATGGAGTTAGTTTAGCAACAAATCCTATTGTTGTCACATTCATGAGATTTTCTCCAAATTTAATTAAAAGAAATCTCAACAATCACCACCTTGACAAAAATTAGCCTGATACCCTATTCCATTATTATTTTTATCTTTTCTACAAGCCAAGAGAATCCAGACACCATCGTAGCTTCTCTAACAAAACTAGTTTCGTGAACATGTCTGCACAGTTTTCCTTTGTATGCACCTTTTCAAGAGAGACACCTCGTTCAGTGATAACCTGTCTTACAAAATGGTACTTTATAGGTATATGCTTTGATTTACTATGATAGGCCAGATTTTTATCCAAGTGAATTGCACTTTGACTATCTCAAAATAACTTGATGTTGTCGTGCAACCTACCAAACTCACCAAACAAACCTTTCAACCAAACCGCTTCTTTGCAAGCATGTGAAGCAACTATGTATTTTGCTTCTGTAGTGGATAAAGAAACAATGTTCTATTGCTTTGACATCCAGATAATAGCTCCACCTGCAAGAGTAAAGACATATCCTGAATTTGACCTTCTCTTATCCAAATCACTTGCAAAATCGGAATCAACATATCCACAAACAAATTCACTACTTCTGTTATAAGTGATACAATAATCACTTGTGCCTCTCAGATACCGAAGCACCCATTTCACTATTGACCAGTGTTCTTTTCCTGGATTTTCCATATACCTACTGACAACCCCAACTGCATGTGAAATTTCTAGTCGTGTACAAACCATTGCATACATCAAACAACCTACTACATTGGCATATGGAATTCGAGACATATATTCCTTTTCTTCATTTGTGTTAGGACATAAACTTGAAGAAATATTAAAATGGGAAGCTAAAGGGACTAAAACAAGCTTCACATTGTTCATACCAAACCTCAAGAATATTTTCTCAATATACTTCTTTTGTGATAGCCAAAGCTTAACATTACTCCTATCTCTGAAAATTTCCACGCGCAAAATCTGTCTTGCTGCTCCTAGATCTTTCATATCAAACGTCCTAGCCATCTGAGCCTTTAAACTATTGATCTCACTTATGCTTTTGCTTGCTAAAAGAATATCGTCAACATATAGCACTAAGATAATGAACATGCCATTACTCAATTTCTTAAAGTAAACAAAATGATCATATTCACTTCTTATATAATTTTGACTCATCATGAAAGAATCAAATTTCTTGTACCATTTTCAAGGTGACTGCTTCAGACCATACGATGATTTCTTGAGCCTGCAGACAAATTTCTTGTTGAGAATTAGAACAAACCCTTCCGGTTGTTCCATGTAAATCTCCTCATCTAAATCTCCATGTAAAAATGAAGTTTTAACATCTAGTTGCTGTAATTCTAAATCAAGTAAAGCAACTAATGCTAACACAATCTGAATTGAAACAATTTTAACAACTGGTGAAAATATGTCATGAAAGTCAATTCCTGATTTCTAAGAAAAACCTTTCACGACCAACCTCGCTTTGTACCTGTCTTCTTTATCATCAACAACCCTTTTCAATTTGTAAACCCATTTACATCTTACAGTTTTTCTGTCTTTAGGAATTTCAACCAGATCCCATATGGCATTCTTGGCTAATGCCTTCATCTCGTCCTTCATAGCCTCTTTCCACTTACCACTGTTAGAACCTTCTACAGCTTCCTGATAGCACAAAGGTTCGTCATCATTAGCGGTTAAAGCAACTGAAGTAACATAATCATCATACCTTTTAGGAGGACATATGATTCTCGTAGATGTCCTTAAAGATGTTTCTGGTACTTCCACAATTTGCTGATTATTATCTGTAGGAACTTCTTCATGATCTACATCTAAAACATGTTCATGATCTACATCTGAAACTTTTTCATGATTTTCATCTGAAACTTATTCATCTGGACTATCATCAGTATTTGAACTGGTTTCAAACTGAATGTGTTGAAGCTTAGGTACATTATCCTGTTTCAATTTATCATCTACATCTAGATTTTCAAGTGAAGATTCATTAAATTTAACATCTCTGTTAATGATGATCTTGTGAGTAGTAGGATCCCACAACCTATATCCCTTAGTCCCATCACCATATCCAACAAAGATATATCTTTTTTATTTAGGATCTAATTTAGAACGCTGATGTTTCGAAACTAGAGCATATGCATCACAACCAAAAACTTTCAATTTAGAATAATCACATGGATAACCTTTCCATACCTCTTGAGGAATTTTACATCCTTTTGCAGTTGATGGTGATCGATTTATCAAATAGCAAGCCGTAGATACAGCTTCTATCCATAATTCCTTCTACAAATTGGCGTTACTAAGCATACTTCTTGCTCTGTCTAAGAGAGTCCTGTTCATGCGTTCAGTAACTCCATTTTGTTGAGGAGTATATACAGTATTTTCATGACATTAGATCCCAGCTTCCTTGCAATAATTATCAAATTCCTTTGAAGTAAACTCACCACCATTGTCATTTCTTAAACATTTAATGGTTCTTCTAGTGATGTTTTCAACCAATGCTCTAAACTCTTTGAAAACAGTGAATACATCATACTTCTTCTTTAACATATAGACCCACATTTTTCTAGAGAAATCATCAATTAAAGATACAAAATATGATGATCCTCCATATGAGGTTGTAGGAGATGGACCCCAAACATCAGAATGGATATAATCAAGAATTCCCTTACTAGTATGTTTTCCAGTTTTAAACTTTTGCTTGCTTTGTTTCCCATATATACAATGTTTGTAGAAATCTAACTTAGAAGATTTTAAGCTAGGAAGTAACTTACGATCAGATAAAATTTTTAATCCTCTTTCGCTCATATGGCACAACCTTTGATGCCATAGACGAATAGAATTACTGTTGTTTTCAGATACTGTAGAAGCATGATTTGACTCTGTTCTTCCTTCTAACTGAAAAAGATTTCCAACCTTATTTGCTTTCATTACTAGTAAAATTCCTTTATAAACTTTCATTACTCCACCTTGAATAAAGGTTTTATATCCATTTGTGTCTAGTACTCCTAGTGAAATGAGGTTTTTTCTGAGTTCGGGCACGTGTCTTACATCAGTTAAAATTTTATTTGTCCCATCAAACATTTTAATCTGGATGCTTCCAATTCCCACAATATTACATGAGACATCATTTCCCATGTAAAATACTCCATCATTGATTGATTTATAAGTTTTAAACCACTCTCTATGAATGCACATGTGATTTGACACACTAGAATCTAACAACCAATGTTGATCATGATTAGACAAACTAACTAATAACACTTCATCACTCATACCTAAAACGGATGCCGAACCTATATTTGTCGTGTTTGCTTCTTTCTTTTCTATCGAAGAGTCTGCTTTGGATGTTTGGTGTCTCTTCCAACAGTCCTTCTTCAAATGTCCCGATTTGCCACAAAACCAGCACTTTACCTTACTCTTCTTCCCTTTAGATTTTGACCGCAAGTTGTTGTGCTTACTGAAGCGTCTTTCTTTAGAACGACCTCTAACCATCATTGCTTCTGATGTAGAGGTTTCTGAATTTTACCTTTTCCTTGTTTCTTCAAAAAGCAAAGCTCCAACAACATCATCAAATTCAATGATTTCTGATGAACTAAGACTTATAGAAGTAAAAAAATGATCCCATGACTCGGGCAAGGAGCATAATAAAGTTACAGCTTTATCTTCTAATTCAAATTTTACTTCTATACTTTCTAACTGCACCAAAGAGTATTAAAGGTATTCAGATGATCAGTTATTGTTGTACCTTCCTTCATGGGCAAGCTATACAACTGTCACTTCAGAAGAATCCTATTGGTTAAGGATTTTGTCATGTACAGCTTTTCAAGCTTTGTCCACAAACCCACAACAGTTTCCTCTGACATGATGTTAAACAAAACATCATCTGCCAAATATAATCGAATGCTGCTCAGTGCTCTTTCATCCATGTCACTCCATTCGCTATCTGTCATGGTGTAAGGCTGTTTGGATTTTCCCAACAGCGCCTTTGCCATGCCTTGTTGCACGAGTAGATCATACATCTTCACTTTCCAGATCTCGAAGTTGTTTTTCCCATTGAAATTCTCGATCTCAAATCGAGCACTTTGTGTTTTTTCCATTTTGCCTTCTATGGATTCTTAATTGCCTTTTTTTTTTAATAAAATTAAGAATTTGTTAAAATTCCTTTAAAAAAAATATGCAATTTCTTTCTCACATTCCACTGTCGAAAAAACTAATTCTAGGCCCTAGGCCCAATCTGATGACATATTACAATAATAGAAAAAACATGTCACTATTTTCAATATAATTGATTTTTTTTTTTAAACTTCAAATCGATTTAAAACAAATTGCATCAATTAACTTCAATTCTAATCGATTTCTGTTTTTTTTTTTTTAAGTGGCATTTCATATATAGATTTTAAAATGGCAAAATAAAAAAACTTTAATAGCATTCGATATCGACTCACTTTACTCACTGAATATACTTCCTTCACCTTTCACAAGCACTTGGTCAAACGGTGCTTACGGTGCTTGACACGGCTGCACACAACATATCACGACCAACGGTCTCACTATAAAACTCGTCACGCAGATGGTCTTTCAAAAAGAAAACACAGCTCATAACGCAGCTCACACTCACAGCTCTACAACTTTATTTTAGCTCACAGTTCAACTACATTCAGTACACAGAACCGATACCAGTCTCCAGAAAAGGCAGATTTCACGACGTCTCTTCTCTGCGTGCGTGTTTATTTGGACATCCAACTCACAACTGTTGCAGATTCAATGCAGGACACCGGTAGTCTGCCCTTGTAGCGATTTCGTGGCAGAGTCTTTTGCAACAGCGGCACAACACTAGGGTTCTCTTGCATTCCAAAGAATGCAAAAACCACAATCCAAGCCACTTAAGAACGTGTTCAATGTGGCAGCTTTCAACCTCAGCTTAAGAAAGAGCGAGAACGTTCACCGTTCACAAGCATGGGACATTTCATGAATTAATTAAACAAGCAGTGGATCAATTGTTCACGACAGAGCGCGGTAGCTACAAAAATCTCATGGCAGAAAGACTCCACACAGCCGCAAGTCATGGGTCACGTATGGATCCACGCTCGAGCAGTTGGTTGCCAAGAAAAAAGCTCTTCTCTGCATCAGACGTAGAATTAACCTTCGCACCACAAGCTTTTCAACTTGCCACATATCTGTCACAGCGTCGGCTCTGTTGCGTTATGAAATCCCATGGCTCTCTATGCAACACTCTCACCAGCGACTCGTGCTCTGATACCAATTGTTGAGAAAAACAAAATGGAAACATAAATAAAACACACAGACAAATAGTAGAAAAACATAAAGACATAGAGATTTTAACGTGGTTCACCCAACCAATCTCGGCTACATCCACCAAACATGGGAATCGACAATCTCATTCATCAACTAGAAAATTACAACAATAGAGTTTCCCATCTGCTCTCCCACTCACCTCACATCCCTCATACTCATTTGCCTCTACGGGCTTACATTTTATAGTTGGGAGTAGAAACTGAATCATAAATTCACTCACAACAAATATAGGATGCAATAACTGCTCATCAGAATTAAATGGAGTCAATTTAGCAAAAAATCCTATTGCTGTCACATTCATGATATTTTCTCCAAATTTAATTAAAATAAATCTCAACACAGCAAAGAAAAATCCATTTTTGGCACTTTGGTGCAAATTTGAAATTTTGACAGTTTGGCTTGCAGAAAATTGGGCCAATGGAGTTGCGCTCTTTTTTGGGGCACTTAAATGAAAAAAGGTCAGCCTGTTCCTCATGCCAAGTACATCAACCTCTGAAAATTTCAGAATATTTGGAGCAAAACTGGTCCCTCAAAAAGGACTAAAACTACCAAAAACTCGCCTTTTTTCCCTCTTTTTGGCACTAGCGCTAGGTGTTTAGAATTCTTGGGAGAGATGGTTTTTTACAAGGAAAATGGGAACCATTTCTGAAACTGGAAGCTGATGTGGAAACTAGACAAGACAGGCTTTCCAATGAGCTATCATGGTGCTCATTTGGACACTGGGAAGGCCTCCAAATGTTAGCTGAAATACATGCCATTTTTCCTGTCTTGGTGTTATGCCCCTATACCTTGGAGCTGCGCCCTTACTAGGAGTTATTGCAAAATATATTTTGGAGCCTTAAAGTCAAAATTTTTCCAAATTTAGCTCAAATAGTTATGTTAGAAGTTATCTTTTCCATAAATGAGTTTTAGATATTTTTCCTTGGTCCTTGCATGGTCTCAAAGGTCAAATACATTAGCTATGTAATAAATGACATTTGAAACCCTAGCTAGGGCTCACCTCCTCATTTTGCAGATAAATACTGCATGTAATGCTTCATAATTTTTGTTGTTGGTTGATTTTTGAACTCAATATGATATAGATTTTGATTTTTGAAGAAGTTGGCTTTGGAGTTTTGTGACTGTTTTGGACTAAACATCAATGGAGCAAGCATATTCATAGGATTCATGAACTTGTTTAAATGTCACTACAAGAAAAAATCACATTGGTGAGGGTCATGCTTGTGATGGACCTTTAAGGTCCGTCACCAATGTCATATATGGTGACGATCCTTAAAAAACCATCACTATAAGTGTATATAGTGATGGTACGTTATGGTCTGTCACCAAAGACATTTTCAATGACACTTTTGGTGAGGGTCGGTAAAGGCCCATCACTAATTCTCTCTTTGGTGACACTTCTAGTGATGAACTTTTAATGACCCTCACCAGTGCTCTTTTTTTTACTTTTAGTGACGGTAAAAAAATGTCCGTCATCATTGATCATTAAAAAACCACCACTGTAAGTGTATATAGTGAAGGTCCTTTATGGTCCGTCACCACAGACATTTTCAATGACACTTTTGGTGAGGGTCGTTAAAGGCCCATCACTAATTCTCTCTTTGGTGACACTTCTAGTGACGAACTTTTAATGACCCTTACCAATAATCTTTTTTTTTACTTTTGGTGATGGTCAAAAAATGTTCGTCATCATTGATCATTCCAATGCGTTTTTTATGATGCTATTTGCCTGTTAATATATTTTTTGTCAAAAGATAACGATTTAATACCATTATTGTGGAGTATTTTTTATAATATGTCCAAGGCCACAGTGGTTAGGGTCAATCAATTTTTTAAGAAGTAATTAGTGTGTATCATTTCCCTCAAGTAATGACTAGTCGAATAGAGATTTCCTATGAGTCAACACATGATTCATATCTATTAAGTTTACTATCTAGCAAATTCCATTTAGATAAAGTTCCACTACTGTGTGTAGGAAATATATTATTTAATACATAATCAGTCTCTGACAATTCTATTAATAATAAAGACCTAACAATCCTCAACAATATGGGCACACCTTAAATTAATGCTTTGGCACACACTAACATTTCTTAGCACCCCACATGTCTTGGAACATCTTTGTACCTAGAACATCTTGTGATGACACTGACGCCCAAGCACATGGTGGCATGCACTAGCACAACATGGAACTCCCCTAGCATGTGTTTACATGCTGCATATAGTCCCTAGCATGCCCTGGAACACCTTGGTCGAATGCATTGACATACATTAGCACTTGGCACACAATGCCACTTTCCATGTATTGGGACCTATTATTAGTGTGCCTAGCATGCCCCTTTTCAAAAAGATAAAGTCCTGACTTATTAACCCTCTTATTTGTTCTTCCTTTTGTTGCCTTGACACATATTGACATACCCTAGTACCCTGTGCCACATCCTTAGCACCTTGCATGTATTGGCATATCTTGGCACTATTAATTGGCACATGATATAATTAGCACACCCTGGAACTCCCAAGCACACTTTGGGAATTATTTACATGCCTTGATATTCCCTAGAATCCCTTACCAATGCTTAGCATGCCTTGTCACTCTCTTCTTGGCATGAAAACTAACACTCATTAACACTAGTCTCTAGCAGTACACATTCCTCATATTCATTAACTTCCATGAATTTTTTTCTAGTACTCCTTAACACTCATCAATATGAATTATCACTCTCTAGCACACCTTAGCACCCTTCAACATTCCATTCCACTTCATAACATGCATAACATTAGTCCTTGACACATATTGGTGCTTGGTACATGTTGTCGCTTGGAAAGTATTAGCATGTATGGAATACGTTGAGATGCCTTGGTATGATTTGGCATGGTTTAATATTAAATTTATTTGTCATGATCAATTGTTGAAAAATAGATGAGAAGAAACAAAGGAATACTTGGCAATTAGAATGTAGTAAGACTTTGCACTTGGCACCTATTGCCACCTAGTGTTGGTGTGCCTAGCATGCCCCTCTTGGAAAAGGTAAATTGATGACTTATTAACCCTTTTATGTGTTCATTTCCTTGTAGTTTAACTTTTTTCTCCATTTTGTTGTCTTGACAGTCCCTGTCACGCATTGACACACCCTTGCACATCTTGGCATGCCTTATCACTTGGCACATATTAGCATGTTTGACATGTATTCCCACTATCTGCCACATCAAGGGGGTGAAGAGAGATGTAGTCCTAAAGTAGGTCAAGTACGAGGGTCGAGTAAGGGTTGTTAAAGGGAGGTTATGATCATCCTCCAAGAGCAAGATCATCATGTGATGGTTCAGAAGAATGTTGCATACCTTAATGGTCGATTTGCGCTAGGAAGTAGGATGGCATATTGTTGCTTCTCTTCTGGTAGATCGAGCTTAAGAGAGGTTTCTCATGAGAATATGGGCATGTGATTTCAATGGTGTCTTTGTGTGAAGGCCACATCAAATTCTGAAATGTTGAAATTTTCAACAAGAAACAATGAGATTGGAAACCAAAGAGGACAAAAAAAAAATGCACCCACACTGGTGAGGAATTTTGATGCACCAGGAGTGAGGAATGTGGGGCGTCTAAATTGTTTTTCCCTTAAATAAATTGGACAATAAATTGTAATTTCATCTCATAAAAACTTGTGTCAGTTAATTAAGTCATGATAACCGAGTTAGATCAATAAATTTGAGTTGAGGGTCTAAGATGAGGCATCTAGAGGGATTCTAATATTTTTGGGGTCTAGTTGAAGTTGATGCATTAGTGGGGTGCAAGTGTAATTAACTCAATTAAATGAGTCAAAATAAGTTTAACTAGTTCTAACTGAGTGATGAGCTAGTGAGAGGTCCAATGAATTAAATTAGATTTAATTCACAATGAGTGATCAATCAGATAACTAATAATTCGCTATTAACAGTTGCATGCATGTCAGTTTTCAGGAATACCCAGTTGAGACAGAGGTTAAAGGGAACATAACTATCAGTTGTATTTAGAGAAAATTTCCCATGTGAAATTATAAAGTTATTGGGATGACATGATGGATTTCACAATCAAGGAAGACTGATTTTCCTAATTAATAAGGAGTTAATTCCCTAGGAATTGCATGAGCAAGGCATGCTAAAGTAAGGATGAGAATTGGCTAAGTACTAGACCGAGTTTGCCTAGATCAACGGGAGGCAATTGACAGAGTGCTGGAGAATCTCATGAGAGATTAAGCATTGTATTGTTTCATGATTCATTGACTTAATACACAATTCCCAAATACATCATGTTGTTGTGCGATTGATAATTTATTTCTCCTACTTACATGTGATTGTGCGATCATGTTTTGTTTCCGCAAATTGTAGGAAGGATTCAATATCTTGTTTTAGTAGATTACAAGATCAGAATGAATCTCATTGGTTAGATTTTCTACATGGTATAAGAGTAGGAATTTTTTGGGCAGCGAGTTTGCAGAGAATATCTGAAGATTTTGGTGTAAAATTTTCAAAAATAAATAGAATATTTGGATTCCTTACAAAGATCTACCCAAATGGAAAAAACAAATCGGTCGAATCGGAGCTCGGATGAGGGAGATATCATCAATTTAAAATCAAATCTTCTTTAGAAACTTTTTGTAACGTCGAGACAATTACATTGTGCGCGAGTCAAGACCTATATGCACTTGAGGTACCAGATGCATGCAAAGCTTTGAGGAGAAAGGAAGAAGTTAGAGACTTGGTGGTTTAGAGGGAGCATAAATTACCTCTCAACATGAATCCTCATGAGAAGCAGTCTCAGAAGGTTGTAGAGTAGCTACCACAATTTGAGAATCAGAGAGGAGATCGAGTGGAAGCGTCCACTCAAGTAAATACCTCCATGAAGGGGAAATTTCGAGCCAGATGAGAAGGGGGAGCAACCGTACCTCGAGGTGTAAGGTGGGGTGATGTGTAGACATAATTCCAAGATAAGAAATTTGGGAAAGGTCCATTGAGATGGCGTGTCTCATGGATCAAACCTAGGTACAAGGAGCCCATAGTACAACAATAGTAGGAAGGATCAGTTAGATTGATGTAGTCTGATGTCAGCAAGACAAAAATCAAAGTGACATATGTCAAATACTAGAGCACAAATCAGAGTTAGCATTAGTTAAACGACACGAATGCAGATGTCAGCAACAACATAGAGAATCCAGTACTAGACAGGTGCAGTAGCTAGCAGTAGTTAGAAGACTCTGATGACAAATGCATTATACTGATTCAATTGTTCGGAGGTTATTCAGTTTCAAGATTTGCTGGTGAAAACCACACTAGAGAAGTGTAGCATGCAGAACATTCAAAAGGTACTAGATCGGGATAGATTGAATTCCTTTCTTGTTGAGAGGGAGTGTTGAAATTTGCAACAAGAAACAGTGAAATTGGCAACTAGAAAGGACAAAAAAAAATGCACCCACACTGGTGAGGAATTTGGATGTACCGGGAGTGAGGAATGTGAGGCCTCTAATTTATTTTTCCCTTAAATAAATTGGACGATAAATTGTAATTTTGTCTCATAACAACTTGTGTTAGTTAACTAAGACATGATTATTGAGTTAGCTCAAGAAATTTGATTTAAGGTGATCAAGGTGGATATTGGTGGCCACCCGCCTATTCCACTTGGGCCCTCACCATTGTCTCTTTCAGTTTTTCAATTTCCTTAATTATAGCACAATTTACTATTTTTGCAGTTTTTCAGGGCTTGAACTTCCGGAGCTTTTTTGAGGCCCCAAAAAACATTTTTTGGGCATGAAATGTTTGGTGACTTCATTGAAATTGCATTATCGATTGTAGTCCTCGGAGAGATCTTTTTAACAAGGTATCATGTGCGTCAAACGAAGGTCATATGACGAAGTTACGACCCCGGGAAGTTGGCTACCCAACTAACCCCAACGAGACCCATAAACCCGTGGTGTTACATCTCCTCGGGTTATGGTTTTGGTTTTTTAGGGTTTTGTGTTATTTTAAATAATAAAAAACCCTTGATCCTTATTGTAACACAACTCAGAGGAACATAACTATCAGTTTTATTTATAGAAAATTTCCCATGTGCAATTATAAAGTCATTGGGATGCCATGATGGATTACGCAATCAATGAAGGTTGATTTTCCTAATTAATATGGAGATAATTCCATAGGAATGCATGAGCAAGGTAGGCTAAAGAATGGATAAGAATTGGCTAAGTACTAAACCGATTTTGCCTAGATCAGCAGGAGACAATTGGCAGAGTGCTAGAGAATATCAAGAGAGATTAAGCATTGTCTTGTTTCATGATTCATTGACTTAATACAAAGTATATATAGAGGGTTTTGAGCAGCTGCTTCCCCAAATACATCTTGTGTTGTGCGATTGATAACTTGTTTCTCTTACTGATATGTGATTGTGCGATTGTGTTTTGTTTCCACAAATTGTAGGAAGGATTCAGTGCCTTGTTTTAGTACATTACAAGATCATATTGAATCCCATTGGTTAGATTTTATACATGAAATAGAAGAGAGGGTTGATACCATCTTGCCTTGTGGTGCTTAGTAGGCCGCAAGGTTTGTGATAAAGACCAACATAAATGGAGGAGGGTTTGCACTATAATTTAGATCCATAACAGAAGTTGACACAGGCATAATATTGACTGAGTTAACCCTAGTTTGAGGGTTGACATTGAGATCTGAAGTTCATGTCAAGATTCAGTCAAAGAAATGCCCAGAATCTATGGATCCATATGAGCTAGGTCGAGTCTCTTATGGAGGCAAGAGTCGTGTTTTTTCTATGTGTGGATAGGGTTTTTTCCACAAAAATTAGAAGTACATAAGTATAATGCCCTAGTTAGGATAGTTCCCTAACATGTTTAGTTCATAAGGTATGCCCTTAAGACTATGACAAATATGCATAGAAGAAGACGGGTTGTGACCCTTAGAGCGAGGTTTATTTCTGCAATAAAGACTGCAAATATGGAAGATGGTTTGCAGATTTAGTATGTGTGGAGACAACAGATACAAAGGAGGGTGGAACCTAAGCAGAATATTGAACATGCCGAAGAAATGTGTCATATGAAGAATGGATTGACATGAACAGGAGTTCATTTTGGTGGACTTTCCATAGAGTTTTAGACAAAGAACTGAAGACACCTATAAAAAATTAGTAAATGGACTATTAGTGGCTGATTTGTGACCCTATTTCAGTCATCTACAGATTGTTAGAAGTATGATAAGAGGAGTCACTAGAACATTTGGTGCAATTTTCGACGGCCAAATCGTCGCTTTTCCGACACACAGTCGTCGCAAGAGCGACAGTTCGAGGCCGGGAAAAACGTGGTTTCTCGTGCGGTCGCAATTCCGACGCCTTTAAAAAGTGTCGCGCTACCGACACTTCCCGTTGCTTCCAAACACTCGTCGCGCTTCCGACGCCTCCCAGACCGACGTTTGTAAAATGTCGCCATTCCGATGAAATTTGGTCCGACGTTTTTGACGTCGCGCTTCCGACGTTTGTAAAGTCTCGCCATTCCGACGAAATGTCGTCCGACGTTTTGAACGTCACTCTTCCGACGTCTTTATACTGTCACTCTTCCGACGTGTCTAAACTGTCGCATTTCCGACGCCAAACAAAGGTGTCAGAAGACCGACGTATTGCAAAAGTGTCACAAGACCGACGCTTTCCAGAAGCGTCACAATATCGACGCCAGGAAGAACTGTCGCAATTCCGACGAATTTTTGGACGTCGCCCTTCCGACATCTTTTTCTGTCGCTCTTCCGATGTTTCTATAGCTGTCGCAATATCGACGGACGTCACAAGACCGACGAAAATGGAAATCGTTCAAAACGTCAAAAGAGCGACGCTTACAAGGCGTCGGTATGCCGACGGCAGTTTCAATTTAAAAATAAAAAATAAAAAAATTTAAAATAGGACAGTAAATCTCCAATGTTTTTTATCACAATAAGAAATCAATGATCAGTGATCACGTCAAATTTTCCTCGTAGCGTGACGAGTCTAATAAATTTTATTGTAAAGGTTGCTGGCCAGTGACAACTGGCGCAGCATTGAAGGAAATGCATTAAAGAAAATTAACTAGGCTGCGAACTCCAAGCCAAATGGCAACAACCCTGATAATTTTCCTTACCAACTTCCAAGTTGTGACTCGAGCTTCAGACTCCAAAGCTAAGAATTTTCTTTTCATCATGTTGGAGAAGAGAACTGCAACCTGTAGCAAAGGAGCAATTCCTCAGTCTCACTGCTCAGGACTCGTAGTCATTCCTTGCTAACATGGTATGTGGAAATTTTGATAAGATAACTTTCTTCACCCTCGTTTTTACTAAATTTATTCTTTTGAAAAGGGCCTGGTTCCATTTCAGAAATTTTCAACTTTCGACTTCTAGAATTTGTACATATGATTTTTGGACGAGGTTTTGTTATTAATGAGGAGATAGTGTCTTGGTTCTATCTGTATAAAATAATTGCTTCGTTTTTTTCTTCATGTTCAGGGTTTTTGATTTTATCAAAACCTATCTCTCTTTTAAGCATGCCTGCAAATTAATATATTCCAGGAATGTACACAATTCCAGGCTTCATGTACAACGTATTGTATCAACTATATTTTAACAAGTGCGCTGCATGCCCATATAGTGTTACAGATTACAGGGCTTCATTTGGAGAATAAATGATAAGCCTGGCAGCACTAAATCCAAGTAATTCCCCTCATCCCTTAAAAGACACCTCTAAATATAACTAGAAATTTCAAATAGTTAGTAAAGGAAAAGTACAAAGATATAACAGATATGTGTTGAGCCAAAAACCTGTGCATTCACAACAAAACTGGGATGGATAAAACTTAAAACCAATTATGGACTTTGACAAAAAATCGTCTTATGCATACAAAATGAAAGAAGAATTGGCATACTACTATGTTTACAAATTTAAGGACAGGCAGAGTGAGTCTCCGGGCAACACAGTTTCATGTGGAGACCCTAGATCCTTGTACCCACAATATCTAGTGACTTAAAAAATGATTGCCAAAACAATGCCTTTGTTATGCATGTAAGAACACCACCTGTATAATGAGAGAGATGTAATATTGTCCAAGAAGCAGATGTATACAGAGTGGTCCAAGATTGTGTATTTATGGAAGATACAAGTGATTTTGGCATGAAACATGTATCCAAGATTTCAATGTGGCCTTATTTTAGAGCCCATTGATGATTTACTATGAAACCTAAACTTTCAAAACAAACACATTGAAATCACAGGATCTCCATCACAAATATCATAAATATTAACTGTCTTTTGGGCACTGGTAGTAGATACCATAAGAGGCCCACATGGCTTGTACCACCAATGTTGATTCTCTGGCACAACATTTGCAAAGCCAAAATTTCTCCCCGAGACATCCCTCTTTGCCAAAACTGGAGAGATGGTACTGGACGTTGAAGTGAAGGCCTCTGATTCAGTATGGAATGCCATAATTTCTTTATTATAAAAGTCCCATGAACAAAAACCTGAGTCCAATGTACAACCTGCAGATGCTGCCACAACATATTTACCAGAGCGACCATCTGAACCAGCTGCTCTGATCAACCAGCAATCACCCCACATGTTTGGGGTAAGCCCATATGGAGCTTTATATTCAGCCTTCTCCTAGAGATTGGAAAATAACAATACTGAGTATTACTCATACATCAACTGCCCTTTATGTTAAGGGAAAATTTAAAGAGTGCATAAATATTCTTGAAATGCCAATCATAGTTTCTAGAAAATTTCAACAGTCTTTGAAATGAACTACATCCTATTTAAACTACATCAAATATTTAGGCAAATCATTTTTTAAATAGAAATTGGTGAATTTTATTTCAAATATAGAAATTTAAACCATGAGAATAATCTAACCCCTAGGCTTTTCCCTATTTCTAATAGAAAATCCCAAAATGTATAAATTATAACACCCATAAACCCCAAAATTAAGTACAATAATTAAAACCTCCACACCTCTGAATTTGTTATATCGTGAAAAGAGAAGCATCCATCATCATGGGAAAGCAAAACCAATTCTCCTTCTAATACAAACCATCCTGCAGTAGATGTCTTATGGTTGAGTTGATTCAATCGATCACAGGAACCTCTTCAGTTTCTTCAATATTGCCAAAATGCTCTGGCTTGTTTTCCTGATCATCATCAAAGTCCATATTTTCATCACATTGGATTAGTTGGGGTTCATTACGATCAGGTCCAGTGCCTATTGCAGAGCTCCGGACATCCAATCCAATATTGGAACTACCATACCCGTTCCCATTAGAGATTGTAAATCTTGCTTCTGGCTTTAATTCGGTAAGTTCAAGAGCACTAGAACTGGATTTAGTTGATTTAGACTTGGTATAGTTGTCCTCTAATTTGTATTCCGATACAACACTATACTTGTGCTTCAACGCAGACAGAAATTCTGCAGCAATGGGATCTTCATCTATGGGGATTATGGATCTGCCCTCAAAAGCATCCCGAATATCTGATTCATTTTCATTCAACTAATCATGCAAATCCACCCTCGTCTTCAGCACAGTAAGCTGAACTGAAGGCCGGTTTTTCAGCAATTTATGGTGGGGGTAAAGCCTGTCTTCCAGATATTGACTATTTAAGTGTTTAATTGGCTTTTTCAGAGACCTGACCATAGAATCAAATGAATCCTACGAATCCTGCGAAATAATAAACAATAGTAAGGCCATTATTTATTGGTTTGAAATAATAAACAACATGCAACAAACCCGCATAATTAGTAAATTATTTAAAGACAATGTACTTGGAAATATGTTTCCTGTATCCTATTATATGATTGTCCTTGATGGCAAGCTCTGTATTTAATGGAGAATCGATATAAGTAAGGACGATTTAATTCATGTGTGAACATATGTATGCATCCTGATGAAGGATAATTGACATCCGTAAGAAACCCTGTGCTCTGTATGTTGATCGAGGAACCGATGTTAATACGGTTGACAGTGTATCCAAACTGGTAGACAGTAGAGTTATATATATTCGTTAAATATATGATGGAAGGGTCTACTCTATTAGTAAGGAGCTGACTGGCTTTCATGGAGAAAGGAACGAGGAGCGAGAGCAAACCAGTTATAACGCGAAAGAACTAAAATAGAGTATTTGGCATTGAACTTTCGGTGGAACACGGACTAACCCTTTGGAATCATGAACGGAACCTGGAAGGAAAGAGGTGGAACATAACAAACGGAAGCGCGACGGAACCCTGCGTGGAAGAGCGGAACCGTGACCGTGCAATAATCTAAGTAAAGAATTAACAGCATAATAAGATCTCTGCTGAAAATTTTTCAGTCAGCCCTAAATATTGATTCACCCCCCCCTCTCAGTATTTTTCCCAACAGACAATAATTCCTACATATTAAAATATAAAGTTATAACATACTAGCTCATACTCGAACATAACATCTGTATCAATATTCTTCTGTATCTTCTTGATCTTCATCCAACTGATCGACATCTATATCAACATCTGATTCATAAACGGTGTTGAAATGATCGACCATGTCATCATCATCATCAATTATGTCATTTTCAATAATATCCTCATCGACATCATCATCAATAATTGTTGCCTCATCTCCAGAGCCTGGTTCATCTTCTAAGATATCTTCTTCATATGTCCATGCATCTTCCTGCTCATCTGCCATTGCATCATCTTCTTCTTAATCAATATCATCTTCTTCCTCTACAGTATACTCTACTGGCCTTCCTCTTGGATCATATCTAATAGCAAATGACCATTCCTTCTCACCTGGAACCTCTGAGTAAAAGACTTGTTCGCATTGGCTTGGAAAAACATAGCGATCTTTTCCTGCTTCAAACTGCGATGTTTTAACCATTGGAAATCCATTGTCATATTGAATAACTGTTCTATCATCATCACGTACATTCATTCGTAGCCTATACCATTTGACGTCGAACAAAACTATTTTGAAGGAATTAAAGTCACACTCAACTATATCATCTAAGAACCCATAATATCTATTTTCAGATTCTCGAGGATGTCTGTCACTCCTGGAGGAAACATTAGTGACCTGGAATACTGCAGTTATCCCACTATCAGAATTTTTCCTATTATCATCCAACTGTTTAACGCGAAATTGACGACCATTGCACCACATAGCCTTGTGGTGTTTCAACTGCAATATGCCAAACATGAAAAATATGCATTCTCAATTAATAATTAAACATATAATTTACACAACATGAAAATTAACTGAAAAATCAAACTTCTTGTCACATTATAAATAGGTGAATTAATTGCTTACCTTTCTATCTTTCAAACCATATGCTAAATCGATTTCCCTGTCCGTAACGTTCCCATATCCACTACGATACGCTTCTCTAATCAATTCAGACAGTAGTTTCCATGATAACCTACCGTCGTTACGTGCTTTACATGTTTCAATCCATTCACTCATCCACTCAAGATTGTTTGCAATGTATAAAAGTAGCGCCTCATAATCTTGAGCACCTGAATAAAAAAACAATAATTCACCAATATTAATAAATATTACTTATAACCATGGTAAATTATATTAATTAATAAACTATGAAAGAATAAAACCTGAATGAATATAATAATCATATACATGATGTAAAAAAATGAAACATTATATGTATTATACATAATAAATCTTTTACCTCTCACTTTCTTCATTCTACCTTTTCCCAACAGGTGCTCCTCTTCAAATTTTTTGATGGAGTTCACATCCCAAATGCAATCCACCGCCTTCATGATTGGCGCAGCTAATTTAGGAATATAATGACTAATATACACCATGGATTGATATACCACATATCCCTCCACCATAGAACCCTCAGGTCGTGCTCTTTGTTTAACCAAAGCCTTCAAGGATTTCAGGTGCCTCTCGACCATCCACATTGACCTTGTGTGCACTGGTCCACACATTTCAATCTCCTCAACTTGGTGTATCAAGTAGTGTTCTTGTGCATTGAAAAATGCTGGAGGTAGATACTTTTGCATTTCACACATTGGCCGAGGAATTTCTCTCTTCCAATACTTTATTTCATCTTGATGGATTTCTTTCAATGACAACCATCTGCAAATCATTACGCAAGGTTATTTCAATGAAACATAATATATATCTCATTACAAGTAAATTAATACATCATTTCATCAAGTACAAAAATAAATTGTAGCAATTAGATTTTGCGTATAAATCAAAACTACTTACCTCATGTATTTACTAAGACCATATATAACTTGTTTGACATTGTTGTCGAAGTCGTTTTGGAGAGATACAGGTAGAACATACTATAACAATAAAAAATGAATCGTTATTGGTTTCCAAATTAAACAGAAAAAAGGAAAATTTAAAATATGTATTCAAGCAATAACAAACAAAAACGTATACCAAAAAAATTACCTTAATAAAGGTATGCCAATCATGTGTTTTCACCCCACTGAAGTCACCTTTGTTCGTTAAGATATTATTTATGTTTGAAGCAAAACCTGTTGGAAATTTAATTCTTCTAACGACCTCTTTTACATCATTGCTTTGTTGTTCTGTTAATAACCATGGAATATTATTATAATTTCGACCTCCATTGTTATTTGATCCATCGATCACACTTTTCATTGCATGATTTGATTTCTCAATGTCAGCACAAATTTTGTCAATTTTATCTCTCTCATGTGCACCATCTATGGTTCGCCATAACATTTCTATCACATTCTTCCCGACATGCATTGTATCAAACAAATGAGCTATTTTTAGGTCCTCATAGTAGGGCAACCTCACGAATTGAGAAGGATAACATTTCATTCCAGGTGGAAGTACAATATTAGTACCTTCACGGCGACGATGACCTTGATATCAAAGAATAAAATAAATCAGAACAATATTAATTATAAAATAAAATAAAATAAATTCATTAGTTAAAACAAAAATTCCAAACATTACATAAAGAAACAATATAGATATATATATATATATATATATACACACACATTACGTACCAGCTGCTCGACGATTATTAATTCTGTTATATTCCAACATCCACAACTGAGGTGTCATTCTTCGTGGTTTTAATCTAGTTTCTTCTTTATCATTGAAAAGATGTTTTTCAGTAGTATGATACTTATGGTTCCTAGGGAGGAAGTGCCTAAACTCATCAAACACCATCTTTTTTAAGTCTGCTGAATGATGATACTTCATCTTAGGGCCACAAACTGGACATGCAAATCTACCCTTTGTTTGAAGACCTGCAATAGATGAATCAATAACAATTAATATACTATGAGATCATTTTTAAAACATGCAATATGGTATATCTAATTTAGATAATTATGTATCATATTAAAGTGCAATGAAATATTACATACCACAAACATGTGTTAGTCCCGGGGCATCATGAATTGTCCATACAAGCATTCCACGACATTGAAATCTCTTCTGCTTGATTGGCTTAGTGATGTCATACATAGTGATGCCATGCCATAACTGTATTAGCTCATCGATAAGATGCTCAATATATACATTCATATCTTTGACCTGGTACTTACCTAATTGTTCAAAATTACGGAACATAATAATTACTCCCATGATATATGTATATATAAGTAAATAAATAAATAAAATATATATTTATTCAAACAACGAGAGAAATGAAAATGTTACATTCAAAGAAATAATGTATCAAATACCTGGAATAATCATAGTCAACATAATGTGCTCCCTCTTTATTGACATCCAAGGAGGAATGTTATTGTTGATAACGAAAATAGGCCACATTGAGTAAGTAGATCTAAGCTCTCCGAATGGATTAACACCATCAGCTGCCAATGAAAGCCTGACATTACGAGGTTCATTTTTAAAATCTACATATTTTTTCTCGATTTCTCTAAATGCAGAACCATCTGCAGGAATTCGAAGAACACCATCTTCACTTCTATTCTTTGCATGGAAATCCATAAACTGTGCTATGCTGTTACACCTGAACATTCGCTGCAAACGTGGAATTATGGGAATATGATGAAGAACCTTTTGAGGCACCTTTTTGGTTAGTTGATTTGTTCGATATCTACTGGTACCACATTTCGGACATTCTGTTTTCAACGCATGTTCTCCATAATATATAATATGATCTTTAGGACATGCATCTATAGTGTTATATTCCATTCCAAAGTGTTTCATAATAGCACGTAGATCTCGATATGTTCGAGGTAAAGTATTTGGCGATGGTAGCAAATATTCACCCAACAATCTACAACAGAAACAAAAAGTAGTGTCTTGTAAAGATTATTAATAATATATATATATATATATATAATAGTTATTAAGACCAGAACTGGTGACCGGATCGGTGGAGCTAATGAACCGGGTTTTGAACGGGAACCGATCTAACCGGTAGCGATCAGATCTCAATGAACCGGTTTAAAAAAAAATACATTAAATAATTATTTTTTAATAAAATGAAAAATAAATAAATAAATAAAAACTATTTTTAAGATTTGCAACCATGATTCCAAGCCAATAGAGACAAAATATGAAAAGTTTGCTCATTTATATACCATGCAAATGTGAATATATCAAAATGGCACCAAATGCAATACATATCATCAAAAAATACATAAGCAAACTTGTTGAAGTAATGTATCAAGTTTCTCTTATATTATTCACTGTGTTTTATTGCTGAGTTAATATTATAATATACAATCTGTCCCTGCTCAGATCTGTTGTCAATTCATTGTATCAGCCTTAAAGACAATTCTGGGTTCAGTATATATATATATATATATATATATATCAGAGCAGCATTTTGAAGATCTTGTATTCTTCATTATCTATGTTTGCTTGCCAATAAATTTCTAGAAAAATGTCTACAACACTTAGAGGTATTGAATTGGTTTATGAAACCCAATATTAGTGCTATTTGTAACAATTTGAGAGAGCATTACAACTTCAGCAGTCTGCTCACAATGTGTTTGACAAAATTTATCACCGAAAATATTCATTAAAACCCAGAAAACTCAGTAGCCAGTTTAGTGCATTTCCAAGCGGGAATTTTCTAGTGGTCAATTTATTATTGCCAGTCACATTTTCATTAGGTTGTATGTTGTTGTCCCTTGAGTGGCGTCAGACCATTTGCATCAGTCTTGATGCCATGATCAAATTGCTTGTATGCTGTGTGAAAGGTTTTGTATTTATGCTGCTGCTATGTGTGAGCAGAGAGAGAGGGTCTGACATTTCCTAGCTGAGTGTGAAATAAGGTTGCTGCTGATTGTTTTGAGAACAGAAATTGTCATCAAGTACACTTGATGAGTTGCATGCTGCCAGGGATTTTATGCTAGCCAGCCTTGTATTTATCAGTCATCATGTGTATTGTTGCTACTATAAGGTGTTGAGTATGAGTTATTAGAGAAGTTTGTTGCTAGTATAATAGAGGAATTTGCAGCTCATGGAGGAGACACTGAGGAATTTGCAACTCATGGAGGAGCACCTAACCGGCCAGTTAAGTACGGAACTGACCGGTTTATGCATAAACTGGCCAGTTCCTTACTTAATCGGCCGGTTAGGTCTGGTTAACTGGCCAAAACAGGTGAGAATAGGCTATTGACCGGGTTGCAAGACCGGTTCCAACCGGCAGCTGTCCTAACTGGCCGGTTTTGATAACTATGATATATATATAACACTTATTATTTTACACATTTATTACAATTAAAAAAAAGGGAAAATAATCAACATTTACATATATGTGATCATATATACATATTGCATACCCTAGGAGTTGTGTCATACATCTGTTCGACAAATTATTCATAACCTTTAAGTTCACCAGCTCTCTGCTATTGTTGCTGGTGAACTTAAAGGTTATGAATAATTTGTCGAACAGATGTATGACACAACTCCTAAGATATGCAATATGTATATATGATCACATATATGTAAATGTTGATTATTTTCCCTTTTTTTTAATTGTAATAAATGTGTAAAATAATAACTTATATATAAGTTATTATTTTACACATTTATTACAACTAAAAAAAGGGAAAAGAATCAACATTTACATATATGTGATCATATATACATATTGCATACCTTAGGAGTTGTGTCATACATCTGTTCGACAAATTATTCATAACCTTTAAGTTCACCAACAACAATGTAGCAGAGAGAAGAGTTGCATTTGAGTGTTCAAAAAGTCGTTCACTTGACCTTTCAATCAGAGGTACATCATAAATACCGTCACTGCTATCTCCACCATCATCATCTGACTCACCATACAAATCTTGGAGCATTTGATTTGTCCCATCATTAATGTGAACTGTCTCATTACTGTCATCGTGATCTACCTCCATGGGATCATTAAAATTACCTTCATCATTCGCTTCATGTTCTTCACCTTGTACAACATCATTTCCAATACTAATATTTGCTGCAATATTCTCTTGTACTGGTGCAACATCATCTAATCTAATACTATTTTGCTGTGGAAGCTGGTTGATCATCTGCAAAAAGTTGGGGGGCAACTGTGCCTTTATGAAAATTACAAACATTAATAATTAAACATTAGTGTGCATATAAAAAATATTAAAAATTTAAAATAATATAAAATTTTACGATATAATCAAAATGAAGATAGATAATTAATTACCATGGGATGATAGTCATTCGATCCACCATCAATGTGCCCATATTTCCTACAATGCACTGTTGCTGTTGCTATTAAAACTCTAACATTATTTCTCATACAACATTTTTTACAAGGGCAATAAACTCTGCCATCACCCCTTTCACCCTTTTGAATTGTCTTTCTAGCTCCAATGTTTTCTTCCATTGTTGCAAATTATCCTATAAAGAAAACAATAAATCTCTCTCAATGGTGTAGAAAACCCAAGACTTGTTGAACTCAATGGGAGCTCAATATATAAGCAAAAAGAAAATAAAAGTGGGCATTTTACAAATTGTGAGCTTTTTACAAAATGTGGGCTTTTTACAAAATTGTGGGATTTTTTCAAATTGTGGGCTTTTTTTATTCTTAATGCATTTTCTGTAGAATACTAAACAGATTTGTCCAAAATTTCAGATGCAAACTGTAGTCTCTACTACGTTTGGAAAATTGGAGGTTTATAAAAGATAAACTGCGAACAGAATTGTACCACTATGATAAGAAGTTGTCAGAAGCATTCCTTCTGCTTCACAAACATGGAACTAACTTAAGAATGCTTATGGTTGATATAAATATTAGAGCATGGTAGTTAAATGTAGTAGTTATGCTAAAATACTGAATAACAGCTTGAGAGTGCTCTTCAGATACTGTACGAATGCACCAAATTAAGGCTGTACCATTACTAAAGATAAATGGCCAAAAATAGTCAATTTTGATATCGTGAAGTTATGTCTTTCTCAGTAGCAAACTGGGGATAGGATGGAAAATATGAGAGAAATAAGTTCCAAGGACTAAAAAACCAAGGCCAACATAGTTCTGCCTTGAATCAGAGACAAAACAAAGCTGCCCAAAAAAGTATTTGAGAGCACCCATTGAAGCTCCTATATATAGCAGAGTCAACATTTTCCTATTGAACAATTTTGTATAGTCAAAGCCACAACAAGATCAGATAGCCACGATCCTAAATGAGAACCAGAGCCAAAGCTAAGACAGATCCACGTTTAGCAGAACAAGACAGCCATAGCAAAGGATTTGACCACAGAACCAGATCATGAGAGATAGCAAGATTCTTGCTTCCACTGTGGAAACATAGAAACTGTACAAGGGCTTTACTTCCAGTAGATTTCATTGTGACAGTAATTTCTATGGTGTTGTATGCGCTCATTAGTAGAATCTTAAAGCCATTCCGGAATTCTTTTAACCTGGAGAGGGTTTTCTGTGGTTATAAATCCTCATGTTCAAATTCCATTATCGATTGGTTGTGTTTGATATTATGGTTTTATTGTCCGCAGTTGAATTTTCGCATAGAAAATTATCAGTCTAAAGAGGAGCAATTTTGCGATGTTTCTTTTGCTTCCTATTGTGAAGTATTTCGCTCAGAACTCTACTCGTTGTAACAGAGGTCTTGGGCATAGAACAGGGGACTTGGGTTTTTTGGAATCAAACTTTAGGTTAAGATGCTCATCTGAAGAATGGCACAGTGAGCCTTAGTATGGAGTTGGGAGTACCAATTTGAAGTGCAGGTAGGGCATTGTACAATAGACCAGTTAGATTTCTGGACCCTAATACAAAAGTTTCTTCTTCTTTCAAAACGTGTTTCTCTTTTTCTGTAACCAATGTGGGTCCTGTTCTTGTTTCAATGGGGGATGGATGAGCATTTGTTATTGCTCCAGATGATCACACTCTGGGTAGCCCTGGAGGCTATTTGGGGGTGATGAGTCCAATAGGTCTCAATGAACTGTTGCCCTCACCGGGGAATACTATTGCAGTGGAATTTGATACTATTTTGGATGTTGAATTCCACGATCCTAATGGAAACCAGTACCTTCAGCTCCAGTACCTGTTCACAAAAGAGGGTGCCATAGTCATTCATGCGTGCAGAGAGGGTGAATTGCAGGCATTGCAACAAGAGGTGTTGTTGTTGTTGCATTGGCCACTATATTGTTTGTATGGTTCTGTTACAAGCACAGAGTATTGAAAAGGACAGACAAATTTAGTTCAGATATTGTGAAATTGCCTCGGAAATTCACCTACAAAGAGCTCAGCAATGCTATGAAAGACTTTTTTTGAATGTGATTGATAATCGATAATTGAAAGCAAGGGTAATCCCCTTGTGAAACCCAAATTTCTGAGCATTTTCTAAAACCTGATGACGGAGTCATTGTAATGAACAAGCGCCTAGGTCCATATTACGTCCAAATCTACCAAGCACCAAGATCTATAAAAAAAAAATCCACAGTATCTGCGAACTAAGAAGAAGAGGCAGAAAATGTGTTCTGCTTACCTGTTCGAATAGTCGTTGGGGTTTACCACGGCAAAAATTTGACAGAGCCCATGTACAATTTCGTATCATTGAAATTCTGGCAGTATCATTCAACTGGGCAAGCACCTGCCTCGGAGCTCCATGACTGAGGGCAAGATCCCTAAGTGATGCAGAGTCTCCAGCAATATTTCCCAAAGCCCAAACAACCTTACATGAACACCAGTTGAACTCAAGTTGCCCAAACAGCCTTACACGAACACCAGTTGAACTCAAAGTTGGGTAGTAGTTTTTTAAATCAAATTCCAAAATTACAGACGTATAAAGATAGTTGGGAAGAATAATTTTATTCCTCTAGAATGAATGTGCTACCTGTTCTCGAACATTATCATTCCCAGAGGCAAGAAGTTCCAAAAATATAGGCAGTGCCCCGTAATCAATCACAACCTTTGTATTCTCAGAGGCTCCAAAAAAACCCAAATAGGGTCAACCCTACTACAGGAGGAAGGTCCTGCAGTAAGAACTTACCATTTTGCAAGAACTGAGGACGAATGCTGTTCTGCAAGAGCTGAGGGCGAATGCTGAGAGCGAATGTTGTTCTGCAAGAGCTGAGGGTGAATGCGCATGTGCGAATGCGCGCGTGATATCAGACATTAATGTAGTTTTTTAAAAAATCATTCTTTTGTAGCCCGCATTTGAATTTTCTGTTTTCCTTATTTTATTGGGCTGAACTGGATAAAATTGAATATGAATAGTGATTTAATTGTAAGATCAATGGGCCAAGGCCATACATCAACATTGACCATAGTGGGGAAGTATAAAAGCATGGATATTCATGCAAGTATAGTTATTAATGTAAGATCTAGCATCAACTGAAATTCACGTGAAAAAGTACATGAAAAATGTACAATCATCCATTGGAGAGGTAATCTATAATTATCCAGTAAGACTCTTGGCTATGCCTTGAGACTAAACTAATTCTCAATATTTTTGAATAATCATCCATTGGAATTTAGTAGGAAAACCATAGTAAATCATTATCCAATGGCCATGCAAAAATATAAAAAAAATAATATCAATGGTAACATCAACTTTCATACATGAGAACCCGGATGCGGGTGAAGTTGGTAGTGTTTAACGTGATGGGATGGGGGAGGGGAAGCCACTGGCCCACCCGCAAGAGTGTTGTCATTCCGTTCTTAATGTTGACTGATCGGCATTTAATGCCATTTACTCGCTCGAATAAACTGTAGTCCCGCTCCTCGATACACATTTGCATGCCGCGACATGACTCAGCCTCCAGTTCATACTTATGGTGGTTTATTGCAGTCGATTTACAGTTGCACTGTAGACTGGGTTGTTATTATGGAACGTCCCTCTGGTCTGAACAAAATTCCCCCGCCTGTGAATCTGTGGTGCGCTCCAGGAGCAGGACTTTCTAATGTTCGCACTGTAACTGGTAAGAGGAGCTGTCTCAATTGTTGTTTGGATTTTGGAGAAAATCTCCACTTCTGCCACGCTGGTTCCTGCAAGCTTTCTTCTATCACCCTGTTGCCCCTCTCGCCTCAGTCTTTTGTCCATCTTTTGCCTCCCTGCCCTGCTGTCTCGAGTGCGACTATGCCGTGCCTCAAGCACAGAATGCGCTGCCGAAGAGGCTCCACGAGGCGCCAAATTCGACGCTCTCCCTCCACCTCTGGCACCTCCTCTACGTCTATCTCCCACTCTGACAGTCAACCTAGAGGGCGCCTTCCCTGCTCGGGCTGTCGCCTTGCTTCCCCCACTCCTTCCGCTCCTCCTGCTCAAACCCACACTGCACATTTTTCCTTTAACAGCACTCTCAATCAACCTAGGGTGACTGCCTCAATTACGGTCGTCTTTCGTGAAGAGCCTCAGGAAATTGTTCCCAGTTCTCGCCTGGCGGAATGCAGCCTCTCGGCGGCTCATGATTCGGCGTAGTTTTTTGGGCTGAAGCACCCTAATAGTGCGAACGTGCAGGGTCAGATGGGCAAGGCCACGCAGGACCAGGCGAACAAGGAAGCGATGGGTCAACCTACTGAGAGGCAGGACGCAGTGCAAGCGAGCGAGGCGCAGATTACTCCTCCTCCTCGCGGGAAGGTGATCCATTCTGTTGCTGACCTGTATAATTCTGACGAGGAACCAGATGAATTCTGGTGCAGAGTTGTCTACGAACCTGATCCTGATGAATAGTTCCTCCTCTTCACTCTGGTTTTTTGCTCTATTTCTGCCCATTCTCACGGGCCTGTTCATGTACTGTTTCCTGCTGTCTCTGAAAATGCATCTGTTTTTTTTGCTTCGATATGGTCTCCAGTACTACAATTCTCTGGTTCCCCTGCGCGGGATTTTTCAAATGAACTGTTTCAGACTGGTTTCCCTCTTGTAGGGCAGTCTTCAAACTATGGTTTTTTGTTTCAAATGCCACAGCACTCGGCAATGATCAGGCTTCGGCCCGCTGTACTGTACTCCTTTTGTTAATATAATTACTTTTACTTAGAAAAAAAAAACTTTCATACATGAGAAAATAGATACTGACAAATGGTATATCATGGCCTGATTAATTTCGCTCAGCAATTTCAAATGGTATAACATTTAGTCAACAGTAATCATCAATTTCTGCACACAGAGACTAATTTCTCTGGAAGCCTCAGATTTCTTTGGCTTGTTATTCTTATAACTACATAGCCATAATTAATAGAGAGATTGAGGACAGAAAAAAATCTAGGGCTTAGTCTCCACTACTCAACATTTTTTTTGAGAAATAATACATAGATTGATTTCTCTGAGTGCCTTAGCGTTCTTTGGCTCATTTTTTTAATCACAACAACAATAAAAAATGCACTGAGGATTTGTTCTTAGTCCGATTATGCAATTTTTATAAGACAGATTATGCAATGTTAATAATAAACATAAATTTATTGCAATTTAGGGAAAGCTCGTTCATGTTTTTTTCTTTATATTGGAAGGTTTACTTGATTTTTGAAGTAATTTTTAGTAGATCATAGTGTTGGAATATTTAAAATTCCAGAACAACAATGGAGAATAAAACTCCCCTCTTCAATACAGAGAAAATATATAAAAAAATTTCTTCATTGGAAACAGAGTTTTCACTATAAAAACTATTTCATTAAACTTCAAAACTTTGGTTACAAAATCTCCTCTGACTGAGGGAATAAAAAAACTTTGACTGCTTCAAAACACAGTTCAACACAAAAATCACACTCTAAAATTTCACTCTATCTGTGCATTTACAACTCACTGCTTTGAATTGTGCATATGTTGTATATATTATATATATATGGACCTGTACGCACGACATTTTTAAAACAAACACTAAAGAACTTTGACCACCGAATGTCAACCAAAAATTAAACTCTCCTTCAATCAATTTCGGGTGCCAAAAAAATTTGCTGACGTCATCAAAAATGTGACGCGAAATTTCTATTCAATCTGCTTTATGAATTTTTCGCGTCCGATTTTGGGCACTCGTACAAACGGCTGAGTGTGATGCGAAATTTCTATTAAATCCGCCTCAGTGAGATTTCAAATCCGAAAATTTCAATTTCGGGTGCCAATAAAATTTGCTGACGTCATAAAAAATGTGACGCAAAATTTCTATTCAATCTGCTTTATGAATTTTTCGCGTCCGATTTTCGGCACTCGTACGAACGGCTGAGTGTGATGCGAAATTTCTATTAAATCCGCCTCAGTGAGATTTCAAATCCGGAAATTTCAGTTCTGGGACCACTGTCCTTCAATTTTTTAAACTCTGATCAATCAAAAATGGCAAGCGGCTCTTTGCAACGTTTTTGTTATACTGCGATCTTGACTGATCGCTGGAAATGGAAGGCAGCTGCATGTACATCAGTTGTAAGTAATTTCAACACATAGCATATATTGAGGAAATATTAGTTTGACAAGAATCAGTTATTTCTCTTGAAACTTTAGGTATTAAAAGTCCATGACACAGATATATCACACTCCAAAATCCAAAGAAAATGGAAGAGCGTTCAATTTTTTTAATCAAACTTTTATTGGTGAAGGGTTAATTTATTACGAGAATGTCATTAATGAAGTGAAAAATTTTAAACGTAACGTTTATTGAATAGAAAAATAATGACCAAAACGTCAAAAAAATTTGTGTGACGGGTAAAGAGAAATCCAAATTCCAACTCTTCCTGCCACTTGTTGGTGAGTGGAGGTTATTCACTTTTCATTTACAGCTTACCAGGTTACTCATGTTACCAATATTTTCACATGGCTCACTTTTAGGTGACTACTTATTGTACTTCTTCTTCTTTATAAAGAACAATTGGTAGATAATTGTATATATTATTTGAAATCTATAACAAATCCAGGCAACAAAATTACAACAAATAGAAAATTATGCAAAAATTTCACCAGGGCACTAATGTGTGGATACCCTATCATTTCTTAGATCCTCATAACTTACCAACACCTACTATATTGGTATACACATAATATGGCATTTACCCGAAGTATTTCATATGTATCTAGAAGTAAATAAGTTGTATGACAATTGTTATGGCAGATATAAGATGTGTATTATAGTTTATATTTCAATTTTTCTAGCATGCATGTGCGGTCCATATAGTGACTACAATTACCAATATATTTCAGTGAAGATGTGAAGATGATCTCTCATTAAGTCCTAATTACTTAAAGCATTATTAATTAGCTTTCCAAATGAATAAAATATGTTAACAAATTAGTAAAAACTAGGAAAACAAATCATGCTTTAAAAAAATATGGCACAATGAGTCACACTCTTAGATTTATTTAATTACTCATCAAGTGTCACTACAACATATATATGATCACCATTACCATAGAAATGGGACATGTGACCATCATTTTGGTTTCTCCAATGACATTCCACATCATGAGCATTGTTTAGGGTTGATTGTGTTGATTTTTTTTAAACAAATCATTTATACATTTTATGGAAATTATAGACACAATTTATAATCACATTACAAGATCATGATGTATGGATATTTCTTATCATTTCTTAGATACTCAAAACTTAACAACACCTAATAGATTGATATACACATCATATAGAATTTACCCCTAGAATGCCACATGTATCCTAAAACAAATTAGTTGTATGGCAATTGTTATGGTGCATATATAATGTGTATTACAGTTTATCCTTAACAACACCTAATAGATTGATATACACATCATATAGAATTTACCCCTAGAATGCCACATGTATCCTAAAACAAATTAGTTGTATGGCAATTGTTATGGTGCATTTATAATGTGTATTACAGTTTATCTTATAATTTTGTTGAAGTAGCATACAACAATTTACTTAGTGATATGAGAACCACTCTCTAGAGTATACATCGATTTTGTACACATGGATTTTCAGTTGATTTTTAAGATATATCATTGGTGATGCTCACATGATTATATAATGAACCGTTAAGTTGAACTATGAAATTATTCCTCACAACACACACATATTGATGAATTAATAATTTTTCTCATATAATTTTTTTAATCTATTTTGAAAAAAAAAGAAAAATTATATATAATTATTTCTAAGAAGAACAAGAGAGAGTTACTTACCATATCTTTGTAAAACATATAATAGCGACGTTTGGAGGAAGCCGTCTAACGACGCTTTGGGGCATAGTGTCGCAATTGCGACACTTTTTATAAGTGTCGGTAGTGCGACACATTTCTCTAAATGTCGGTATAGCGACGGTTTCCCAAGATCAATGACCCAAAGTGAACGATAACTTACCTTTTACTTTTCGGTAAGCGTCACTCTTCTGACGTTTTGAACGGTTTCCATTTTCGTCGGTCTTGTGACACTTTTGCAATAGTATCGCACTGAACCCGATAACTTACCTTTTCCCCGCACCTTTCCTTTTCATTGTGGCCGTTCACTCGTTGAATCTAGATCTGACGACGCTAATACATTTCCGCGCTCATAAAGTAATCGTTTGATGTTTTGGCAAAGCCGCGCGAAATGGGTGGTTTTTCCAAACCACCCGCGCTTATGTGTCGCCACCACGTTGTATCGCGTTCGAAAAGCCAGTTTCCGCTTACCACCATTTACCCTCATGAATACCATTGGCGGTATTCCCTAAACCTCACCCGTTTAACCTGAGTTTAATGTCATTTAACTATGGTTATACCATCGAAGGATAACTTTAAAATTATTATTTGCATTCAAATTTTCACCTTTTCGCTTTAAACCTGTAAAAACATTGCAGAACCGTTTTCCTCAAAATCACGCCATTTGAACCCTGAGAAACTTTTCAGAGCCATTTTCAACCTACCACTACCATTTTTCGACGCCCATTGCCCTGAATTTCCATTACAAAGTACTACATTGTCCTCTGCGAAGCCATTTTCAAAAAATTGAAGACTGAGCACCTCTGCAATGTCTTCAACCGAATTCCGCTGGTTCTCCAGGTACTTTTATTCGAAGTTGCCCTCTGAGATTTCAAAATTCCTGTCGATTTCAAATAATTACCAAAGTTACTGCAAAAAAGTGTCCATTTTTCAGGGAAAACTCTGTCAAAATTTCCCTGGAATCCATAATTTCCCTTTCTCGCAGTTTTTTCCATACCCTGGTCCGTTTTGCTGTTGAAATCGATTTTAAATACACGTCCTGAGCTTTAAATTCCTTGCATTTCCTAAAAACCCTGCTCAGAAACCCCATTTTCAGTAGAAATTCGCCAAGAAACCCCTGTTTCTCGTAAAGGAACTTAGCAAACCATTTAAGCTTGCTTCGTTCATTATTAAAAATGACCAAGAAATAGGTAACCCCCAAGAATGGAGGCCCAAAATCTGAAAAGAAGTCTTATGCAAAGATTCCTCAACTTATGTCCTTCGAAATCGACAAACCAACTCCTGCACTCACGGCTGATTCTACAGAAGTGGTCAGACCAGTCCAGCCTCCAGTCATTTCTCCAGAGAAGAGCCCTTTAGTTGATCTGGACTGTCTAATACTAGACCCTAATGTAGAATTTAACCCGCTTGATGTCTATAATTGGTGCTATGGAAAATCAGTGGAAAAGGGTGACAAAGATATTCCAATTTGGGAATCCAATCTGCCTAGATATATTGTCCCTCTCACTCATTATGTTCCTGAATTTACCAGATTATGCGAAGCCTATTATATGCCAGAAAAAAGATGTATTGTAAACAAAGAAAAAGAAACCCTGTTTTACATCACTGAAGAGTCGATAAATTCCATGCTGCAAATGAATCATGACCCCAATTCTGTTTCCCTAACAAGAGAAGATTTAACCCAACTATATCTTGACTTGGATTTCAATTCTAGATTCAAAATATACCAGAATTTTTGTCCAAATCAAGTTGATATGCCTAAGTTAGATCCTCCTTTCGACACCGTTGATTTCCCAGATGAAACTAGACAGATTGTCTCAATGCTCTCCTTCATACTAGGATACACCAGTGATGAATTCACTTATGTGGCTATCCTAGGTTTTCTGTCAACTCTAAACCCTGGTCAATCACCATCCATTCAGTTCAATTTTGCTAGATGTATTGCTGATAATATGCATTATCAGTTATCCAAAGTATCAGAAGAAGGAGTTTTCAGATACTCCTCTTATCTACTACACCTCTTCCTATATTATCAAACAGATAAGTTTCCAATTGAATGTCAGAAAGTGGATGCAGAAGGAAAAGTTATATCAGTAGTATTTTGGTCATCTATTCTAAGGAAATGGAACAACGAGTATAGTTTTACAGATTTCAATGACTCATTTATAGCCCCTGCTATGTATCTCTTGGAAAAAGAGGAGATGCCTAGGATCAATGATGAGACAAGAAGAATTATGCAGTTATCAGAGAGCTACAAAACTAGAGATTGGTATTTATATAAAAATCATACAGAAATCAGAGTGTATGGCTCATCCCTAGCCCCATATAAGTTACCCAGATTTGTAACTACAAGAATATTTGCTTTAGAATATCTGAGACAACTATTGAATGTAGATGAAATCCACTTCATAGCTTTCAAGAAAAAGACCCAATTTAAGCTGAAAAATCAAATTGGGCCATTCGTTGTGAATAACAGAGAAGCTGCCAATGAGATAAATGTCAAACTTAAAGAGTATAAGTTCCCATGTAGTTTTACATGGAAGTATGACCCACAAGGTATTTTGAGTGCAATAAGGGTAAAATGTAAGTTGCCTGTTTACTTGCATGATCCTAAGCCCCATATTGAAAGATATGTAAATAAAATTGAATGGGAGCCAAACACCCTATCCGATGATGATTCACAGGCAGTACAGGTAATACAGGTAGACAGTGGCAAAGGCAAACAGATTGAACAGACAGTACAGGTGGCTTCTACAAGCAAAGATACTTATAATGTACATAAAAGAGACAGAGAAGGAGATAGTTTCATAGCTGAGACTATTGAGAACATAAAATTCAGAACTCCTTATAGTAAAAGAAGCAAGTCAACATAAGAAGAAAAGGATAAGGCCGTAAATATTGATATAAATGATGAAGCAACAAGAATAGTCACTCAAACATTAGAAGAGCTTCAAAATTTAAAAATTGGAACACAACAAAAAGATATAGTCATGAAGGAAAACCAGGCTATTGTCGATTTGCCTCCTTCTTCTCAGGAAACTGACAATATAGAGTGAGAGATTCAGATCAGATTCAGACAGATTAAAGAGAAGAATGAAGAGCTCAAGAATTAAGCTCATTCTAGATTTCTGAAGGAAAAGCTTGGAAACAAAGACAGGATTCTTTCAACATTTGATTATTCGTCCAATAAATTGGTAATGTCATTCTTGAAGCCTACACTGGCTGAGCCAAAATCAATGGCAGATTATTCCAAAACAGATCTTGAACTGGATGCAGATGCCATTCATGAATTAGATCAAATTGAATTTCATAGGAGCAATACTAAAATGCTATATTCCAAAATTGTCAGTAAAACTATGAAATCAATTAGGCTTGAGAAAACAGTGCTCAACCTCCAAAATCAAATGAGGTTGGACAAAGCCTCACTGTATGCCAATAATTTAAGAATAAAAGCACTAGAAGATATAGTGATTGAAGCAGGGGGTGACCCAGCCAACATTGAAGGGGCAAAAGTCTTAATTAAACAGAAAAATGAGGATATAGCTGCTCTTAGAAAACAATTGAAGTTGCCTCAGAGTGAAAACTCTCAAGCAAAAGAAATTCTACAGCAAAAAACAGAGAATGATGATTTAAAGCAGCTTGTACATCAAATGTCAGGTCAGATAAAAAAAATGGAAAGTCAAATAGAAGCTCTAATGAAAGAGAATGAAGAACTAAGAAAAGCACAACCAATGGTCATTCCTACAGTGATCCCCACTGTAAACACTGCTATGCCATCTACTTTGGCAGAACACTTGGCACCGAACGGAGTACTGCCAACTGCAGTGCCAATTACTTCTCTAATCTCTGCCTCTTCTTCTTCATCCTCACAGAGGACCACACCACAAGACCAGGATAAAGAGATTCTTAGTTTGAGAGGCACTATTAAAAATTTGGAAAAATCCAAAAATGATGCCTTGACTACTTCTAGAGGACATGAGCAAAGGGCTGATCGACTACAAGAACATGTAAAGATTCTGCAAGCACAAGTAAATCTTACAGATCAAGTGGCCTTTATAAAAAGTCATTTATGGACCAAAATTATTGATGGCATTCATTCTCAATGGCCTTCAATTCGGATAATTTATGAACAGAGGGAGTTACTTGAAGTTGCTAGTGCAGAGATTGACAAGACTAAGAGGGAAATTGACAAAAAACCAGCCCAAGCAATCCAACTCATATCTTTTTTAAACAGTAAAACCAGCGAAGAGTTGGAAGAATTGAAAATTGTTGATAGAACAGAAACCATTCTTCAAATCAAAAAGGTCCTGAACAAAAGAAACATAATGAGTACTCTAGAGGACTAGTGTAAAGACATGAATTTATCCATCTCAAGATTTTTAGCCAAATACAAAACATTTTCAGAAGCAGGTTTGCCTGATATTCACGCATTGAATGACAAGTTAATGCCTCAAAAAGAGTATGATCTAAAAATCAGAAATCATGCAAAAGAGCAAGCCAGACAACAACTGCCTCAAGGATCACCAACAGGCAGAATACTTCTTCAGTATTTTGAAAATCTGTTCTTTTTAGATAATGATATCAGGCATATGTTCACTATAAAGCCTAACTTTGCCAAGTATACAGAGGCAGATGAAAGTTACATAAAATTGAAGACTATGAAGATCCCCTCTGCAGAAAAGTGGCAAGAATTCACAGATCTGCTGTGAATTTAATGGATAAAAAACAAGAAATTCACTTGCAAATTCATTTTTTACTGTTACCTCAAATGGTAAAAATACAGGGTTAAAGTGCACAACAACAATCAGTTCAAATTAGAATAATCAGTTCTATTTTTGCTTGTAAAAAGGTAACAGCTTGCAAACTGTTTTGCAGCTGTCCCTCTTTTTAAGTTTTCTTTCCTATTTTTGATTAAAACATCATCTCAATTCCTGAGATATTTTGTAAAAATTTTTTTGTATAAATACTTCACAATTCAAAGTATTCAGTGTGAATAAAATTTCTCAAGACAACTATAGTTCATGCTCTCTACTTGGCATTTTAATGTTTTGTACTTTGTTCATGCTCTCTACTTGGCCATTGGCCTGTGGGTGATATGGAGTTGTAATTTTGTGCTGAATGTGGTAGTTTTGCAATGTTTCAGCTAATTTATTACCTAAAAATTGTGGTCCTCCATCTGTGATTATGTCCCTTGGGAGACCATAGCGCACAAAGATTTCGAAAATAAACTGTACTACAGAGTCCTCTGTAGCTTTTGAAACTGCCTCTGCTTCGACCCACTTAGTGACATATTCGGTTACAACTAGGATGTATGTATTTTGGTTTGAGGGAGGAATAATAGGGCCAACAAAATCAAGTGCCCAGCGTTCAAATGGTTCAATCACTAGTTGAGGGTTCAAAGGCATTTCATCAGACTGCCCAGGGCATCCTGCCCTTTGGCAGCTATCATAGGCCTGCATGAATTTTTTGGCATCCTTAAAGATGGTAGGCCAGTAATAGCCTGTTCGTAAAACCTTCTGGGCAGTTCTACAGTTCCCAGTTAGATCCCCTTCTTCAATCTTCTTATCTGTAGCTTAAGGATTCTTAAGTGCCCTTTTTCTTAGATTCCATCCACTCCATCAAATCAAGCCTATACATAACCTTAGAAGGTCACCTATCTTCCCTTTAGCACATTTGCATCTCTGAGCCTTATTTCTTAGTTCTGATTGCCTAGAGAGTTGACTCCATTGCCCAATATTCTGGTAGATCCTTCTCGTTTACCTTGAAATCTCTTTATTCCCACCAATATTTTAAAATCAAACCCAAATACACAATCATATCTAGCCTAATATATGTTACTAAAACAAAGCTAAATCATACGGAGAGATCCCTCTCTAGAGTTCAAGAAGGCTAGATCTTGAATTCCCAAAGTGGTTCTTGGTTACCCTTGGTGTTCTTAACTACAAAAATCCCTATCCCACAACTTGAGAATTACTAGGGTGATAACAGGCCTTGGGGGTATTATGATCCTTGAAGGAAACTCCCACAGCTAGAAGAGTTGACAGAGAAAATTGGATCGAGTACAAAGGTGTGGCAAGTGGGTTTTACCCTGTACCAATTGTTATGGTGCATATATGATGTGTATTACAGTTTATCTTATAATTTTGTTGAAGTAGCATACAAAAATTTACATAGTGATATGAGAACCACTCTCTAGAGTATACATCGATTTTGTACACATGGCTTTTCAATTGCTTTTTAAGATATATCATTGGTGACGATCACATGATTATATAATGAACCATTAAGTTGAACTATATAATTATTTCTCACAACACATACACACAAAGCGTCGCTATTGCGCCGGATGCCTCTAAGTGTACAAAAACCAACTGAAAAGCCATGTGTACAAAATCAACTGATATGCTTTTCAGTTGCTTTTTAAGATATGCCTCTAAGATATATAGGGTCGCCATTGCGACGTCTTCCTTCAGACGTCGCCACTGCAACACTTTCTCTAAGTGTCAATATTACGACCAATTTCTCTAAACGTCGGTATAGCGACGGCTTCGGGCGGGATTGAAAAAATTTGCGGAAATTTTCGACATTTGGTCAAAAGCGTTGGAAGCAAGTGTCGAAATTTCCGCCAAAATGTAGTAGTTTAGCGACGCTTTGGGCGATCGTGTCGCAATTGCGACATCTTCCTCCAAACGTTGCAATCGCGACAAAGTTTAGGTGTCGGTATTGCGACCGGTTTCTATAGACGTCGGTATAGCGACGGTTGCGGGCAGGATGGAAAAAGTTTGGGAAAATTTCCGACATTTGGTCAAAAGCGTCAGAAGCAAGTGTCGGAATTTCCGCCAAATGTAGTAGTTTAGCGATGCTTTGGGCCATGGTGTCAAAATTGCGACGTCTTCCTCCAAACGTCGCAATTGCGACAGGTTTTAGGTGTCGGTATTGCGACAACTTTCTATAGACATGGCTATAATGACGGTTCTGGGCGGGATGGAAAAAATTTGGGAAAATTTCCGACATTTGGTCAAAAGCGTCGGAACCAAGTGTCGGAATTTCTGCCAAATGTACTAGTAGATCATATTTGTTCATAGATTGCACAACAAAGATCAAATTTTTGATACAGAAGAACAATGATCTTGAGAGGACTCAAACCATTGTTAGGTGGCAGATTTGAAGAGCCCTAGATGAAGACAATATTGTGATCTCTAGATCAGTAAAAGGAATTGATTGTGGTTGGGCAGATTGATGGTAGTCCAAGTACAGTTGGAGGGTTGTTGGGTTACTGTTAAAGAAGAGCCTTGACTCTTGTTCTGGTGAAGGACAAAAAAATTGGTAGAAGGGCAGGTGTATAGGACCTATGGATGTGCAGACTTTGAAGGACTAAAGTAATAGTCAAGTGGGTCAACCAACTAGCCCTAGTTCACGATATTGTAGAGGATTGATTCAGTGAGAAGAAGGGCAACCTCCAAAACCGTGGACTTCTCATCTTGGAGCTGTAGTATGGAAAAAGTGGGCATACCAAAGAGTTGTTCACAAATGGAATTATGAACAACTTGTTACCACTCAAACTAGTAGAGGACCTACAAGGGGTTCCTAAGAGGGAAACTGTTAGGACAAGGGAAACGATGGAGGCTTAGCCCATTGTCACCATAGCTAAGGCTCCTTGCTCTTCACAGAATTTCACCAATGGGTGGAGTCTCGGTAGTTTAGAAAGTCACTTGTAGAGTATAGGTCAATGAATAGGTGGGAAGTGACCCTCAAAACCCTTTCCCTAAGATAAAATAAAGAGTGGGACTTTCTTTCCTTTTAAGCAAGGGAATTTATCTTCTAGGGAGAGAGGAGGGGGATTGAAGGGTTGAGGGAGAAGAATAAGACTTATGAAGGAAGTTCTCAATCCTTAAAATCCTTTGGGAACTTGGATTCCCAAATGGTCCTTGATGAAAGGCCTTTGATACCAAATGGGACCATATGGGGCCAAGTGGACCCAACCCAGGTTCGGGGATGGAATTTAGCAACCAATGATGTTCCTATCCTGGACAAGGTGATGGGAAAGGATCAGACAAGAGTTTTTACTTCGATAGGTCAAATTGATCCTACTAGGTTCTATCCTTGGGAACACTGAGGAAAAACTTGATCCTAGAGCTAGGGCTTGAGGTATCTGGAGATTCCACTATCGAAATTGGCCCAAGTTCTGAGGAGAGTGAGGGCGCCCAGCAATGCAACTACCTCTAGGAGATAGAATTTTTCCTCTAGCTAGATTCTTGGGAAATTGTTGCCCTAGGTGACCTAATGGGGCTAGACCTAGGGAATGTGAAAATTTTTTAATCTAAGAAACCCTACTGCAGTATCTTGATTTACTTCTCCTACTTGAATTAAGTTACAAGTTAATTTATGAAATATTCAATAAATTAGCGAAGTAAATAGTAAATACAACTAGAAACCTACACATATAGATAAAATACTAAATAGCATGCTCATAGACAAAGTGACACATGGATTTTTTGGACAAATTTCCCTGGAAAAAACCTAATGCGGGAAAACCAGTGCAGCTAGCTCTGGAGGGTTTTCATTGCTATGCAATTTCTAGGTACAACAATCCTAGGCACCAAAACTGGTTCACCCAACAGAGAAATAAAAATAGCAGTAATATGCTGCTCTGAATCCCTCTACATCAGCCTTACTGGCTTGCATCGGCTTCTATGTTGCTCAGTAAGGGCCTGAGTTACACCTGAAGGGCTTACACTGCCCCTGCGTTGCCTTGACTAGGCCTGCATCAGCCCTGCATGGCCCCTGCTGCCTCTGCGCTGCCCCTGCTAGGCTCTGGCTAGACTACGTGGCTTCTACTACCCCTGCTACTCTGGCTAGCTGGAATGCTTAAGCAGAAAAATCATACGTAAGAAAGAAGGAACTGGCCAAAGGTAATGCATAACAATTAGAAAAATTGAAGAAATGAAATGAAAATAGATCAATGTCCATAAATAACTGAAATAGCTCAATGGGACTAGAGAGTAAAAGCTTTGACAACAACAATAAGTGCTTATAGCATCAACTAAGAGAACAGAGGAGACTAGTTCATGAGGTTAAAATTTTGTTTAATTGTTGGCACAGGAAAACTATAGAATTGTTAGAGTAAATCTCTGCAGGTACCATTAGTTGGTGATCATCGATAATCATTTTATTTCATCAAATACCTTGATGAATGGGCCTTACAAGCTATTTTCATAGACAAACCCCATAGAAGTTGTATGATGGAAAAATATTCACACCATATTGAAGAAAAAACCTACCAAATAAGGATGACATTTCAAATGGGGTAAGAAACAATAAAGAGATAGACATCGAAAAAGTTAAAACTCTAGGGAAGCAGGAAAGCAACTAGGTAGCATGGTAGAAAGCACAACAAAGAAAATTTTAAAAATGGAAAACCCTACAAATTAGCACCCATCCAAACATCACCACAATTTTTTATTTAACTCTAAATCTTCAAATTAATCAAATTATATCCTATATTCAAGCCTGATCCTCTCTGTTAGCCATTCTGAAGATAAGGCTGAGAACTTACTACAGAACCATCACCTACATGTAGTGATCTTATTATGTGACCAGACAACCTACTTTCGTGAAGACATGGAAAGGTAAACAGTCTCTGCCAAGAATTTCCATACAGCATAGGTTGAGCAACCACATATACATCACTAGTTTTTTCTCTTCAGATTTGTAACTTAGAAGAGCTTTGTCTGACCACCTCCGGGTTGCTCCGAGAGTCACCCAAGCAAGCCCTCTCAGCATCATCCTCTTTCTGTAGTACCTAATTAATAATTTAATTAACTATAACAGTTTTTTAATCATGTAGGTATTTCAGATAAGCATAAAGCTTTCATGTTAAGCAACCAGGTCAAAAGACTTTAGACTATGTTGCAAAAAATACAAAGAAACATCACCAACACTCAAAGGAAAAATAGAGTCAAACCTCTATAAAGTATAAATAGATATCTGATAAACATCATTCCACCACAAAAATGTGCTTAACTAAAGAAAATTCTAATTAATGTGCTCTCAAGACAAAGCTTTCCAGGGCAGTGATGTTATAAACATACCCCTACACCTCGTGAACAATCAATGTGTATAAGTAGACCATCATAACGCTCATTTTAAACATCATTATTATCATTTTATAAATATTTTTTATTAAATCAACAAGAAGCAAGCAACAATTGCATTCAGTTCCACTGAAGCAAAGTATATGGCAGTTTCATATACTTATTATAAAGCTATCTAGATTTGCAACTTGATTATAGAGTCAACCAATCAGTTTTTGAAGCCCAATATTGTCTCTTGTGAGAATCAAAGTTACATCAAGCTCTATGAAAATCCAATGTGTCATGATCATTTCAAACACATTGATATTCAATATAATTTCCTAAGATTCCAAGTTCATTAGGGAGTTGGTAGTGTTGGACCACATTCTGACAAAGTTGCATATGGTTAATAGTTTGAAAAAGCTCCTAACAAAGGGGAAGTTTGACAAGTTGGGGGAGAATCTTGGGTTATTGGAAAAAAAATAAAATCTCAAGAGTGTTAGATTACCTAGTTGGTCCGAGTTGGTCTCACCTCAGCCTTGAGAAGTTGAGCAGTACGAGGATTGCAAAGCTAGATTGTGGTACACTAGTCAGAAATATTCTTAAATACTGCTAGAAGCTTATAAGGACACCTTTGAGGATAGACGAATTAGTTGTTGGGTCACACCCACCAAGTATGGCACACTAGTTGAGGAGATTAACAGCATCATCTTAGGTGCATTCATGAGTTCACACTTATGGAATAAGGCACCTTCAGGAGAGGAGTTATATCTACTATGATAATGCACTACTCTCAAAGAAAATCCTTGCATACAAGGCAAAGTTATGAGGGATTTTCTAATGCTCAAAGGAGATGCACCACTAACGCTATCATTAGCCTATTTTCTAACAACACCTTCCCTTAACTTATAAATGAAAAGGATGGGCAAACTAGTTAGAAATTTGTAGAAATAGATAATAAGAGTGAGTATTGTTAGCTTGTAGGTTGTAGTAGGAGCTTTTGTGAGATGACAACTTGCTGTGACATTCTTCTATCTGAGTAATAAAGACTTCTATGAAATTGTTTTTGAAGCCTACTCTTTTTATCCTGAATTCTTAGATTGCAGATTTGTGTAGAGTGGGCCTAATATATTTGTTGTTTTAATCCAATGTACATGTTGTGTTTGCACTCTTGAAATTACATCCTTCAATTTATGCTCGTACAAATCTGAAATTTTGATAGGCAGATACTAATGTTCAGTCCTGCTGTTAGGATTTTTTAATTCTCTGAGGGTATTCTCTTGTTTTCAATACATGGGTATTTTTAATAGGAAATCTCACCCTAAAAGTCAATCGTTGAAGAATAAATCCTATGCTAAATCACACCTACCTTCTTTTTAAGATCTTCATGAGAACTCACCTATGACCCTTAAAGTCAGTGCCCTTTAGCAAATCGAATGGTGGAATGGAAGGCGTTTCAATAAGAGGTAAACTCCTTTATCCTTCACCTTTGTCAAGACCTCTAGAGACACCTACAATCTATACCCCTCCTTCGACTCAACATGAAATTTTGTTTTTTTCTACTTCCTTTACATACCCTCCCTTCAAGGGCATACTCATAAGAATATCTCATGGTTGAAATATTACGAAAAAAAAATGGGGCACATTATCTCTTTATAAGGTTTCAAGGGAGGGGTATTGGAAAATAACCATTGCATCCCCTACAACCCTTAAGACCTTCTCAACACATAAATGAAACGATAGACTAATATCTAGACCCAAAGATAGATCTCAATGTTCAAGGCAGAACCCAAATAGAAAGAATCACACCATGGATTAAACATTGGCATTGAGTTTTGGTAAAATTAAGGACCTCCTTTCAAGATCATGACCTTGCTTTTAGCATTTTCAAATGGCAGGTTTAAAACCCACATTAAAAATGGGAGATTTTCACCTTAGAATTTCCAACCTTTGCCCAAGACAAATCTATCTAATGGACTAGCTTGGATATGTCAGGTCTTGGATTTCTCAAGTACCCAATCAATGTTTTTGAGGCTAACTCCATAGCTCCAACGAAATTTAATACTATTGAAGAGGCAACTTGAAAAATATCTCTAATAGGAGACATTTTTCCTTCCTTTTGATTGATTTACAATAAACCTTACTGCCTCTCCTTTCTTATCTTCCTCTTCCATTCTCCAAAAACAATCATTAATATTATATCATAAACACTTTATATAGGTAAGAATTGAAATCATTTTCCTCAACTCACGGGGCACCTTTAAACCTCAACCCATGCAAGTGGACCTAAGTCCATGGTACAACCCATCATACTCTGAGAGGGTTCTAATTATCTCCTCAAAACTAGGGCATAACACATCTTACAATGCCAAATGGTTAAGACATCTCAAACTTGTGGGTTTTTTCCTTCATGAAACATAATATAGCTAGTGCTCATCAAACACAATGCACTAACATCGCTAACGCACACCAAAAGTACAAGATACCCATAGGATGTGGCCTACACCCTTGCACCTCCCTGACTCTCCATGAAAAAGCTACTCCAATGGTCACCTTCTAAGTTCCAAGAACTCCTTTTGCAACACGATAGAACCACCTATATATGTTGCAACAACCTTTCCAACTTATTTAGTGGGTTCCACATATATTTCACATTTATTCTTTTTCTTGCAAAGTGGTAGTGCCAAGGAGAGGGTATCAACTTCGATCAAAGAATGTTCAATTAATACCACTGCTAAGTTTCCTTCATGCAACTTGTCAAATATCTTAAGTTTGCTTCAAAACTTCTCATGGTGCTTAACTTGCTTTTCTACACCTCTAAGTGAGACTACAACCCCCCAAAACTTCTCTAAGTATTCCACCTCTTCAACCCTTGTTAGAGTCTTCTTAGACGTGCACTCATGCCTCAAGAAGAACACAACACTAGCATACCAAATGTGCATGCTCGTTCCATCTTTTAATGCCTCACTAAAACCACATTATCACACTCCCTAAAATGAAATGTTCACATCTTAAGATAAAACACATATTTTACTTATGACAAACTAAACTATGAGAGTGACTTCGAGATGAATCTATTTTCTCAAGATGAAAACATAGTCTCTTACAACCCCATTCACACAACCATTTGAATATATTTAACCTAAAGAAGAATATACACCCTACTCCTTCCAAATTTTTCATATGAAATTTAAGAGACTAACACTTTTTAACTATTAAACCCACTTACCATAAACTCTCTTCTGCTAACACCCACCCAATATAAAAAAAGAAAACTTAAATATTTTCAATACAACTAAGTTAAAAGTACTTTCACATTAAATTTCCAAAAATACAACATTCCTATCCTAACAAATTTTAATAATAAAATCATTACATAAAATAAATAATCTTAAAAATATATTATTATTGTAATAATAAATATGCCAAAATATAACCCAAAAACATGCTTTCCATAATATACGGTAAAGCGTTAGTTTTTCAACTACTATTAAAAAAAAACTTTCGAAATAAAATTATAGGATTTTTGTTTTTGTTTTTTTGGATGATTTAAAAAACCCGTGGCAACCCAAATGTTCCAAATGTTTCGAAGTAGTATTTTTTTTCAGTTTTTACAGGGCGGGAACAAAAACGTTCACTCTCAAAGTATCTAAGTAGAATATTTTCCCTTTGCACAGGGCGAGAGTGGGAGCGAAAACCAGATTGAAAAGAGTTGGGACTTGGGGTTTTACCAGTGGCAGATAGGATATCCGATCTCGAACCCCACCATCAGATCTTCAGTCCATTGATGGTTGACGGCGCTACATTTGTTCTATTTTTAACTTCACTTCTTTTCCACAATTTTTATTGTTCCACAGAGAGGAGTACACACACCTCACGTATCTGGTTCTACTATTTTTTTCGCATCCATGCTTGTATGTTTCGGTTTAATATTTGTGTTGCATTTTGTTACTATTTGTAGGGATGATGTTGGCTTCTGATGAGTTGGGGAGGCCATTTTTCATAAAAAAGGAACAATAATAGAAGACCTAAATGAGAAGTTTAGATGAATGCCAGCATTGCGGCCAACAGAGTTGCTGTGAGAATCCTCTGCACCTCACTCAGCCTCAAGGGAATAGAAAATATGATTCAGAGACCCCAACAACAATGTCACCATCAGTAAGCTTCTGTTTCATTTATTTATTCTCTATTTCTAGATCGCTGAAACCTCTTAAATTATGAAAATAAGTAGAATTTATTTTTAAAAAGTACGATTCATAAGTAGAAATTACTTAAATTTTTTTTAGATATTCTGCAAAGAGTGAAATAAGGCAATACTCTGCAATCATTTTACTCTTTCTCACAAATTGCGAGGCCCAATTCCACAAACCTGAAGAAATTTCACAAGCCTTTGGGATGTAAAGGGGTAATCACTCAGTGAGTAAAAGAGAAAATCAAACCTAGAGTGATTCTGCAAAACTTTTGGATGTTCAAGAGTAGTCAATCAGCCAGTAAAATACCATAGTCGTTTACAACCTCCTTCGACAAATTGTATGAGGCATCTTCAAATACCACACTACACTATCTTAGAAATTTTCCCTATTAAGAAGCACTATATACTTAATTCATATACCACACATTTCACAATCTATGCTGGAATTCTGCAAAACTTTTTCGTTTGAAAAAAAAGAAACCACACTAAATATGAATCTCCCTTTCCTTCAAAAAGCTCCGACCTACAATGTGAATGAAAGCCATTCTACCAAGTAACAAGGATAACAAATTTAGAATACAGAACCCCTCGACATGTACTAAGGCCGTGATTGCAATTATTGATTGATTATTCACAACAAATAAGGGGACCTGTAATGCACGTCAGCTCCTACCAATTAACACATCTAAATTTTTGAAATTGTATTGCAAGAAGCTTTGTCGTTTCACCTATTGAATGTTTTGGAAAATTATCTTCAATGTTGGTATGTCCATCTTGCCTTTTTAAATGTCTAGTTTTCTTTCCAACCCTTAAACTTTTGTTCCTACCACTTCTTTCGGCTTTTAGGGATCATAGTGTTGTATGTTGTAATTCAAGCATGATGAGCATGCTCACAGCTATTAGTGAAACCTTGGATACTACTACATCGGCCATTCTATGCATCGGCTTTGAATTCTTCAAGAATTGGATACTGCAATTAAGAAAATAATTAAGGCCCTTCTAACATTTGTTTTTTAATTTTTACTATTTTAATTGGTTTTTTCATTTTAATTACAGTGGATTTCTTTATTTGCTTCTCTGGTTGAATATTTTTGGCGGGCACAACGGTTTGAATGTATATCCTCTTCCTCATCTTTGTCATTAGCAAATGCTAGAGCTTCTTGAATAACAGTTAGTTCTTTGAGTCTTCTTAGAAGCATGAACCGAATTTCTTGTCAACACATTAGAGTTTCATGTTTATTTGTGCTTTTCTACAATTACAATGTATGTTCAAGAAAAGACAAGTTTAGACTGCAACTCTTATAGAATACAATTTGTTATAAGTGTAATGGTGAAAAGTTGAAGACCATTTTAGAAAGCCCGTGTTATTAGGTAAAGGAATATTTCAGAAAACAATGATGGAGAAACACCCTCCTAAATAGATCTTCCACATTGAAAAGTTAGTCTGCAAAGATGCCCATTTTGTCAAGCTAACACTTAACCTAGCTATGAAAGTTACTATTATCCTAAAAGTATTAGAAAAGTCTAATTCAAAATAAAAGCGTATGTTCGAGAAACAAACAACATCAAAAATATAGTTCAAGAAACTTGTCATATATAAAACCCAAATTGAACAATCCAGTGATTGTAAAACTTGGAAATATTGACCCAAATTCAAATATAACAATCACAAAGTCAAAGGAGAAATCAATTCAAGAAATTCATTAAATTGGAGGGATAAGTCAGAGACCTGTCATAACTACTACTTGATGTTTTGTCAAATACATAACATCAACATTTTAGGCATACGAAGGAGTGAATGAAACAACGGTTTGTTCCAACGGATCTGTAGAGAAGTTGGTATAGGTGTTACACCATTTTTTTTTCATCTAACCTATTATCATTAGATGAACCCAAGTACACCATGTAAGACCAATTTTACCCTAAGTAAAATTTCTTTCACTATGTGAAATAACTTAGTAAAACACCTTTATTAGGTTGTTTATGGTCTAAACAGGAAACCCCAAAAGGAAATAATAAAAAATCTATATTTCATTACTCGGTCATATTTAACCCGTGTTGGAAATCACTAAATAAATTATTTCCTAGGAATATTATTAAATCCTTTATTTAAATAATATTCCTAGTTAAACTGACTAAATCATTTATAAATAATTAAATAAATCATTATTTATTTAATTATATTCTCACCATTTCCTTAAAATAATAAATAAATCATTTATTTATTTATTATTTATAAATAAAGGAATTGACCCAAGTCAAAAATCCTTTTCCCTCCAACAAATATAATAAAATATTCCTAAAGGGTGGTTCTAGAATTTGATTAATAATATTTTATTCATGCACCAAGTTCTAGACCGCCCTAATATTTTGTTATAAATAGAAGGGTTTTACCCATTCATTAGTCACCTTTCATTGCATTAGATCACTCTAGATCTATACTTTTGGTCACATTCTCCATTTTTTCCTTGTGAGCTCCCTTTGATTTCTATGTTTGTTTGGGTTTTCTACACCAACAAGAGAGAGAAATTTTAGTTCTGAAATGCTGAGGACATTCAAGAACCCATCCCATTGAGGAGAATCAGAAACACCTTTCTTGTTTTCCTCTCAGGTGCCCCCTTTTAATATAAAAAATTCTTTCATATACATCGTTCTTGTCTTGTCTATTGGATGCATGGAGTGACATTTTATTTTCACTGCTTAATGTCTTTTATGCTTAGATCTGGATTTATGCAGCTTTATTTGGATCACCTAACTGCAAATTTAAATATATTGGCAGCTATAATCGATGTTAGGGCTATTTGTTATGCGTAGCTAAAGCGGTATTTTTCCGACGAAAGATTCATACTAACAATTGGCGACTCCACACTGGTTTTCTTTTGCGACCGCTGTCATTTTATATATTCCTGCATATCCAGCTATTTCAATCCCTAGGGTTTCTCTTCAGTTTTCTTTTTTTCCTATTTTTATGGTGATTTTCACCTCTAAAACCCTGAAACATTAAAATTTTTAACTTCTGTGTGTTTCTGGCCCTATTGCGCAGGTGACAAACATCAGCCTCAGCTGAGACGACAACTTTTTCTGAAATCTGCCACCGAGAGACCGAGATCTGCAGGTCGCACTTATTGGCCCAAAAACTGCGACCTGGACTGGAGGGCGCACTTTTCTGCCCCAAAACTGCAACCTAGACTGAAAACAAGTCAGAACCTGCGACCTGCACTTTTTTCTGCAATTTTCTAGCAAATTTTATGGGTTTGTCTGAAGTTTCTGTCAGGGTTTTCCAGCCTCCGTCTCCGACTGTTTAGACCTGTTTCTAATCTGTTTCACTCAACTAAGTGGGAATATTGCCCCTTAGGGCTTTAGTACCCTCCAATTTTTGTAGGCGAGTCTTAGATGTTTCAGACGTCTGAATTTTCAGAGTTTCAGCCTTCTTCTTTTCAGATTTGATACCTCATTTTCAGATCCCTCTAGATCGGCTCTTCTCCCTTTCAAATCACCTCAGTTAGTTTTTTTTGGGTTTATATCTAGGTTCACCTCCTTGTCCCTTCTACCTTTAGCTGATTCTCTCCTTTTTAGCAGCAACCTTGCCTCTGCCTCTTTGCTGTTCTCTGCATCTCTTTTCAGCAAATTTCTCCTTTAGATCCCTGTCCCTCCCGACCTTAGATATATTGGCCTCTTTTTAGTGTGTTTTGATTAGATTTTTTCCCTCTTCTAGAATATTTTTGAGAGACCCGCCTTCTTGGGTTAGATTTATGCATTGTTAGCTGTTAATTTTATGTTATTTCAGTCTTATTTACTGTTCTCTGCAGATTTATTTTTAGTTACGCAGCACACTTTTTCTTTGACTCTCAAAAATTCTGGGTTTAAAAATTTAAAATTAACACATGCCACACACTGACCCTAAGTGAAGAAGAGCCTGGTTAACACCGCCTGGCAAAGACTTTAAAATCAATTGACACTGCACCTCTCTGCCCTTATTTCGACATTGACCTCACTTGATTTTGCACCTCCCTACCCTTGTCAGTTTTTCTTCTTCCCGTCATCATTGCACGTCCAAGGCGTTTACCCCAGAGAATTCTTAGCCTGCACCCTCAGTTTTCCATTGGTCGACTTCCTCCTTCCCGTCGTCATCGTGTAAGTCCTCCCCCGAGTCTGCACTCCGACTCTTCTTCTGATTGTTCGGGTTCTCCCCCTACTCCTGGTTCTCCCCCTGTTACCTTCACCATGTCTAGTTCAGGGCCTAGCACTAGCAACAACCCCAGTTCTACTACTGGGTCCGATTCCAGTGGAACCACTACGGGAACTACCTCAACGATCCCTTTGCTCCCTTATATGGTTGGTCTCAGTCTCCCTGATTTCAATCAGTTGATAAATGATCCTATCTGCCATGATGTTAGTTGGCCTGCTATGCCAACCAAGCTCCCCTCCGACATTCCCAAGTTCGAAGGCCTTGCTAGTGAAGATCCCTCCAACCATATCTGATCTTTCCATATGTGGTGTTCATCCAATTCCATTACTGATGACTCCATCCATCTTATATTGTTCCAACGCACGCTTACCAGTGAAGCTTCTGAATGGTATGTTGATCAGGCCGCCTCTTCCCATACCAGCTTTGTGACCATTGCCCAAGCCTTTTTATCTTATTTCCAGTTCCCTCTCCGATACGAGACCAGTACAGAACTCTTGACTTATTTTCGTCAATCCTCTTTGACCCGCCTTTCTGCTCATGTCCAGGAATGGCAGAGAAGAATGAGCTTATGTCTAGCCCCCACCTTTGAAGATCGGGTTTATATGGACTGGTTCCTTCGCTCTCTCTTACCTCCCATCAGCAAAGATGTCGCATCCCAGTTCCCTCAAACCGAAGAATCCGCCCTCCAAACAGCTTTGAAATATGACCTTATCTATGCTCAATCTGGTTATGTTTATACTGTCCTTCCTAACCTCCCCAAGCCTGGTGGCGCTAACGCCCCGGGGGAATCTCACTCTGCTAACGGTATCGTTGGAGCTCTTTCACATACCGAGTCTTCTCAACCTCTTATGGGCTACAGTTTCCCTCCAGGAGGGGCCAGCACCTCCAGCACTTTTCCCCCTCCAGGTAGCATGCATCCAGGATACGACATGCCTCCTCCTTTTGCCCACACTCCTACTTACCTCAATTTTTCCCATCCTAACCCTTATCCTTACCCACAGCATGCTGTCCCAGCTCCTCCAGCATTTGGACCTCTCACTCCCTTGCCTCCTCCACCCCCGCAGCCACACTTACTACCCCCTCCAGGGAAAGTATTTACGCAGCAGGGCACGAATAATTCTCTTCCTTCTCAAAGAAAGAGGAAAGGCAATAAATCTGCCTCTGGAAATCGTGGATCCAATCCTTCCAATATTGATTCTAGCATTTCCAACCAGCCACAGGGTTCTCAGCCCAAGCCGGACAGGCCGCTTCGCACCAATAAGCCCTGTTCGTGTTGCGGTATTTATGGTCATTACACGCATGATTGTCCCCTATTACCACAGATGTGGAAAATATGGGATTCTCAGGCCACCGTGCGGGGACAAAATTCCTCCCCTACTGTCCCTCCCAATACAGATACTTCTCAACCCACTGTGTTTACCGATCCTTTTCCTCAACAAGGATTTGTGGCTACGCAACCACCTCATGCCCTGGTAACCACTCAACCTTCCCCTTCTGGGTCCTCCGATTACCATATTCTCATGATGGTCTCTGAACAACCTCTCACCATCAACCTTAACCTTCAAACTTGGTCTCGTCAGTACTCCATGCCTCCCACTCCATCTATCACCGAGTCCCCATCTTCAGGTCCTACAGAGACTCTATCGACACCCAATAGTCCCTTGTAAATCCCTCCGCCCAAAGTTGAGGTTCATACCAAGATTCCTAAGTGCCCATTACGGCGAAATGCTGCCTCTCTTCAGGCTGCCCATTTATATAGCATAATAGATGATCTGGCACAATCTCCTGCTGCCATTTCAACACTGGAACTTCTCCAGTCATGTCCTTCTCAAAAGAAGGCTCTACTATCTGTCGTGGGTGTTGTAGATCCTGCTGATGACCAATTGATTGTTTTTTATGTTCGTCAGTTAGACCATCCCCCCCTTCCTACTTCTGTTGCTTTCCAAATCCCAGTCAAAATCCGAAATGCCAACATTGCTTGGTGTATTATTGATGAGGGGGCATCTACTTATGTGATTTCTGCTTCGGTTTGGAAAAAACTCGGATCTCCTGAGCTGGCCCCTTCCACAATCACCCTTCGTGCGTGGGATGGCCATGCCTCTCAGCCCATTGGCCTATTCAGTAACTATCCTATCACCCTTGCGGGCAAGACTGTTTGTGTTGACGTTGAAGTTATCGATGCCCCTCTTGACTATAGCATTCTTTTGGGGCGTAGTTACACCTATGCCATGTCTTCCGTCCCATCCGCAGTCCACCGCAAGATTTTTTTCCCTCATAATGCAAATATTGTCACCATCGACCAGTTGACATATCATGAACCAAAATCTCAGACCTCCCCTAAGTCCACCATCTCTGCTGTCACCAATAAGAAAACTGTTGATTCTTTGACCAGTGTTTCCCCTGGAATCTACAAAGAATCCTCCTTGCTTGGAACCTTCCTGGGTCCTCCCCCTCCTCCTGTCTCTGATCCCAGCTTAGCGAATGTTTGCATAATGCACTCGTCTCATGCTGACCTTCCATAGCCTGCTTCGGCTAGTTAGCAACCTCAATCTCGCCCACCGCAACCTGCTCCTAGCCCTTCGCCTCAGCTGACCAAACCTCTTCCGTCTGGACCTTCCCATCCACCTAGCACTCCTGAACCTCCCTACCCTCCTGAGTCGGTTCCCCCAGGCCTCCACCATATGGGAGCCGTCCCTCTTGGCCATTACCCTGTCAGTCAGATATCTTTCCTTGCTCCCCCTCCCGGAGTCTATTCGATTACCATCATGGCCACCCTTTCCCTCCCTAATTTGACCTTGGGAATACTGGTATGGTATCTTACTCCTCCAGCCACGATCCCACCTGGCCACCCCAAACCATACCTTGCTATGACACCAGTTCAACCGATTCCCTTCGCTCCTTCCATCGCTACGGTGCCCCAAGCCCCTCCGCAAGACCATCCTCATGCTGTGACAGTTACGGGCAAGAAAAGAAAAGCTCACAAGGGGGCATCCAAAGATAAGGCCACCGCACCTGACCCTACCCCTCCTCCACCCGCCAAGCCTTGTGCCTTGTGTGATGGTGTCGGTCATGCCACCCATACTTTTCCTGAGTTGCCCCGTATCCAACCCATTGTTAAGGTCATGTTCCCTGAATCTACGGTCCCTAAAACCTCTGTTTCTTCCTCGTCTGCAGCCAAGAACCCAAAGACTCTTCGCACCAACAAACCTTGTGCTCTGTGTTGTGTCCATGGAAATTATTCTCACCATTATACTCACCTCACACATTACCGAGCCTCTTTAGAGGTCATTCGCAAGTACGAGGTTGAACAAAATCAATCCACCTCTCCCATCCTTACTCAGTATGCGTCAGGCTTACTCGAGGATCCCCCTGCTACCATTGAAATTCCTCCCCCTAATGTTGAGATGTCGGAACCTGCTGCCCCCCTCCTATACCTATCATCATCCGCACGACCCTCGGAATACATTCCCTCTGAATCCAATCCATCTGTTTTGCTTGATTCCCCTTCAGCAACATTCTTGGGCTCTACATGCTTTGACCATCTTTTTACTTGTTCTTCTGTCATCCCCCATGACGATCCGTATGTGCGCCTTTCATCCCATGTTGATGATTTAGGTAGCTTTGCAGCATCATGTGGTTTCCTCAACCTTTCCCTTTCCTCCCATAACCAGGATGATACCATCCATATTTATGTGTCCTTCGTAGCATGAGATCCCGCTTTTCCTCCCATAGTTCTCATTCATCACCCTCTAGTCAATCTATGAGTCCTAGCCATCCTACCTAGACTACTCCCTCCCATAACTGTCATTTGATGTCTACCCTATACTCACGCTGCCATCATTATTCTCCTTCCTCCCATTTCTTGTCTTGTGACACTCTTCTGCCGGACCTCTCATCCACACATTATATTGGCTATGTCGATGGGGCAAGTCACTATTCCCGGAATCTCGCCTTGGCCGCACGGGCCATATTTACCCCCTTGCATACCCTTGTTCTTTTGAATGGGGTTTGCATTGGTAATGCCACCAATAATCAGGCCGAATATGATGTAGTACGTGGTCTCTTAGCCGATGCCCTCTCTCATCGCATCCTCCATCTGCACGTTCGTTTAAAGTCCATGCTTCTTATGTTACAAATCAATGGTGTCTATTGTGTGAATAACCCTATCCTATTTAGACAATATTTACGAGTGAAACTTTTGATAAGTGACTTTAGATTCATTACTTTCAACCATGTACCTAGAAGTCAAAATCACTACATAGATAGAATTGCAAATCGTGTTCTAGACTGGCATTTATCACACACAAGACAATAACATTTCAAACCATCAACACAATGCATATACATAATATATATCATATAACATGTTTTTAGAGTCCATCTACTCTGAAACATATGACATGCCCATAGCATGTTACAAAACAAAAAACTCAAAAACTGGGGGGCACTACCTGCCCTTCATCTAATCACTCTCTAGAGGATCCCGAGCTAATGGCTCCGCTCCCGCATCTTGTAGATCACACACAGTCTGACCATCCATCACCATGCGTCACATGATACCTCGCCATTCCAAGGGTAGCCCAATACATAGCTCTATGTACTGGTCGTCTAAATCCTACCAACCTCGCTCCGACACACCGGTTAGCAACCCCTCACATCTATGATGAATGTCCTCCAAAAGAGCAGCCATATCCTCATTCTGTACCGTCCTCGATCCACTAGCACCTGTAGTTCTGGCTGCTACAGGTCGTCCCATAGATCCCGTCGATTTCACCGGAGCTATATCTGCATTCCAAAAAGTATAAGGAACAGTACCATAAATACTATTCACAAACTTTAAAATGCACATAACAGATTAGTTACTTGTCACTTACCATCAGGCCCCCATACTCGACCAGGCAGAAGTGGCAAGTCCAGATCTCCCCAATAACTCATCCCACTATAGGGATAGTCGTCTATGTACGATGGCATCTGATCCCAATAGGTGAAGAACTCTGGTCGGAACACCCGTCCGACCACCCCTCCCCCTCCTCTACACAGTAGTTGTCCCCACCGATGCATCCTGGGTTCTCTCAGACCCCCATCAGGTAGCTGTACACGAGGTCGCAAGGTCGGGATCTTCTCAAAAAATAAGGAGCACAATAGAGTCCCATAAGCACAATCATGGTTCACTTTCCACTTACACAGCGATAGCTGTCGTTTCAATGACGCCAACATCATCTGGGCCCACCCATAGTAGGTCCCACTCAACACACTTTCTACAATCATCATCTACCCTCCATTGATGTGATGGAGCGCCTGGTTGCCCAAGATCTGCAACACTGTTGCCACCACTACCCAGGTCTCCAACCTCTCTAGATCTCCAATCGATATTCGAGTCCCTTTGACTCGGACACCTGGTCAACAATGTCGCGCTATGAACTCCATGATGTTACACCCCCACGGTAACACTGGTTGTGTATTTCCCACCATCCCTAATGGTGGGAGACCAGTCAGAAAATATAGATCCTTGACTGTCAGCTCAATATTGTGCGCCTGCACTCTAAAAACCTCATGGTATAGATCCCAATAACTAACAATCCGGGCCAACAAGGGCTCCCCAGCCCTCATGAAAGGGTTCTCCACAAATTTCAGAACCCCAAACCTGGCCAATGCACGATGGACACCCTGATCCGCTTGGATTTCCATCCGTAATGTACCTAGGTCTCTCTCTCTCCACTTGATCTATATATCTGCCATATCTGCACAAAACCATCATCTTTGTCAGTCTATATATAGGTAAAACTTCATTCAATTACAAAAAAACTGAATCTCAGGCCACAACAGCACTAAAACCACCTCCATCTGATAGGTCGCATTTTTTGGCCAAATCCTAGGATAGGTCACAATTTTCAGGCCCAAACCTGCATCCCAGGTCACATTTTTTGCCCCAAAAAGTGCGACCCAGCCGTAATGATGAGGTAGGGGCTGCTACTAATATTTGGGATCCTAATCTGAACTTTTAATCCATCAAAAACAAAGAGTAGGATTAGGCCTCTTACCTACAAATGACAGATCTCGATTCCAACGGTCGATTTGTCTGCTACAATCGCCGCAAGATTTAGGGCCTTCTCTCCTCTCCACATTCACCACAACTACACAAGCAAATGAATGTCCTTGGAGGGAAAATGCCTTATTAGAAGAAAAATCCCTATTTTCTCTTTCGCCCGCTGCGACCAAACCGTAGCCCTGTTTCCCACACCGTCTACACCGTTGGAAAGCTCTCACCGAGCACTCAAATGGGTGTCTGTTAGTTTTTCATTTTTTGATACTTCACTAGGACACAGTTTTTCCACAAAGGGTCTATTCACCTCTCCTCCAAATCGAATTTCTTCACTTACAACACTTGTACTTGGGGCACCACTTTTCCTCCTTATTTGTCTTTGTTCATGTTGATTTTCATCATGAGATACCCTATTGTACTCATGTTTTTATGGTCCCCCATTGGACCTTTACTGTGTGGCAGCACCATCGAGTCGCCCTTGTTTAGGGCATCTGAGTTGAGTCATCATCAGTCATGGAGTCTATCTCGAGTCCCTTTGTATCCCGCTATAGTCCTCCATCCTTCATTGCTTGGTCCCTCTCTCATGTTGCACATTATGGCCTTCAGTACCATTGTCCCCTATCCCTCATGATATTGTGTTAGTCACTGCCAAGCCATTCATGCCCTTTATGCTCTAACAAGGGAAGTCGTCCATTCGTTACTCAGTATCTCTCATTTCATCATCATCATTAGTGTCTGTCTGTCAGTCACTCTATTATTTTCTCTCGTGCCTTAGTTGGGGATCCCTTATTGCCTCACCTATGGCGGACCTCCTTCTGTCAACATCAGCTCATTTACTTTAGAAGCCAGGTCTAGAGGGTGGTGTACCTTGGTTCGAGCTCCTTTCAGCATGATCGCGATCCGTATACTTGATGATCCAGTGATGCAGTAGCAGCTATTGGTGATTCCCGGGTGTGTGTGAGATGTCTCAACCCTCATGAGGGGGTGGCCCTACAGGTAGCCCCCCACATGCCTGGATGACTTCTTCATTTCAGCCTTTGATGCAGCTCCTTCCATTTGATGATGTCGGCCTCAGCTGCTTGTAGCGCCTTTTCAATTTTCATGTATCAGTCAAATTTTGTGAGCCCTTCCCTGTGTATAGGGGGCATTTGGGTTGTATTTGTATCTCATGTACTAAAATATTATTTTATAAGTCCTGACTGTTATTCCAGGCACAACATGTATGTGGGATTCATCATTCTATTTTTCTGGCTCGTATTTATTCCATCCTGTACTTTATAGTTCGGTTCCTTGTTTACTGGACATACTATTCTTTTGTACTTTGTCTCGGCGGGCATAGGTATGCCTCCCCTGCCGCCTTTAGCACAGGTACCACTTCATAAACTAGAGACTTGTTGCACCTGTAAGTCTCGTCTCCTTAGGGTCTAGTCCTTTAGCACATTAGACTACCTTACATTTCTCTCTCTGACTTCCCTCTTGATGTCTAGTGATTGAGTTCTTACAACGTACTTCAGTCATACGATTTTCTCCTCACATTTGTACATTGGGGGGTAATCTGTTACACCATTTTTTGGTCATATAACCTATTATCATTAGATGAACCCAAGTACACCATGTAAGACCAATTTTACCCTAAGTAAAATTGCTTTCACTATGTGAAATAACTTAGTAAAACACCTTTATTAGGTTTTTTATGGTCTAAACAGGAAACCCCAAAAGGAAATAATAAACAAATCTATATTTGTTTATATTTCCTGGTCATATTTAACCCGAAACAAGGAAATCAATTAAATCAATTCTTATTTATTTGATTATTTCCTAGGAATAAGTTATTTAAATCCTTATTTAAATAATATTCCTAGTTAAATTTGACTAAATCACTTATAAATAATTAAATAAATGATTATTTATTTAATTATATTCCCACCATTTCCTTAAAATAATAAATAGATCATTTATTTATTTATTATTTATAAATAAAGGAATTGACCCAAGTCAAAAATCCTTTTCCCTCCAACAAATATAATAAAATATTCCTAAAGGGTGGTTCTAAAATTTGATTAATAATATTTTATTCATGCACCAAGTTCTAGACCGCCCTAATATTTTGTTATAAATAGAAGGGTTTTCCCATTCATTAGTCACCTTTTCATTGTATTAGATCACTCTAGATCTATACTCTTGGTCACATTCTCCATTTTTTCCTTGTGAGCTCCCTTTGAGTTCTATGTTTGTCTGGGTTTTCTACACCAACAAGAGAGAGAAATTTTAGATCTGAAATGCTGAGGACTTTCAAGAACCCATCCCATTGAGGAGAATTAGAAACACCTTTCTTGTTTTCCTCTCAGGTGCCCCCTTTTAATATAAAAAATTCTTTCAAATACATTGTTCTTGTGTTGTCTATTGGATGCATGGAGTGACATTTTATTTTCACTGCTTAATGTCTTTTATGCTGAGATATGGATTTATGCAGCTTTATTTGGATCACCTAACTACAAATTTAAAGATATTGGCATCCATAATCGATGTTATGGCTATTTGTTATGCGTAGCTAAAGTGGTCTTTTTCCAATGAAAGATTCATACAAGCAATAGGTTTTAGATTTCTTAAAGCAATGTGTGTCTGAATAGACCATCTATATGAACCAGAAGAAGGAAAGGGTGAGGTGTTATTGTTCTACATTTTTTTCTTTTTCACTAAACACTAGCAATAAATTCTTGGTGAGGTGGAGAGGGCCCTTGAGAAGAGGGGCATAAATTTGGGAGGTGACCTGGCTATTGGTAGACTTGTAATGGAAGGTTGTGTTCTCATAATCTAGTGCTTGTGAGTAAATAGCTCCCCTCCAATTCAAGAGTATTTTATTAGGTAATCCCTTGTTGAAATCAACTTCCACGCATATTTGTGCAAAGGTTACAATACCCTTTGCTAGCTTGTGCATGTTGATATTAATGAATTGGCCTAGGGCATTACCAATATCGGCTAAAATATCAGGGTTCATTAAGTTAAGAGGTAAATTAGGGAGTTGAACCCAAATAAGAATGGCCAAATCTGGCATTATTGGGGGTTAAAATCTACAAACCATGGTTTAATGGAGAGCCCTAATCAGCCCAAAACCATGCTCGAAGCTCAAGGACCCCTTGTCAATCCCTCTGGTTCTTGAAATATACTATAAAGTATCCCTCTGAGGAGAAGAATAGATAACTGTGCTTAGACCAGGTCTTAGCCACCCAATCTCGAAGTATATATGCCGAAGGCCAAAATCCATTAAATCGACAAATTAGAGCATGCTCCATGTAGTCAACACTGAGAGAGTAGGATTAATTTTTTGGCACACCAATGGATGGTATTTTCTTCATTTGATCCACAAGAAAGGCTGGAACTGAGAGCTCCTTAGGAGGCTGGTCCACAATCCCTAGCTTTAAGGCTTCTTTTAAAAGATTTGGGCTGAGAGGAAGAGGGCCCACCCCTTCCTTGAGCTTTGCCTCACAATCTAGAAACTAGATTTATTACCGTGTCCTTTACTATGTCATGCTCACTTAGTCTATTTGTATCCTAAAGTTTTTGGCCCTCATAAAGGAGATGCATAAGGTAGAGGGGATCCCGATCCGTTCTTGAATCTTGGCTGCAAGGGAGGAGACCAGATTCGTAGCTTGCACTTGCAAACATAGTATCCCCCTGAGAGGGGTCTCACAAGAACTCATAAAAACAAAATAAATGAATCCCTGATTAAAATTGGGGGGGAAGGTGGATTCGGCTTCGTACAACTCTCCAAAACTGTCTGCTGCTCTTTATGACTGGAGAAAGGGTGGGCCTGCACCAAGCCTTTTAAAAGAATGCCCTTGACCACTACAATGTTGAGAAATATAGGGGATCTAGTGTTAAGAGATTTCTCTTCATTAGTGATTGTTTGTGAATTCATTTTAAATTTTTTAGATTAAGATATTTTTCTTGTTAGATTATTAGTGTTCTTTCTTCATCAAATAGTAACCAATGCATAAACATAAATAGAAAAGAGACACAACATGTAGGCTATGAGCCAGGGCCAAAACCTCTCACTTTTTGAGAGGAAAAGCTGCACAAATTCTTCTTATAGAGATTCCAATTGACAAATACCAAGACCAAGGCCCTTGACCTATTTTGCCACTCTAAGACCAAGACATAGTTGTCTTCCTTGATCCTTTGATCTTGAAATCATAATCCCTATAGCAACATCCAAACATAGTGATTCATCACTGAACTTCATGTTATCACTACAACACCGAGTAGCACAAAGTGTTGAGAATTTAGGGGGCTGGTGATTAACTCAATTTCTCTTCTTGATAATTACTTGTGAGCTTATTTGAGTTACTTATATATTCTCTTCTTTAGCTTATTTAGTCTTTCATCGAGTCAATTACCAAAATACAAAAGACACAAATTTAGGCTCTTCAAGCCAGGGAAAAACCTCTCCCTCTTGGAGAGGAAAACCCACGAGAAATTCTTCTTATAGAATTTCAAGATGACAAGTACCATGACCAAGACACAGACCCTTGACCTATTAATGCTTCCAAGACATTGCCACTGCTTCTAATTCTTCCTTCAATACTGATCCTTCTTTTCTTCAACAACCCGCATTGATTTGCATCAACCTTAGAGAACTCGGTTTCTAAGTTTGTCTGCAAACACTTCTTATTGCTTATTAAAATATAGGTGACTAGATCATTTGAAGTCTCATCGTTCACTTGTCATGCATTTGGATATGTGTAACCTTTCTAAGAGTAGGAAGTTAAATCATAGATTTACCTTCCTCCTTTTCCATACTTATACTAGCCCTTAGAATTATCATCACAACATGATAGTTGAGCTTAACCCTTCGCATAACATAAAATTTTAATGCTTACAGTCATTACAATACATAGAACACCGACCTTCTACTATTAGTGAATTCATTACAAGTTTGACCGCACTTCACTTGACCATAGCTTCTTCGTACTAATCCACGTTCACTTCTCCAGAATTCTACACAGAATAGATCCGCACTTACTGCTTCAATTTGTATTTTAACCCAGAATTTATTATGAGGTAACTATCACAGGAATGTCTGCAATTATGTCCTTTAGCCCACACTTTTCTCCTTCCTGAAATCCGCACTTTATGCTTCCTAAAATCTGCATTGTTTCCTGTCCAGAGATCTGCAATTCCTTGGTTCAAATGACCACAGAGTTGACTGTATATATAGGCATCATGTCACTATTTTTAGGCCGACCCTTCAAGCTGATTAGAGGCCGACTAAATCACTGTGTAATAGGCTGACATATAGTGCAATTATTCCAGCGTTTAATTAGGGTTAACATGACAAGGTCTTGGACCATTTTGATGACCAGAATCTTCATATTTATGACCCTTAATTACATTTATAACTAGAAGAAGAATCCTAATAGACATCAAGAAGAAGTGTATTGACCTATAATAAAATATTGCTCATGAAACTCATGAAGCAAGTACAACAAAAATACATTTTATTTTCTTTGTCTTCTTCTTTACATAAATACATAATTACATAGTCAATATGAAGACCGATCCTAGTTACACTTTTCAACACCAAGTAGCTTCGAGCATGTTAACATCATAACATCAGTGAGCACAGTACCTAGAAGTGCTGAGGTTATAAATTATGATATAGCACATGGCTCTGATCAACATCGTAGCATAGAGTATTATTATTATTAACACAGTACTTAGACCTTTGCTGAGATTTATGAGACTCCATGGTGTACTGCAAGCTCTTGCTGTGGTAGCATCGAACCACACATACTGAATCATAATGCAAAATGGCCTTATATTTTCTTGGACCGATGCTCCCAACGGTCCCAAAGCAAAGAAATTGGATCCTGAAGAAATGACGTGGACTCAGACAAGCAAGATTAAGCCTCTATTCTAAAGGAGAAGCTTCTAGAGGCTACTAAACCCACTCAAGAGGTAGCTAACTTCATTTTTTTAATTGTTTAATTATAGGAATTACAGCAAGAAATTTTCCCATGAGGGACTTCCGTTGGCTTAGTTCTTGGGTTTGAATGGTAGATATTCTACCAAAATTGTTGACCTTTAACAATCAAAGCCTTTATTTTTTGGAAAGAAAAATGCAAGGAGAAATGAACATGAATTAGGAATTTATAAAGCTCTAAACCCCCTTGATTGAGGGCATGAGGCCTATTGGAGCCTTCTCGTAGGCCCCAACTTGTTTTAAAAAAATTAAAAATAGCTTTTCCAATTGTCTTGGGACTAGCCCTACTCTTTGGGGAGTGTTCAACATTCTCTAGACAACATGAATATGCAGTTTGTGAGCGTGTTGTTGAAAACAAGGTTGTGGGGGAGCGCCTCCCCCTATCGAACTCGCTCCTTAAGTGCGCTCCCTCGAACCTGCTCTCGGAGCACGCTCCCAGAGCCAATGCTTAGATGGTGATATTAATGACAAACATCCCTATACAAATCTAGAGGTAATGATAAATATACCTCTGGTTAAATCTATGTTTTTTATGTCTAATTCATCATTCTACATGCTTTTGTTGACATATATGCATCAAAATATAAAAAATATAAAAAATATTATATATTAAAGAAACACTACCCGAAACGCTCCCGGACTGGGAGCTTTTGAAAATGGTGCTCCTGCTCCCGCTCCCGCTCCCCATTTTCGCTCCCCTTCCCAAGTAACCTTGCTTGAAAACACTCGATCAGGAGTATTTTGGGAGTGCACTATTGTAGATACTTTCTGAAAAGTTGAGTAAGGGGAGTGCTTCCCTACAATATTTCCTTTTCCTAGGTTTTTCTTAATGGAGACTTGAATGACTAACACATCTAGAAGGATATTGTTATACAACATCTACTAAAAAATCTTGAAAGATATTATGATGTGGTTTTTATTAGCATATCTCAAAGTAGATATTAATATGTGACATATACAAGCATGTTACGTGGAGTGCCCAATTTTTGGATTTCAAGTGGAATTCTGTGTTGTTTGGTCAATTATTGTGTTTGTACATTATTAATTATCTAGATTTCGGTTTTTTTCCAGTTTTCTAAGCTTCCTTATCAACCTTTTCTCTTTGGTGAGTTGTGTACTTCATAGGTAGGGGTCTCTTTTTCATATCTACTATCCCTCACTCTTGGTCTTATATAGGTTTTTATTCTTCCTGGTTTAGTCCCTTATTTAACTAAGAGACTAAATGGGTCAATCCTCCAGACGGTCTGCGCCCAAAGATGGCCTTCTACGCTGAGCACTTCTTGGAGATCAGAGATGGACTCATCACTTGACCCCCTTATACTCTCCAGCATTGCATGCATGCCATCAGGATCCCCCTTGGGCAGCTCAAAGTTGGATTGCACAAGCTTCGGGTGGAAACAAACCACCATATTGATAGGATGGAGATGATTTATCAACTTTATCACTTACAGGAGGTGGAAATTGAGTCACACTTAATCTTCAGATGCCCCGTCTACTATGGTATCTGCGGGTGATTTTATTTCTTATCAACCAGCTTCCTTAGATACATCGACCAGAGATGCTTGGCAATTTACCTCTAGGAGACCTTCAGACACCGTTTGACTCTACTCCAACCTCCGTCCACCTTGGCCACCACACAGAGTATCACTGACTTCTTTAGAGCACTCCCAACATTGCAGGGCACCAAGATAACCACCGATCAATCCTTAGACCATGACTCCAGGTCAGTGCAGATCTGGGAATCTTGTCCCACTAGACCCCATCAGCAATCCAGAACTAGGCACCCCCCACCTCTAGGGGGGCGCCCCAAATCCTCCCGAAGGTAGCGATAGCAGTCCAACTCCTCTTCAGGGAAACAAACGTTTACAAGTTTCCTTCAATCCTCTTCTAACGGCCTTAGATGCTAGGAGAAGGAGTCTCCCCCCACTGAGGAGGCTCATCCTTCTCCTCCAGGACTTCTTCACCACAACTCATTGTCAAGATGTTTCATTCATCCATACTTTTACTTTCGTGTTCTTTGTATTTTTTCTTTTCTTGCTCTTATAAAGAAAGGGGACCGTTTGGTCCACCAGCTAGTATGTTGTAATCATTGTAACTAGTAGTCCCATTGACCTTTATGTGGTCATTCGTTGGACATTAATAAAATTATCTTGTCTTTATCTATTACTTTTTCTTCCCTGTTAAGTATATATTTTTTAATGACCATAATGTTTATTTCAAGGATCTAGGTTCATTTCTCTTTAATCTATCCATCTCCATTTCTGTCTCACTCAGAATGATGTATTGGGAACATCACTAGTAGAGCTTTCTATGGAGAAAGAAATATAACCAATTGAATTGTCAAAGTAATGTCTGTTATCTTGGTAATTGAGATAAAGTTGAAGATGTTGACAGTCAGGTATGAAGGGAGGGTATCAGGAATGGCAAAAAAGATAAAAGAAGTAGCATTTCCCTGGCCTAGTGGAATTTTTCTAGGATATATTTTAAAAACATCATCCAAGAATTGTTTACAATTTTATTTTTTTTATATCAGCAAATAATAGACCCTACCAATAATTATTGTAGTGAACATATCGAAGTTAAAAATGCATTTCCCTATGTCAGAGTAAAATGAGGTAATAAATAAAAGAGTACATAAGTTGAAAGTTCATTGAAAAAATGTATAAATTAGGATATGCATACGAATGCCAAATAATGGAATAAAAACCCTTTTAGCTAATTCATCCATCCATTCTTCAGGCACTATGCTGTCCACTATGATGTAGGCTCTAGCCTGCAGAGTAAACAAGAAGTTGGATGATGAACACAGGGTGGTCTTTGGCTATTTACAAGGGTGATGAGATTTTGGAGCAGTTGCACTAATGCTTTGAGCTGATCTTCATAACTCAATTTTTGTAGCTTCCACAATTTGGTGTAGTCATATTGTAAATTAAAAAATTTGGCTAATAAATAATAGTTATGTAGGCCCAAGGGTTGGCTCAATTAGTTGAACCATAGGCCAAAAGCATGTTGTTGATGGGGATGGCATAGGTCACAGGTTCAAAGCTAGTTGAGTCTGTCAGGGTTTCTAGCTGCTGTTGTGGGTGGTGGTTGTCCTGCTCTCCATGGTGGTCTTTGGTTGTTTACAAGGATGATGAGATTGTGGAGTAGTTGCACTAATGCTTTTATTTGATCTTCATAACTCAATTTTTGCAGCTTCCACAATTTGGTGTGTAGTCATATTTTAAATTCCAAAATTTGGCTAATAAATAATAGTTATGTATGCCCAAGGGTTGTCTCAATTAGTTGAACCATCTGCCAAAGGCACGTTGTTGATGGGGATGGCATAGGTCACAAGTTCAAAGCTAGTCGAGTCTATCAGGGTTTCCAATTGCTATTGTGGTTGGTGATTGCCCTGCTCTCCATCTAGATATTTGGGGGAAGGGGGGGTGGGGGGATCTTGGGAGGTTTTCTTTGAAAAAAATAATAATTTATTCATCCTTTTCATATGAACCATGAATCATGATGTAATTTCTCATTATTTATCATTTAAGAAGTAAAATATTGAAATATATTTGCATTTATACTGTTTTATATCTTCTTTATCTTTCATGTTTTCATAATTTTTTTGAAAATTTCTATTTTTTGGGATTCTTGCTTCCTAGTTCCTAATTTGTTTTCCATCCGCATTCTCGCTTCTAGCAACATTGTTATCAGCTACATGTACAAGAGGATTTCAAAGTATTTCTGATGTTTGCATCAATTTGTTTTCAGCATTATTAAGAGAAGTAACAATACAAAGACTATTTTTCCCTCATTTAACAACTAATAAGCATAATGGGGATTTATTGTACATTTTATGGATTGCCTTTTTTTTTGGCTTGGGTTGTCATCATTTTTGTTTGAGCTTATCATTGGCAGAATGATTAAGTGAGGCAGCTGCTCCAAGCACCTCTCCCAGTGGCTAAGTAGCACCTTGTTGGCATCCACTTAGTCACTTGTTCTCTTTGAACCATCAGTGCACAATCTAATCTCCTTGAATTTGAACTTAGTCTTGCATTGAACTAGGAAAGCTGGAAAATGCGGTCAAGCTTGCAGAAATGTTCTATCCTTAACTCAATATCTCTTGTCTTCCTCATGCTTCCACACTCACTTACCAAACTATGCCATAGCTTTTTACATTGCCTCCCTGATGATTTCTCTCACCTCCAACTTAAAAAACAGAGTGTTATCCTCCGGTCATTGAAATCTCTCACCCACACTGACAAGTGACTCGTGAATTTATTGTTTGAGGAGCACATGTTCAAGGAAAATTTTCACTTCCCAAAGGGTTGCTTAGTATCATTCCACGTGGAGGACTCTTCTTGCCTATGAACATATTTCTTGTCAATCTAGACTGTCTCCTTAGAGGATTCCCATCATTTTTAATTATGCAATTGACAGGCAGGACCCTCTTCCCTCACAATTCCTTAAGGGAGCATTTGGGCTTCGCTCCTCTCCTTTCTAGCCTTCTTCTGAATGCTAATGGCTAATAGAGACTGAGATAATGCAGGGAGAAAGTGAATTAACAAGCCCAGTTCTTCTCCAGGTGTGAAAACAAACAGAAACTTCATAAGAATTAAACTATGATTTATACTACTCACTAATGGTTGCCACCATTGTCGCAAATTATGGAGGGATTTTCAAATCAGTCCATAAATTTGATGTCCTGCAACTTAAGGTATCCTGCCTTAATCTTTCTAATTGAAAAAACAGGGACATCTATGTCAGCTCCCCAAGGTCTAGTGTTTTTTCTAAGTCTCAAAATTTTGACTTACTATTAATTTCAATAATTCATATTCTTCCTTTGAACCTTAGGTTTTGAAAATCTTGATGTCATATACTTGCCACTCAATGGAATGTTAGAAAGCCAATCCGCAACTTTGTTGGCTGCTCTTGTAGCATAATGAATTCTATTTCTAACCTTTCTGTTGAAACCTCCTTTTAATCCATTGACATTGGGGGTTCAAACTTCCAAATTCGAGAAGAAATGCATTCTGTCATCACAACATTGATTATAATTTGAGAATTCCACTCCATTCCATTACCACTCTTTCCAGGCTAGGCCTAGGAAAAATTTAAATTCATTACCTTTCCTGTTTGAATTTTGATGTTGATTCCTATTTTTTACATATAGACTGCAATCATCTCCCCATTCCTGCTCGTTATTACCCTTCCACTAACTTCTCTTTTGGGATCTCTTTTTGCAGCCCTATCATAATTTGAATTAAATTGTCCTCCCTTTAGGGGTTCCATTTTGATGATGACTAGCAAAGCAGAAATGAATTCTGTATAGGTTACCGAATATAAATATTGAGCATCTCTTATCAATAATTCACCCACAGTTAATAGCTAGTCATGTACCTCATTACACCACATGGAACAAAAAGTAAACATATAAATGGAACAAAAAGTAGGAAAATAACTAAATTTTTGCTAACTTACACTTAATCTTCCTAGGGAAAACAGAGCAGAGACTCTCAATCATTGCCAAATCCCAATGAAGGAAGAGTCGACTGGATAGCTACAATTTCCAAACAAGGCAGCACACTAGTGAGCGCGGCATTGAAGGAGAACTAAATACTGGTCCTGATTGTCTTTCCAAACAGATTAGAAATGGTGTGATTTGTGTGCTCACCTGTCTTCTAGATCAACCGAAAACCCATCTTGCATTGAGAGTTGGAGTTAATAGATTCTGCTAAAGCAACAAAGGTTAAAGCCTTTGAGGTTGATACTACTGCAAGGACTGACCAAAGATCCACCCCGCATCCCTAAAAAATGGCCTCGATGTCACAATGTTATTTTTCAACACATTGGGAGAGGGATGAGCCCCCCCCCTCCTTGTGGAATATTGTCCTTCCCACCATAATTTGACCACAAGTATGATTGCATGATCTGCACTAGATGCTGAAATTGAGTCTTACTAGGAAACCAACAAGATACATAATAAACGTGTGAGGCATAGATGATCTGTCCAACCCCCTTGTCAACTTCCCATCTAATGAGAGGTCCTTATAATGCCGAAATAAATTCTTTCTCTAAAATTGTTGAAGACATGGTACACCAATCTTGGATAGCCATTGGTGAAAATCCCACTTCAAAATTTCAAATGCAATGCCTAGATACCTCACAATTACCCTTGGTCGAACTTAAGTCCGAGTTGTGGGAATCTAGTAGGCTGAGAGTCTAACTCTAACAACAAAAAAATTGTCTCGTGGTCACTGACCACAACATCTAATGTAGATCCAAATATGTGCAAACAATTATGAGCACCATCAACCAAGCTCTGCTTAACACTCATAGAAATAAAGGATCCATTAGCAAAATGATTATTGACCATGTCTAACCCATCAGGATGTAAGATGTCCTTCACTTGCCCCTGAATGCCAACAACTTCAAATAGGTGAGCCAAGGCATCCATTGTCAAATTTAAAAATCTGGGGCAAAGGGGAACCCTTGACAAATAGATTGATTTAGCAAAATTTCAGGGGATAATGAGTTACTAACAAGGAGAAATGTTGATGCATTAGAGAGTAGTGTGTTCACCATGGCCACACATCGTGGTCCAAACTTTAGGTATAGCTGTTCAAGAGGATTTTCATTCAAGTGAATTGCATGCAGGTTCAGTTCTTCCATATCATACAAACATAAAGCTTCGGAAAGATTGCAATCCTGGTGAATATCTACTATCAACTTTATATGATATCAAAAAAACTATCTGCCAAAAAAATGTACAGGAAGCTTACAATGATGCAAATTGGTTAAAAAAAGAATCCCATAGCTTATTTAAGCTTGGTTTCCTAAGCCTTGAGCATAGGGAACAATTTGAATATGTCTATGATGCTATTTCATTTAGTGTCTTAAAATTTGGTAGAGACTCTGAGTTACCAGATGAGTAGATAAGCTTAAGAAATACTTAGCAGTGACATATCATATCAACTTATCTATTTTCCATTCCATACCTGATTCATGGGCCATAAATCAAGTTTTCCCTATAATGCCTTTGCATCGGTTTCATGAGAAGAAAAATACATAGGAAACCTTGGTTGATTTGACATGTGATAGTGATAAAAAAATAGAACACTTTATTGGACCTAGTGGGAAGGTTGAAAGTGTGCTCTCTGTGCACCATTTGTGTGAAGGAGAATCGTACTGCATGGGATTGTTCCTTGCAGGTGTTTATCAGGTATCCTCCAAACCTTTAATCATCTTCTCCGTGACGAACAATATGTCAAGTTTAATGTTTAAATGGCCAGTCTAAAATCTGTGTAGGAAATATTGGGAAGTGCTCACAACCTATTTGGTGGAATTAATGTCATTCATTTAAGGTCTAAAGGACCGGACATTGTAGATAAAGCAAGTAATAGCACGGCCAAAGGGAAATATGGTTTGGAATGAATAGTGCGGGGTCAAACGGTAGTACAAGCAAAACTAACATGTCTGTGATGAAGCTCCAATCTGCAGAAAACAAGGCTGGTAGCCACTGTCTCAAGCCCATTCCAAGGCCTCTCGAGTCTAGATTATGTGTCTAGAATAATTGAACCCTATACAAAACCTGTGTGCTCTTTTTGAACTACCTTCCATGCAATTGAGATCCATTGCTTTAGCTAGCCATGATCTTGTATGAGACACTAAGGAAAGTAATGAGGCTCCAACCTCCAATAGTGCCCCTAGCTACATTCTTGGTAATGCATTTACTAAGGCCTTGAATGAGAGATTTAGATAGCCTTTTAGAAGAGAAATTTTCAGCTGTTAAACAATAGAAATAATCTTGTATTGTGTTCAACATGGCCTTGTAGAAATCAGAATGAAGGCCATCCATTCCTAATGCAAAAATCAAAACAAAGGCCATCCATTTCCGATGACTTGATATTCTTCATAGAACTAAGAGCTAAAAAAACCCCTGTCTTTCGAGAAGTCACTATCCAATTTGACTCAATCACTACACCAATAGATAGAAATCTTGCATGGAATGACTCTACAATGAGCGTTCCTGATATCCACCACATGATCCGTAAAAGCATTAAGAGAAAATATTTTGAAAATGAAATTGGAACATGCCTTTGACCTTTGTTTGATCCTCTGCAAAGATCCATCCCGCTAATGCAAACAAATAATCTTGTAACTGTCACTTTTCTTTTCAAGTAGTCAAATTAGACTTTGGAATTTGGATCCTTCATCCCCTTCAAAAATCCACTATAGTTGAGAATGCACCCTGGCACCCTTTGTAATGCAGTCCCTTTCCTTAAAAACTGTCATTTCCCCTTGAAGGACCACATTGTAGTGATCCCTCTCAAGGAAAATGTGTATCTCCTCAAGTGTAAGCAGAGCATCTTGCAACTTTTTTAAGTTTTTTACTTTTGCGGGCCATCATTCTGTCTCACCCATTCTATTACAAAGAAGACATTTCTCATACCCATCCTTATTTTGCCTCTGCTTTTCAAGATGATGTTATATGATTTGAAAGATCACATCCATGCAGTGTCTTCATCCTCTTTCTTTGAATTTACCCCATTAAAGCACTGGTATCACAGATTGTTAAAATGGATCTATGGTAATGATGAAACTGTAAACCAAAAACAAAGCACAAACTCTAACATTTTAAAAGATTGAAGGGGTGAATCCACAGCTACTATCCTGAGTTGTTTTCTTATCTAATAGAAATACTGCTTGTATCTTGTTTCTAACTAAGTGAATGCCCAGCATTGACATTTATAAAAATTCTAATATACATTGATGATTCTTGTTGCCTCACAAACATCCACTTTAAGTGGTAAAGCCTTAAAACACATATACAACCTTTAGGGGAACTAAGAGGGTTTGTTTGTTGCCACCACAATATTGTCCTCTCTTTCATTTGGCTTTCTATCACCTGGAACAAGGGGGGTTTCCTTAATTAAAATATGAGATAGATTTAGACATAGATTTTGATGTAAAATTGGGATTAGTGGGGATTAGTGCCTATCCATTTAGGGAAAATGGAGTCAAGCAGAAACCTTCAGAGGGTTTGAAATTGTGAATGTGGATGGCAAGATAGTGCTGTTACAACATGCCAAAAACTCAACCTATGAATTTTTTTCCAGATTGCAGAAATTACATAAGAGCCCTTACAAAGGTGCTCCTTAATACACACTCATGGCAAAAAAAGGGGTGATTGTACTAGAAACTGCAAATGTTTCCTACCATGAACTGAAATGAAAGTAGTAATTTATATAACTTAATAGTAATCGACAAGGGAAATTGATAAGAACACCTCAACCAAAGCCCTTCTTCAAATGACATACTTTTTCCTAATATGAAGCCTAATTTTGTGAGAAAATTTTAATTAATTTTCAGCAATAGAAAAACAACAATATGGATGCAATGATGAACTTGATATTACAAAAGAAATCCTTGAACTTTCTTTCTCCAGTAGATCTTCAACTAGGCTCACAGGGGAATTTCCCATTAATCCATCCATGCCTTTACAAGTATGTGTGATGCCTTTCGTAATCCCCACTAGTATTAGTGGGGATTAGTGCCTATCCAATTAGGGCAAATGGAGTCAAGCGGCAACCTTTAGAGGGTTTGAAATTGTGAATGTGTATGGAACGATAGTGCTATTACAACATGCCAAAAACTCAACCTATGAATTTTTTTTTTCCAAATTGCAGAAATTACATAGAGGGCCCTTATAAAGGTGCTCCTTAATAAAAATTCATGGCAACAAAAGGGGTGATTGTACTAGAAACTGCAAATGTGTCAATGAACTGAAATGACAGCAGTAGTTTTTCTAACTTAATAGTAATCGGCAAGGGAAATTGATAGGAACACCTCAACCAAAGCCCTTCTTCAAATGGCACACTTTTCCCTAATATGAAGCCTAATTTTGTGGGAAAATTTTAATGAATTTCCAGCAATAGACAAACAACAATATGGATGCAATGATGAACCTGATATTACAAAAGAAATCCTTGAACTTTCTTTCTCCAGTGGATCTTCAACTAGGCTCACAGGAATTTCCCATTAATCCATCCATGCCTTTACAATGGAGGGAGCTTCTGCGTGATGCCTTTTGCCATCCTCCTAGCCAAAATGTTCCCATGAAATGTGCTCATTTGACCAAATGCTAGGGTTTGTTGTGCCACGTGTATGTCTTATCATTGGAATGCTTTTCAAGGCAGTTTCTTCACATCCACTCCGATTAGAATAACATTATCTGACAAATCAATGGGGAGCTCTTTAAGATGTGGACTCTCTTGATTAGAGAAGAGCAGGAAGGATTTTTCACTTGCGTAGGTTTAAACATGGTATGGTGTGCATTCTATTCCAATTCTTTATTTGGAATACCATTCTATGTATGGATTGAATGATTTTAGGCCTAAAAAATATACTTTGCAATATGTGTAAAATTTGAACCTTATTCGTATGTTATTATCCCTGCTCCTATTCATTTATTCCTTGACATATTCATCCCCTTTTATTCTGGTTAGTAAATAAGCCTTTATTAACGAAGTGGGCCTAATTTTGGCCTAAATTCCATAACCAAGGTGTATCTATTTCATCAAAATTATGCAGGACATTGCCTAGGACCAATTTCCTAGGCTTAGTTATTGATGAGATATCGAACGATAAGACAAATTGACAACATTAAATCATGACATCATGTTCTTGAGGGGAGATTACACTTGAGTCTCCGTGATGATAGCACATTTGATTTACCACTTGCTCACAACCCGCTTGATAAACATATTTTGGCAGGCCTCAAGGAGAACACGGGGTGGCCCTGGGTCCATAACATGTACATAACTATAATCACTTCTTGATGGCGTAAGTTCAACGACTACCTCCATGTGCTGGGTAAAATCTATGTGAATGGAACTTGTTCAGTAGTGTTTGCCTCAAGGAGAATGAGGGTAGGCTTGGGTTTGCAATATATGCACATGGTTCATCACCTCCCAATGCCATAATTTCAATCCATTCCTATCCCCCATGGGTGAAGCCTGTGAGAATGGAATCTTGACCAAAGGTGTGAAACTCCTTGCTACTAACTGCTAGTCCCAAGCCTATTGGGCATTGGTGTATTCTTCCCATATCTACATGTTGTTTTAACATTTTTGAGCAAACTTCTTTAGTTATTTGGCCTTTTCTACCAAGGGAGTCAGGTTGGTCAAGCTTTCTTACGCATACTTTCTCTAATAAACTAATAAAATAAGGTAGGTTTCAAGTGGAGAGACAGAAGTGGAACCAACCAGTGGTGTTGGAACCAGTTTGTTGATTCATCACGAAAGGCAAGGCTTTAGATAATGCCTTAATTCCAAGAGATTAAATTTGTCTTAATTCCAATCTGGTGGGGATGGTTTTGGGGGGTGCTCAAGGTGATGTAACACGGTAGGATGGCAGGGAGGTTAATGAATTGTATACATTTAGCTTTAAAACATGTTTCTCTTAGAATATTTTGATAAGAATGGCTCTATGTTCATGAAGAGTCACATTTGGAATTTCATTGCAAGGGAGCATTTTTCTCAGCTTTGCTATTGCCAGTTACATCCTCCCCATTCTGGACTTATGGATAATTTTGTTCGCAGGTTTTCTGGCTCCGATGACACATGTCTGGTGCACTCATCACATGCAAGGAATTATGGTCAATTGTGGGAAAAATTTATGGAATTCAGCACAACAGACTATTCAAATACATCTTCTGTGGGTTAGGAAATGTGGACAATTCAACCTAAAAAGGTGATGTGATGGGTGCATCTGCAGTGGTTGCAACTTGCAAATCCTCAGGTGTGGACAATTCAGCCTAAAAAGGTAGTGTGATGGGTGCAGCTGTAGTTGTTGTAAATCCTTAGGATTTTTGTGTGTGCCATGACTCATGAGGGATGAATTCACATTTTGTATGCATTTATTTCCATAAGTCCCTAATTAAGTATTGGTTTAAGACTCAAGACTATGTTCTCTAGTGAAAACCTTAACTCATAAAATTGTATATGATATCTCCTTGTCCTTGACGTACATATTTTAACTCTGAACCTTGTACTTGTTCCCTGACTCAAAATTTTTCTAATATGATATAAAATGTTAAGTCATGTTGAAGATGGATTTTATTACTATAATTTTTAAAATTTAGAACAATATCTTCATAGTTGCAATCTGATTTTCTGCAATATTTTTGTTGAAATATGACCTTGGTAATTTTAGTGTTGTTCCATATGTTTGAGAGAATAAGTAAAATGCTTTAAATTCTGAAACAACCAATCGACAATTCTGCTATATCTGTAAATATAATAGCTGGTTAACGAGAACCTTGTCATTTTCTTTCTTGGATTCATGTTTTTCATCTTTTCAAGGATTAAATTAGTAAGGAATTAGTAATTTAATTATGGATTTCGTTGTTGGCTCATGCTATTTAGGACATGCAGGTTACATTGTACCATCATACTCTCACAATAAATCTTGAATGATGAAGTGGTTGAGAAAGCATTTTAAAGGTTCAAGTCACAAAGTGTCAGATGGACACTATGTAGGGGTGCATTTGGAGATGATAATGTAATTTTGCATGTGCCCTCTAATGCCATGGTAATCCCTAATTCATTAGAGTGTATTTTATTTTAAACTTCAATCTTCTATCCGTTACCTCTAACAAAGTTAGCACCATGCTAGTGATTAATTTGAAACTGTATTTAGTGGAAAAATTCACTGGTTTTTGGTGGAATAGTTCATAATTTATTCTAATCTTTTTTTTGCAAGTGTATTAGTCACAATGATAAATTTGTGGTTTACTTTAGAGGGTTCTCAATTATTTCTAGATACACTTTTCATCATTTGCTTTGAATACTTCTCTAATGTTTTACCTTTCATATTTTTCCATTTGTTCCAGTATTTCCATGAGATAATGATTAGTTGGGATGTGGAAAGGTTGTTTTCATAGCCTACATACACTAATCAATGCACATTATGGACTTCAAATTTCAATATAGTGTGGCCAACCTTAACATAGGTTCATACCCTATTTCACTATAAATATCACTCCAAATTTTATTTCTCATCTTATGTTATTATCTAATTTCCTTAGTGATGTAAACTTACTTCATCAAAATCAATAGATGTTAGGAGCTTCATTAGTTAGATCCTATACATTTCAGCAATTCAACATTTTTGTTTGACATTAATTGTGTTCCTTCCATTCCTATATTACCATTATCAACATGGTGGAGTTTGTTAGTGTTCTTTTTTTGAGTGAACTTGAAGGAGACACTACACAAAAAGTCCACATTGCAAGGATTTTAGGAAGACATAACTTCTACAGAGAAACGACTGAAAAAAGCGACATATATAGTTTTTGAGCAGTGATCTTGGAGCTCGTGATGGGAAGACAACCAATAGAGAAATTGGAGAGGATGAAGGTCTTGTGAAGTGGGTGTGCAATAAAATAGAGAAAAATAATGGATTTCTTGAAGTGTTGTATCTTGAGTTTGTGGATTGCTTCAACGAGGAAATTACCATCATTCTGAAAGTAGGACTCCTTTGCATAAGCACCTTTCCCATCAACTAGCCAACAATTAAGAGAGTAGTACATTTGCTGCAGGAAGCCAATACTGAGCACAAGGCCAAGGCAATTGCCAAGGATGAAAAATAGTCTCTTCACTAGTACGTGGAACCCACAATTTGAATTGTATATGCATGATGGTAATTGTATTTGGCTTTGGAATTTTCTTCTTTACATGGCCTCCATATTTACTTCCACTTTGTAGTTTCTAAGTTTTTTTAGGTTTTTTCATGTATAACCTTTTGAATCTGACCTAATATTAATACCCAAAATAGAAGCTTGCCTCTGTAATTCTTTGGGCATCATTCCCCACGATAATCCAATGGTTAGAGGGTGCATCTATCTACCCAATCTTGGACCATTTTGTTGTTGTGTTTTTGATAAATCTACCCTCCAAGTTAATAATTGTGGTGGGCTGGCTAAGACATAGACTTTTCTCTCTATTAAACACCACGAGGAAAGCACAAATTGATACCATTGTCATCATCATCTATGTTAGCGTCTTATATTGATCTCCTCTTGCTCTACTCTCCTTGGGCACAAGCATTTAATTATAAACCAGAACACTGAAGCTTTCATTGTAATATAGGTGGAAATCAAGATGATTTTAGTGGTTGCTTCATGAGATTCTCATTATCTTGTTGTCATAAATGGTAATTTCGTAGAAGTTTAATTATGGCCTTTGGCCTTTTTAAAATTTTATTGTAACATGAAAATTTTCATTTCTAAAATTTACATGTTTTTAAACACTCCTCGGATTAAATCCCTATTAGTATGTATTTAACCATTCTTCATATTAAATCATGACATGATAGGACAACAAAATTGTAATAGGGAAATCATGTTCCTTCCTGAAATTATAAATGTATATAATCATTAGTAGTTTTGGTAAATATTAAGTATTTAATCATGAATAATTTTGGTAAATAATAGGTATCGTAGAGGAAATTAATCAATTGAGTTATTGTCTTTTTATTATGTATATTGAACATGTTATTTCTAGCAACTTTCGATCTCCCTAGATATTTTATTCCTTTGGTGTATCTTTGCACCTTTAGGGGTAATTTATAGTTTAAATTCTAATATTTAAAGGGTGCTAGCTCAATGGAAGAGCACTTTCTTTACAAGCAAGAGGTTGGTGGTTCGATTCCATCATGCCCTGATATTCATAGGGAATAATGATGATCAATTTTTGGTGACGGATGCTCTTTTTACCATCACCAATGAGCTTATGGTGACATTTTTCGACCCTCACCAAAATATGAAATGGTGACGGTCAAAGAGCACCACCACATATACACATCAATAGTGACAACCATGAAAGGTACATCACCATAAATCATTGTTGTTGATATGAAATGGTGAGGGTCATTGTTTGTCATTATATTCATTATTCGTGACAGATATTGATATCAACAATGAGATTATCATGACATTTTTTGAACCTCACCAAATATGAAATGGTGACGCTCAGTGAATGTCGCCACATATATGCATCAATAGTGACAGCCATGAAAGGTCCATCACAAAAAAATCATTGTTGTTCATATGAAATGGTGACGGTCACTATCCCTCATTATAATCAACATTCGTGACAGACCTTCAATGTCAGCACAACACATACTTTCGGTGACGCCACCTTTGGTGACGTTCAATTTTTTGGTGATGGGGGCTATTGTCCATCACCATTTCTCGTATGAAATGGTGACGGTCACTATCCATCATTATAAATCATTATTGGTGACGGACCTTGAATGCCACCACAATGCTTATACTTTCGGCGACACCACCTTTGGTGACGTTCAGTTTTTGGTGACGAAGGCCCTTTTGACCCTCACCAATGAGCTTATGGTGACATTTTTCACCTCTCACCAATGTCCTTTTTCATTGTAGTGTGGTGATGTTGTTTTGATCTTGTATTTGTTTCCTTATGTTTTCCATATTGTTCATTTTTTCTCTTGAAATGGAGCAGAAAATTTAGGTTAAGATATGTTGTTAGAGGTACCTTAAGTCTGTCTGCCTTCTATTGTTAAAATGTTTTCCACTGTTGGGTCTGATTGGAGAATTATTAGTTGCTCTCTTGTTCCATTTAGCTTGTTGTCTTGAAAATAATTTAATGGATTCAAGCCAAAGAATTTTATGGTATGCCCTATCCTTTGGTGTAGCTTGAAAAATTGTTTTTAAGGCCTTTCCTTTGAAGTTTACTGATTAGGGTTTGGATAAAGAAGTTTATGGTTTTTCATGTCCTTTAGTCCATCTTGAATAGTCACTTTGAAGGTATTTTAGAGTTTGAATGAAGAATTTAGGAGTTCCCTTCTCTTTAAATAATCACTTATTTGTTATCTTAAGTGTTTTTTTTTCTGAAGGTAAATAGCTAGAGAATTTAGGAGTTCCCTATTCTCTAGGGTTTGTTGGATTGTTGTCTCAAAGTTTACTTGATAAAGCTAGGCCAAAGAAGTCTATGTTGTGCCCTGTCCTTTGGTTCTTTCTTAAGCATAGTGATCTTAAAGACTCTTCTTGTTATAGTATATGTTAAAGGATTATTAATTTCCCTTCAAACCTACTAAATTCACAACTTAATGTTCATTTCACACCCACATAAGCTATTAAGATCCATTTGGCTTTGTTAACTTGCACTATAAACACCCTAGATTTACTATTGTTCTTTTCAATCCTTTCACAGACCCCATAGCCTAATGGTTTGGTTTTCTCTTACTCTATCTCTTCTACTTAACAAGCAACCCAACCAAACAAAACAAAACAAACAAACCCTATCACTTTAACTAGCCTAAAATTAGCATCCTAAAATCATGCAAGTTATATATTTTATATAAATATAGAGAGAACCCTCTCTGATTATAGGAAGGCTAGGTCCTAGGACTCCAAAGTTGGTTTGATGTTATCCTTGTCTATTTGGTCTTGCCAATCTAAAAAATTACAGGGACCTAACATAACGGCAACTCCACTGGGGAACACTCGTTTAAAATCTTAGTGTTATATAAATAACTCAGAAAACCCAAAAATATCTCAAGATTGTTATCCAATTGTTGATGGTGGACAACAAACAAATCCTGAAAACAGATAGCATCATCCACCTGGTGACTCCACTAGCCTTTAGTAGGCCTGCTGACTCCACTGGCCCTAACAAACTAGTCTATGAATGTGTTAATCAATAATAATAGTATAAAACCCAACCACATACTGTGTGAATTCAGTAATCTTTCAGTTTGGTCTAATTTTCAAAACCCTTACAAACTTTCAGCCTCTCTATGTTGTGGATCTAAAATCTGGCTTCACAAAGAATCAACGCCATATCTCACCCTGCCCCAAACCCTCCTGCTATAGTTGATGACCCAAAAGTATCTTAAGAAAAACTTCTAGGATTGAAGATTCAACTATTATCAGACCAATTCACAAGGCAAGTTATTTCCCTGAAAACCTTACATCCTTGCAAGATAATCAATTTTACTTACACCATAGAAGAAACCTATTCATAGCTAAGTCTCAAAATTGGATAGACCAGACAGACCTTGAGCCTACAAGCTTACAATAGAGTCCTAGTAGAGAAGCATATCCTTCTACTCCTCTTGATTTTCAACTTCTCCAACACTTTGACTCCTTTCGTTCCAAATATGCTCAATATAAGCTAGCTGGTATAGGTACATCTGCTACCCCCACTCATGCATCCATTGTGCAAACCAGTCCATTTCATCCTCCACCTCCACTCCTAAACCTTCCCCTGATAAATCCTCCTTGGATTCCATTGCCTCATATCATGGAAGCATGGTATGCCCCTCGGTACTACCTCAACCTTTACTACCTATGCCTCAGGACTATGAATCTAGAATCCCTCACTTTAATGGAAATGATTATACAACTTCCCAACAACATGTAGACAAAATGAATGATGCTTTAGACTACCAATAAATAGAGGATGAAACCATAAAAATGAGAATGTTTGCCCAAATTTTAGGGGGAGAAGCAAAGAAATGGTTCAAAACTTAACCCCTAATAGCATTCATGATCTCCCTTCCATTTATAAAACATTCATAAACAAGTGGGAGACTAAGAAAAATCCTCTTCAAATCCTATTAGAGTATCATAACCTTAAGAGAACTGTTGGGGAAAGTGTTCAAGACTACTTCACTAGGTTCAATAGTGTATATAATACACTCCCTCCCCACAATAAACCCCCACAAGACCTAGCCCTTGTAAAATTTCTAGATGGATTTGATCCTAAAATGGCTTGCCAATTAAGAGAAAGAGATTCCCTTACCCTAGAAGACATGAAAAGGGGAGAAATAAGTGTAGAAGCCAATGTAATTGCTAAAAGGGCTAGAATGAGAACATAGAAGAGGTTACATATAAGGAGGAACCTATGGCCTCCACATATAATGCTAAAATTGATAGTCTAGTTAGGACAATGGAAAGTATGATGGAGAGAATAAACTTAATGAAAGAGCACCTCTGAGGGAAAACCAAACAAATCCTAAAAAAAAAACAGAAACCAAAACTTCAGAAGAGACCCTCCTCAAATAAGACAGAGAAAATGACCATCAAATCAGACCTCCTTTCCAAGAAAAATATGTAGATGAAGAGGAAAGAGAGACAGAGGAGCCAGAAGAAAACCATGTGAACCTAATAGGCTTTGATAGTGAGGATGTTGTTTTCCTCACAGAAGAAGAACGAGGTATGTTTTCCACAAACCAAACTGAAATAACATATGAGGATTCTGAAGAATACAAACTAGGATTTTAAAATGCCATCTTGGAGGTTCATAGGCAGTATGACATCAAAATTAGGAAAACAAAAGACATCCCTCAGAGGAACAAACTAGAAATTTCTGCTAAGAAGACCCCTGAAAACACTCCTAAAAAGACAGCAAAAAATACAAACATAATGGCTAAGAATCCTGATCAAATCAAAAACAAATTCAGCCAACATAATGGTAACCAAAGCTTCCCTAGTACATCAACTAGTGGCCCTAAAAAAAATCTTTTAATTGAGATTCCAAGTAAAAATCAGCAAGCTAAAGTTGTTGAAAAGACCATGTATGATAAAAAATATATAACTTTTCCAAGAACACAGACACCATTCAGTATTGAGGGTGAAATTGCCAAGATAAAAATAACCATACTCCTTACTAAATTAGTGACTGAAGATGTATATAGATCTCAAGTTTTGAAGGCTTTAAACATAGGAACTAACATCGATACTCTAAATCTGACTGATGACAAGCCATAATTGTTGTTTGGACCAGAGCTGGAGGGAAAGTTTCAAGAAGGATTTGTGCCTCCATTCGATGTCAGTTTGAACATCCATGACAAAATCCTACACAATTGTGCTTCACATAACCTCATGTCAAAGATAGTGATGGAGACATTAGGCCTCGAAATAACCAGACCTAAAAATACTTGTACTCTTTTGATTCAATTAGAGTTAAATCTTTGGGCCTAATGAAATATCTGTGTGTCAATCTGGCACAAATACCAACCAAGATCCTTGTCATGGATATTGTAGTGGCTGACATTCCCCCAAAATATGGCATGCTTTTATCTAGATCATGGGGAGCCAAACTCCAAGGAACCCTCCAAATTGACATGACATATGCTACCATCCTAGTATTTAACCAAACAAGAAGACTGTACAGAGAATGTCAGATGAAATACATGGTAAGTAGCCAAGATAATCCAAACAACACCCGTCTCTATTGTATCCATTCAGACCTTGATTCATGTATTTTATACAATGAAGATGACATTAATGAACAAGTATCTGAAAAAGAGGAAGAGCAAGACCTGTCAGAATAGTCAAACCAAACACAAAATGAAGAACAGCCAAAATCCTAGCAGCCATAAACAAAAAAATAATGGTGAATCTAAACTTATAACACTGTGGAACATGAGCTTTCATGGCTCTTGTGGCAAAGCTAGCTCAGGAGTAGGTGTTTGGATACACAACACTAATGAAGGTCACTCTTACAAGCTGGATTTTCAATGTACAAACAATATTGCAGAGTATGAGGATCTTCTCCTAGGTTTACAATTGTTGAAAAGTATAGGATCTAAGAAGATTTCTGTTAAGGGAGATTTCGAGTTGATTATTAGGCCAATTAAAGGAGAATATTCAGCCAAAAATCCTAGGCTAAGAGAATATATAAATTTTTCCTTAGACCTCCTAAATTTTTTTGAAAAATATGAACTTACCTCTGTCCCAAGAACTCAAAACAGCCTTGCAAATGAACTAGCCTTTACTTCCAGCACTTGCCAACTGCCTCATGCCAATGAACAATACACAGTAAAGGTCAAAATCAGACCCATAGTCCCTGATAACATAGATTATTGGCAAGTTTTTGAAGGTGACAAACATATTGAGGACTTCCTACAGTAAAACATGCAAGTTTGAAATACCAAAATCAGATTCAGATCATGAAGGGGAGTGTTCTACTAAGGAACAAACACACAAAATAGAGCCACCTTATCCTGCTGATATAAATCTTCTAGAGCACCCTAATGAGGCAGAATTGTATGAAGATTCAGACAAAAGGGACCTTGAGGTACTGCAATGCAAAGAAAATCTATTGCCTAGAGGACTTTCCCCCTTAGAAGAACTATTTGATTTCAATGATGTTGCTAGGAAGCCTAAAATGGAATCCACAGAAACAGATGTAGAAGAATGCAACATAAGCAGTGAGGAAAAACTTAAAATGATAAAACTGTCCAAAACATTGCTAGCTATTATAAAAGAAAAATACATTGAGCTATTGAAATAATTTAAGGACGTGTTTGCATGGAGCTATGAAGAATTGAAGTCCTATGATACAAACATCATTCAGCATAAGATTCCTCTCAAGGAAAACCATAAACCATTTAAGTAGAAATTGCATAGGATAAACACTGTCCTAATGCCTCTAGTTGAGAAAGAAATTTAAAAAAATGTATGATGCTGGAATAATAGTCCAACTCGGGTACTCAGAATGGGTCTCAAACCTTGTGTTAGTGAGGAAGAAAACATGGGAAATTAGGCTATGCATAGACTTCAGAAATTTAAACAAGGCCTCCCTGAAAGACAGCTACCCTTTACCTAAGATGGATCATATACTGCAAAGGGTAGTAGGCTCCAAAATAATATCTTTTCTTGATGGTTTTTCGGGGTATAATCAGGTGCTAGTACATCTAGATGATCAGTACAAAACCGCGTTCACTACACCTTGGGGCACCTTCATGTATGTCAAAATGCCTTTTGGGTTAATGAATGTCGAGGATACTTTTCAAAGGCCATGGAAATTTCCTTTTCCAAAGAAATAGGTTACTTCATTGTGATATACCTTGATGACATCATTTTTTACTCAAAAAACAATGAAGAACACCTAGATCACTTAACAAACATCCTTGAAAAATGTATAAAGTATGGTTTATCTTTGAATCCAAAGAAAACTCTATTTGGCCTTCAAGAAGGAAAACTTTTAAGCCACATCCTATCTGAAGAAGGGATCAAGATTGACCTAAAAAGGATTGAGGGGATATTGCAGATTAGTCACCCTAGAAACATCAAAGAGCTGCAATATTTCATTGGAAATATCAACTTCTTAAGAAGGTTCATACCAAACCTTGAAGAAGTCCTAAGAAACATTAAAAACATGCTGAAAAGAGAAATAGGAGTCAAATGGACCGTAGAAGCAAAGAAATCCTTTGAACTGGTAAAATGAGCACTTACCTAAACACTAGTTCTAATCGGCCCTGACTTTACCAAGGACTACTTCATCTTCTCATCTGCATCAGAACACATAATTGCTACAGTATTGCTACAAAAGAACATAGCGGGACAAGAACAATCCATAGATTTATTCAACAAGGCACTAAGAGATGCACCTTTGAAATATAACATTATGGAAAAACAATCTTGTGCCTTAATCAAAGCCTTGAAAGCTTTCAGAGTTTACATCTTGCATTCACGTGTCAATGCTTCTATTCCTCATGCAGTTGTTAAGGACATACTAACTCAAGATCTTGATGGTAAAAGAGGTAAGTGGATTTTTGTCATCTTAGAGTATGATCTAGAAATCAGGCCCACCAAGCTAATCAAAGGGAAAGGATTGGCCAAATTGATGGCTAAAGAAAAATTTCAAGCATTGGACATAAACCTGATACATTCCTTCGATGAAAAAGAGGAACTGACGACTCAACCCATTGAACTCACTTTGGTATGTTGATATATTACATGTGTGTTTTAATCTAAATGATCCTCCTAGTTCGTCCAAAACAAAGGCTTGATTCTTGAAACTAAAAGCTGTAAATTTTTGCATTCTAGATGAAGCTTTATATTGGAAAAATTCTGTTGGTATCCGGCTTAAATGTTTACTTGAAGAAGATGCAGATAGAATCATGCATGAGTTTCATGAAGGAGAATGTGGAGGTCATCTCTATTAGAAAACCACTGCCAACAAGATCCTTAGAGTTGGTTTCTATTGGACCACTCTTTTCCCTGATATCCATAAGCTAGTAGTGCCTTGCCATAAAAGCCAAATCTTTGAGAGAAAGAGAAAATTTCTACCTTTGCCTTTACAACCTATCACTATTGAGACTCCTTTTCAACAATGGGGTCTAGATTTTATTGGAGAAATCCACCCTGCCTCCTCTGCCCAACACAAATGGATCCTCACTGCCACTGTCTCAATAATAATCAAATTCCTTGAAACCAATATCTTGTCTAGATTTGGTTTCCCAAGAAAATCATCACTGATAATGCTGCTGCATTTAAATCCAAGAGAACGGTGGAATTTTCTCACAAGTATCACATCACATTAGGGAATTATATAGCTTATTACCCTCAAGGTAATGGGTTGGGTGAGTCCTCTAACAAAATTTTGGTAAATATCATTAAGAAGTTGCTGGAAGAGAACAAAATTTCATGGCATAGGAAAATAGTGCATGCACTATGAGCAGATAGATTAACAAACAAGAAATAAATTAATATGTCTTCCTATCAGCTAGTGTATGGCATGTATGCAATTTTTCCAACATCCTTGGGAGTCCCATGATGAAGCTTATTCAAGAGGTACAATCAGAGGAGAATGATATACAAAGTTGGCTGAACCAAACCATTCAATTGCAGGAATAAAGGGAAGAAGTATACAACAGAACACAAGCAATGCAAGAGAATATTAAGAAAATCTTTGTTAAGAGGACCAAGGCAAATGATTTCTAGATTGGAGACGAAGTTCTAAAGTGGGATTCACGAAGAGAGGACAAAGGCAAGCATGGGAAATTTGAAAATGTGTGGAAAGGTCCATACATCATCCATTCACCAAGAGGTAACAATGCATTCTTCCTAAAAGAAATGGATGGAACAAAGTTATTTGGAGGTCCTGTCAATGGCAGGATGCTCAAGCACTATTTTTTTTAAAGTTATTAGTTTAATGCTTTGTTAATTGTACATAACATTGCTTGAATAAAATATCACAAAAATGAAAAAAGAAAAAAGAAAAAAAATAGGGCAGATGAAAAGAAGAGGTAAATCCCCATATCAAAAAATAATGTTTCTGAAAGTGTGCAAGTCCAAATGCCACTACTTTTGAGAAAGGAAAGTCTTGTTCAGTCATATAGTCTAACCATGATTGAATTTTTTTAATTTTTTGCTGATAAGTTAGAAATAAATATTTTTCGAACTATTTAAACTTGGCTTATCAGTAGACTAGGTTAGGAAAAGATATAGGTTCCCAAAGCTCAAATCTAAACCAAAGAGAAAAGAGATGGATGAGCGACAAGTTTTGAATTATAGCCCTCAATTTTCTAGTTTTACTTGTGCAAAAATAAAAATCTATGTGCAACTTGTCAAAAATGCCACAGCTCATGACAAATCAAACCGCTCAACCTTGATTTGGTCATGTCTTAAATTTTGTGTTGATATATTAGAGAATGAAAATCTGTCAAATTGCTTAACCTTGATAGATAAGTAGATTAGGTAGAGAATAAAAAGGGCTCATCAGTCTAATCTGAGCCTTTGGATGATACCAGGGTAGAAGTAGATAGTTTGTGCTTTCAAAATAAAAGATGATGTTCAGGGTTTTCCAATCCAAATGCACCCAAATGAAGAGAAAATGTTAGGAAAAGTATGATGGGTAGGTAGATTTGATATTAAGAAATCATGTTTTTCAGGGTGTAAGATCATAGCATCAAATAACACGAGTAAATCAGCAATTGAAAAAGGAGGAAAAATGCCAAGCCCAAACAAGGCACTGATTTACAATTTCTAGAGATCTGAACTTTGAGGTTCTTGACACCTCCCCCATGAGCCGCCTGTTGTCTTTTGTTTCACTGTTATTCATCAATATTTTTCACTATCTTTAGATGACGATAGGATGGTTATAGTTTTCTAAAAATAATATTCCTTGAATATCTTGAGTTTCATAAATCTCACTGCCTTCATTATCCTTATAAACCTATTTTCACTATTCCTTAGTTGGTCTTCTCGAAGTCACCCTGTTGCTCTTAAAAGATTCATTATGGGCCTATACCTCTCATTCTCATCCTTCTTTCCTACCTAAGACTTCATTTCCCTATTCTCCCTTGTCAATAAACTCCAACCTCCCTCTAGGGTTTCTTGTTGCCAACACATTCCCATGTCCCTTTGGGCATAGTAACCTATAACAATACTTTGTTTTCACTTGAAAATCTCCAAGTCAAATTTCAGTCAAAAACAGGTCTAAGGACACTCCCATTAGGTCTTTATGCATTCTTTCAAGGTCATCCTTGGATGTTTCAAGCACTGCTTTTCCTTTTCTAGAATCTGGCTCATATGTAATAGAATGTTAAGACATGGTTATTCAATAAGGACCTAAAATCTCCATAGAGGATTATCTTCTCAGTTCAGAATCTGCAAGTAAGAAAAATGGGAAAATTTTGGCACTTCTACAGGAGTTTTGAAAGATTTAACAGCTGAAGGTACTGATGATGTAGACTGTCTACCCCTGAATGAAAACAACTTACATCAAGGGAAAGAGGAAACACTTGGTCTTGTAGATGACTAGGGTTATGAACTGGTTAGTCCATTTGAGTGCCAAAGTAGTGATCACTTGTAGGAAAATGACATGGAGGAAACACACAAGGCCAAACATGAAGAAATTATATCAAATAATATTGATGTAATGTGGAAAAAGGTGAGGTGAACTGGACAAAAATGAATGAACTTGAAAGGGCTACAAAGAACTTAGAAGACAACACTGATGATTGTTGTAAAGAACTGCATACACCTAGTGTTTTGAAAAAGTGGCGAGAAAAGGTGGAAAATATGAGTTGAACTTATGGTTGAAACTAAAGAATATTTTGAAGATGCTGGTATGTGTAATCATCTTAAAGTTGTCAAAATAAACATGTCAAGTCTAAATGATCAAAAGAAAAGTCAGCTTCATGACTTCAGCAACCTGCGAGGCAAAAGTGTCAAAGAATGTTAGTGAGAGATTTCAAACATTAGAAACTGGGTTTTTCAAAGTTAAATTAGATCCATAAGCATATAAAAGCCCATTTTACATTTCAATAGAACCATTTTTACCTTGCAAAAGATCAAGAGCGCTCAGCAAGGAAATTTTTTTGACTTTGCAAGCAGAATTCGAGAAAATTTTCTTAGCACTGCACGCCTAGGATTTGGCACTGTGTTCTTTCCCAAAAGCACCCTGTGCTAATTTTCCAAGGCGGTGTGTGCTCAGAGGTTGGCAATGCGAAATTGGCTTGACACTGCGCCATCAGACCTTGGCGCTGCATGCTCAGATAGTGAGGGTTTCTGAGCTTTCCAACAACTCAAATCACTTCAAATCTCCTTCAAGTTTTTTCCAAAGGTCCTCCAACCACCCTTGAGGGGTAATTACCTGACATACAACTTGATTTCAAGCTATTTTGGTCATCATTTAATCAATGGAAATGAAACCGTAATAAGACCCTAATCAAACCCTAACTGCAAATCAGAGATCATTGTCTATATGCTTATTTCACCCTCCTTGAAGAAAATCAGTGACAAGCAGGGGTCATTACATTTCTTGAGTGTTTTCATTCATATATTTTGTTTCCTTCACTAATTCCCTTCATTTGCATAACTTCCATTTCATTACTTTCCCCTCATCTCATTTCCACTTACACTTTAGGGTTCTATAAAACAGAGTTGAACATGTATGAGGGTGAAGACAGTGGTGGTGAGGCACAAATTAAAAGGATAAATGATCACAAAGGAGGGAAGATAAACATCTTTGAACCGCTCAATACAAGGGAGATTATGGCCTCTCCTCTTACTGTATCTTGTTTTAAACATGTGGGCTACTTTGACTTTTGTGAGAAAGTGCAGCAAGTATAGAATCACCCACAGCTGACAAGACTATTCATCATTAACCTACATGAAAATCAGTTCAATATTTCTGGGGTTACATTTGAGATGGCACTGATTCCATTGCAGCTTCTACAGGGATACCTAGTGTGGGAGAAAAGTGGTTCAAACAATCAAACATGGACATGACTTATTTTGAACCATACCTTAAACCTATGTATAAAGATCATCACAAGTCCATCTTCCCTTTTTCTCATCTGCTTGATATATATGCACCCATGATGAGGATAATAATGAATTATTTCACTTGTGAGGGAAGGTTCTCCCACCTCTACTCATACCACATACGTCTTCTTATGCATTTCACTAGAGTTAGGATGTTGCATATACCATATTATATTTTCCGTAGCATTGACAAAATGGCATACATCGTGCAAAATAGAGATTATAATCAGAAAACGCAGAGCCTATTTCATCACTCACTCATCAAGATTGTGGTCATGCATCAGCTACAACAGAAAAAAATTCCATGGGAGACCTTCATTTCCAATGAGGTTTTCACTACTCCACATGGCCATCATCAACAAGATATTCCTTCATCTTCTCATCCTCCCATATCCACTTCTCCATCACATCCCACTACTCATGCATCACCATCCACTCACATCCAATCAACTCATGTTGATCCTCCCTCATCACCTTTTCACAATTATTCACGATCATCTCATGATACCAGAGCATAAAGTAGTGAAAGAAACATTGAAACACCTGGCACCAAAATGATTGACATTGAGCCATTTCCTTTCACATATTAGAGAGGCCATAGGCAGGTGTTTGCTTCACTTGAGTTGAAAGGGGCCCTGCCTTCTTCACTAGCAAAACAGGTTGATAAGGGCAAGGAAAAGGTTGCAGAGCATGTCATGGTTGAAGAGGAGGATAAACATGAAACTAAACAGGAGTTTCAGTTAATTAACCTTGAGGATAAGGATGAAGAGAGGATCACCAATATGTTGATCAAAAGCAAGGATGCCAATATTAGTGAGCTTCAATATAATCTTGGTAGGGCCAAGAATGTGGTTAATTATTTTGAGTTAGAAAACCACCAATGGAAGACAAAGCATGCCATCAGTGAGGACAGGGCAATCAGAGCTCAAAAAGAGGATGGAAGAGCCAAGGCTTTGCTAGATGAGACCTTGGGAACTTTTGATGACAGTGAGGATAAGGAAGAAAAACTTCCTAGGCAGAGACCAAGGACAATTGGGTTGAAGAAGGCTTTAGCCCATAAAAGAGAGAAAGAGGCAGAATTGGCAGAGAAGCTCACTCCAAGTGAGCTTCTTTCCATAGAAATTAGCAAAGATAAGGAATCTTGGCTTGAGAGGTAAAAATTGCATTTAGAGAGTCAGCTAGAGAAGGCCAAGAGAGACACTAACATGCAGAGGAAGATGGAAAAACATTATTCCATGAGAAACAGGATTGCAAGGGCTAAGATTAAACGAGCCCATGCAAAGATTCAGGCTCTAAATGAAGCAAAAGAGAAGGAAAAACTGAATATTCTTGCTGAGATGTCCCTCCAAGCCTCCCAACCATGATCAACAAAGAAAAATCCATTTTTGGCACTTTGGTGCAAATTTTGAAATTTTGACAGTTTGGCTTGGAGAAAAATGGGCCAAAGGCACAATGCCACTAGTGCTGCGCTCTTTTTTGGGGCACTCAAATGAAAAAAGGTTAGAATTTTCATGTTCCACATGCCAATTACATCAACCTCAAAAACATTTAAAACATTTGGAGCAAAACTGGTCCCTCAAAAAGGCCAAAAAATACCAAAAAATCACCTTTCTACCCTCTTTTTATCACTGGCGCTGCACGTTTAGCTGTCTTGGGAGAAATAGTTTTTGATAAGGAAAATGGGCACCATTTTGGAAACTGGAGGTTGATGTGGAAACTAGATAGGACAGGCTTTCCAATGATCTATCATGGAGCTCATTTGGACACCGAGAAGGCCTCCAAAAGTTAGTTGAAATACATGCCATTTTCCTGTCTTAGCACTGGCACTACACCCCTATATCTTGGAGATGCGCCCTTACCAGGAGTTATTGAAAAATATATTTTTGAGCCTTAAAGTCAAACTTTTTCCAAAATTAGCTCAAATATTTATGTTAGAGGTTATTTTTTCCATAAATGAGTTTTAGATATTTTTCCTTGGGCCTTTCATGGTCTCAAAGGTAAAATACATTAACTATGTAATAAATGACATTTGAAACTCTAGCTAGGGTTCACCTCCTCATTTTGTAGATAAATAATGCATGTAATGCTTCATAATTTGTCTTGTTGGTTGATTTTTGAGCTTAATATGATATATATTTTGAAGTTTATGGTTTTCCCTGTCCTTTAGTCCATCTTGAATAGTCACTTTGAAGGTATTTTAGAGTCTGATTGAAGAATTTAGGAGTTCCCTTCTCTTTAAATAATCACTTAGTTTTTGTCTTAAATGTTTTATTTCTCTAAAGGTAAACAGCTAGAGAATTTAGTAGTTCCCTGATCTCTAGAGTTGGCTAGATTGTTGTCTCAAATTTTAATTAATAAAGCTAGGCCAAAGAAATTTATGGTGTGCTCTGTCCTTTGGTTCTTTCTTAAGCATAATTATCTTAAAGACTCTTCTTGTTATAGTATATGTTAAAGGATTCTTCATTTCCCTTTAAACCTACTAAATTCACAACTTAATGTTCATTTCACACCCACATAAGCTATTAAGATCCATTTGGTTTTGTTAACTTGCCCTATGAAACACCCTTGATTTATTGTTGTTATTTTCAAGCTTTTCATAGACCCCATTTCCCAATGGTTTGATTTTATCTTAATCTATCTGTTCTACTTAACAAGAAACCCTACCAAACAAAACAAAACAAACAAACCCTATCACTTTAACTAGCCTAAAATCAACATCCTAAAATCATACAATTTATATATTTTATACAAATAAAGAGAGAGCCCTCTTTGAGTCCAGGAAGGCTAGGTCCTAGGACTCCAAAGTTGGTTTGATGTTACCCTTGTCTATTTGGTCTTTCCAATATGACAAATTACAGGGACCTAACATATCTAATCATGAACTAACTATGCTTGAGAATGCATTGTTTTGCAGCTAGGAGGAGAAAGCGCCAAGGTGGCTTATGGAAGGCTTGAACACATGGGTGCAAGGATGAAGTTGTATGCATGGTTTTGGAAGGTCTACATGAGCTAGATGGTGGTTTCTAGGCTTAAGGAGGGGCCCACTAGTGTTGCTACAATTTCTGCTACAGGTTTCTTGTAGTGCTACTGGAAAGTCCTAAATTTCTACAGGAAATAGTCTGCGGGAAATCTGAGGCCAAAAATGGGTGAGAAAGGTGTAGGTAAGGTGGAGTGAAGGTGGGTTTTGATGAATGGAAGGTGTTCCACCCCTTGGCCAAACTCATAACCTCTTGGGAGGCTTGTCTTGCACCTTCAAGATTTGCTCACAGTGTAGGGATGAAAAATATGAAAATAGGGTTGATGGAAATTTTGATCAACAGAAGGTTGATGGAGGGTGAGAAATAAAGTTGAAGGTGCTGGTGAAGCTCTCCTTGGCTATGCTACCTGAAACTGCAAGAAAACTAGTTGTTCATGCGATAAAAATAGACAAATTCATGACAAAGGAAATGGAAAATATGAGTTTAAATTGGAAAGAAAAACTACTTTAGCCTGTAAATAAAGATCTAACACAACATTCTAAAAACATTCATGGAACTACAACAACCTATATTATTCATTCCAAGAAATCATAAACTAAAAATAAATTTTGGCTTGTGGGGAAGGTCTACCGTCCTCAAGCTCCAATGAAAAAGATAAGAGGCGGAGGCTTGACTCACATCTTTCTGAATTTATAACCTACTTTACCAACATGAAATAATGTTGGAAATATGATGCAGGATGTTGTCCTTGATGGCAACCCACTGAATGAAGATGAAGACATTTGACTGTTGACATGTGTTGTCCTTGATGGCAATCCACCTGATGAAGTTATGCTTGACTTGATGGACTTAGTAAATGATGTAAATCTGATGTGATATGATGTTTGTTGACAATATGATCCTAAGTGTTGTCCTTGAAAGGCAACCCACTTGATGAAGATGATGACAACTTACTTGATGAAGTTGTGCTTGAGAGAATATGTTCCTGATGAAGAAAATATGATGTTTCTACAGTGTGTACAGAAGGCAATGAAGAAAGGAATTCATAATGTGCTCAAAGAATGATGAAAAGAGTATGTCTCTATGTATACGCAGATATTCCTAGGTGAAGTCGCGTATGCACGCGGAAAAGAACGTGCCAAGTCGCGTATGGGCTAAAGCGCTCAAAAAGTTGAAAACCAAGGGTAACCGCCATGGTATTGACCCATTGTATTGGGTAATGATCCGCCTAATTGACCCCGTCCAGGTAGTTTTGGGCTCATGGTATTGTTTTGGCCCAAGGTATTGAAAAAGGGGCTCATGGTATTGAAAAGGATAAACCTATATAAGGAGAAGAAATTCATTGTGCAAATCATGAGTGTGGGTGCAAGATGTCTGAGCTTGAATGAATACTTCTCTCTGAAGTAGATCTGAATGGAAAGGGTTACACTTGATGATAGATCTGAATCTATGATGCACCTATGAAGAAATGATGAAGCGGGATTTCTAGATCTGAAATGTACTTGTATTTGCTAGATCTGTGTATGGAGTGATTAGATCTGTGATGAATTAACATTTGAAGGAATATCCGCTCCTGGCTTTTAAAGGCAAATCTGAACACATTCATCTGATGAAAACAGAACTATTTAAGATATATACTTACTGGCCACAAGCAAAGAAACATTGAAGCTTTGTTAGAAGTAAAGAGTTGAGAGCATGAGAAATATACACTCGAGGTATGTCACGTGTTTGGGGGAGGATCAAGGGACGTATATACGACATCAATGAAGGAAAGCGTGATGTAAACTAGGTTTATTGAAGCAAGGGTATGTACTTGTAAAGACTGAACATTCTCCGTCATAGAGCTTCGCTATCTGATCTGTGTTGATATGTATCCGTTGGTGATGTATGTTTGTGCTTAAAAGTATGAAAAGGGTCCAGTATGAAAATATGATGAAATGTGGCCTGCAAGTGTTGTTCTATTGAAGTGGTTGGATCCAGTGTGAAAATTGATGAAACGTGGTCCAAGGTGGTGCTGAGGGTTGTAGCCTTCAGTCAGGGGGTCGTAGCTCCCTTCCAGGTGAGGCTGGTAAACGAGAGCACGGGGTCGTAGCTCCCTTCCAGGAGAGGCTGGTAAACGAGTCAGGGGGTTGGAGCTCCCTTCCAGGAGAGGCTGGTAAACGAGCGCAGGTGGGTGCCTGCGTGCTGGTCAAGTCTGCGCCAGCACATATGTTGTAATATGTTTTCTATATAATAAAATATTGAAGGCTGAGCAACTGCAGCGGTGGTTTTCTCCCGACTTGGGTTTCCACCTAAAAATCCTGGTGTTCATGTGTGATGCTTTGTGTGATGGTTTATTATGTTCTTACTGCACATGTTTACTGTTTATATAACATCTAATGAATGAATGATGGAATGATATAAGTGAAGAACTAATGGCATAATTAGATCTCTGTGTATACGCGAGTTTTATGAAGGATATCCGCGTGTATATGCTACTTGGCTTCATCAAAGTAGCGTATGGGTTTTAAGGAATGAAAAAGTAAAAAGTTTAGAATATGCAGTAAATACTGATTCACCCCCGCCTCTCAGTATTTTTCCCAACAATTGGTATCAGAGCGTGGTCCTTCTGCAGAAGCTTGATCTCTTTGAAGGAGATCCGTCATAATGGGAAAGAAGCAAAAGAAGAAGCCCACTCGGAGAAAGGAAATATTTCAGAGAACATGGATACCAGAAATCAAAGAAGATGAATCAGATAGTGATTGGGGTCATGATTGTCTCATTTGTACAATGACTAGTGAAGAATATGCTGTCGACCTAGAAGAAGCTGTCAAGATTAAAGATGAAGAAAATTCTGACCAAGCTCTACAAGTGCTCATGGCAAAGAAGCAAAAGAAGAAGGATACTCAATGTAAGGAAATGTCTCAGAAAACATGTGCAACAGAAAATGAAGAAGAGAAAACAGGTATTGATAATTGTTCTTGTGATTCACTTTCTTATGCATGCAATGATGAAGAAAGAGAAAATAATGCTTTGGATCTAGAGGAAGCTATTAAGATCAAAGTTGAAGAACAACATAGAGAAATTGATATCTACAAAGAGTTAATCTCTAGAATGAAAGAACAGATGAACAAGTATCAAAAGTTGTATGACAATGTAACCGATCAATGTAAGGGACTTGAAGCAGAAAACGTTTCTCTAAAAACAGATCTGGAAAAATCAAAAAGGAAGAATGCAGGTCTTGAAGTTGGAATCTTCTCTCTACAAGCAAAACTTGAAGCATCAAGTAAGAAGAGTGAGGAACCTCTACAATCATTTGAATATGAAGAACTTGGAGCAAAAATCTGGCCTATCATGGAAGAATCATACAAGGAACATGAAGAACTTCTACAAGCAGATCTTGAAGAATCAAACAAAAAGAATGCAAGATTTGAAGCAGAAATCGTCTCCCTCAAAGAAGATCTCAAAGAATCGAAGAAGAAGAATGAAGAGCTGCAACAAACATGTGAAGAAAACGAAAATTGGTTGAAAGAAGAGATTCTAAATCTGAAGGATCAAGTAGAAGATGAAAGAAGGAAAGAAGAAAGCATGACAAAGCAATGTCAAGCCTTGGAGGTTGAGGTAAACATTCTCAAAGGTAAATTAGAAGAAAAGGTTAGACTTTTGAGATTTCAAGATAGTACTAAAATTCTGGATAATATTCTTAGTAGTCAAAGGTCTCCTTCTATCAAACTTGGTCTTGGTTTTCATGAAACTATTAAAGGAGAATCTAGCTCACAAGGAGGTGCTAAAGAATCAAAGGATATCAATACAAAATCTGAAGTATTGAAAGAGTCAAAAGATCAACCAACAATCATGAATTATCAAAGGAATTCATTCAAGAACGTTGAATGTTTTAAATGTCATAACTATGGGCATGTTGCAGCAAATTGCAGGAGCAGATCATTTCAGCCACAAACAAACAAGTTCTACTCAGAAAGGTACTCTAGTTTCTTCAGGGGATATTGTTTCTCATGTAACATGTATGGACATAAAGCAGTTGATTGCAAAAGGAGGAAGATTGGAAATAGTCATTATGATTCTTATGATTACTTTTCTGGACATATGAGATGTTATTCTTGTAACAAGTATGAGCATGTAGAAAAGGAATGCAGGTTGAAAAGATCTAAGAAAGTGGACAATTTTCAGCACACTGTTAGGAAGGTCAAACAAATTTGGAAAAAGAAGGAACAACTGGAACGAGGAATTTCGACTTACCTACTATCCGCTTCTCAAGCTGGCTTGACTGACAGTGATCATTGGGACACAGAGATTTAGTAATGTCATAGTCAGGAGCAATGTATGATGCTCCCCTATGGTTGATTATTTATGTATTTCTCAGCGTGGTCCGCATGAAGAAAAGACAGGAACAGAAGGTAAATTTGCAGAAGGAGATGAAGGTGTGAAATTTTCTATATTACACTTTCCATTCGCAGGTTATATGAAACAAAGTCGCGTATATACGCGAGTTCCAGCTGACACAGCCGCGTATGCATGGATGATAAGAGAATTTATCTGATAGCTGAAGATCTGGAGCAGAGGTCCAGGGGGAGCATCAGTCTGACTGCTGATGATTGTACTATTAGCATTATTCTGGTTATACTCATAATAATGAAATGATACATGGGTTCTTGTGTTGAACATTATGGATGAAGCCTGGTTTCTTTATGATGAAGAGCATTCGTTGTTGAGATGAAAGTCTTATAATTCAGAGATGAGGACAGATCATGCAGAGATTGTTGCTGATAACTTGCTGTTGAAGGTGCTTCAGATTTCAAGCTAAGGAAGAGCATTGGTTTAGGGGGAGCAGCAGGTTGAATACTAATGATTGCATTGTTGGCAATATGACTGCTTGTTCTTTGGTTTTTGTGATACTCATGCTCAAATGATGATGACTTGGTACATTGTTTATTATGATGAGATTTTGAGCCCTGGTTGTCTCTTGTACTCACACATGGATGAGTTGGATGTCATTTGATTCAGAAATAAATCATGCAGAGTGTGTTACTGTGGTTGAGAGATCTTTTGCCTACATATGTTACTTAATGTTAAATCTTGAAGATCATGATGATGTTGGACCACATGAATGATTGCTTGACACCTATGTGAAGATGTTGTTCTGATATGAGAATCTCTCTTGGAAAGATTGTATTAATGCTGCAAAGAATCTGAAGGCTTGGTTACTTTTGTGCTGATGCTACAACCATTGGATGACGCTTGAAGACACCACTACACTGTTCTATCTATCTGTAGTCCAGGGAAGCATTCAAATATCTCAGAAAGAAGCTGAACACTATCTTGGCCTCACAGAGAATCAGATCTGGTTGAAATTTATAAGATGGCATTGGATACGCGGGTTTCATGAAACACAGTCGCGTATATACGCGAGTTCCTGCACATAAAACCGCGTATGTTTGGTTGCTGGCAAATTTTTGGTTGGTTCAGCGCTTTTCAGCACAGCTGCAGTGATGTTTGGAATCTCTGATACTATTTGGTATCTCTGGTGGTGTTCCAGTTCTCATATTTCTGTTTCTAATGTTTTGATGAAGATGCCTTGATGATTTGTTGGTGAAAGTTTTCAGGATGCACAAACTAAGGGGGAGCCTTAGGCATTTGGAAAGATTGCTTGGTTGCACAGATTCAGGGGGAGCATTAGCTTTGCTGACTATAATGCAGTGTTGGCATTATGATGGCTCTGAAATATGTTCTGTTTCTTGAGGACTTTCTGGTGTTGGTCTTAAAAGCTATATTTGTAGTTTGATGAAAAGGTCTTGTTGAGACCCATGTTGTAAAATTGTAATATTCAGTCATGTAAGGAATTGTCAATTTGTAAACCCACTTGGTTGGGTAGCTGAGTTGAAATGTGTAAACCCACTTGGTTGGGTACTTGAGTCTTATATGTAAATCCACTTGGTTGGATATTTGATGTAAGTATGAGTCTTTTGGTGATAGGAAGTTCATAGAGTCATGTACTTCATTGAAAAATATTCAGCATGAACTCAGGGGGAGCTTGGTCACTTCTGTATACATCAGATCTGCAGAACGCTTCTTCTACATGAGGAGAAAAGGGGGTGAGTGTGTTGGTTTTGATCCGCCCGTTTCCCTTGATGCCAAAGGGGGAGAGTGTGTTGGTTTTGATCTGCCCGTTGCCCTCGATGTCAAAGGGGGAGAGTGTGTTGGTTTTGATCCGCTGGTTTTACCCTTTGCCCTTGATGTCAAAGGGGGAGAATGACATGGTGTTTGAATGAAGAAAAAGAATGGTGTCACAAATGAAGAGAGTGACATGGTAAAAATAGGGAGAGTGACATGGTGTCATTGTAGTCTTAATGTATCTATCTGTTGTGGTAACCAAACACCATCATGGTTGCCATCAAGTCCAAAGGGGGAGATTGTTGGAAATATGATGCAGGATGTTGTCCTTGATGGCAATCCACCTGATGAAGTTATGCTTGACTTGATGGACTTAGTAAATGATGTAAATCTGATGTGATATGATGTTTTTTGACAATATCATGCTAAGTGTTGTCCTTGAAAGGCAACCCACTTGATGAAGATGATGACAACTTACTTGATGAATTTGTGCTTGAGAGAATATGTTCCTGATGAAGAAAATATGATGTTTCTACAGTGTGTACAGAAGGCAATGAAGAAAGGAATTCAGAATGTGCTCAAAGAATGATGAAAAGAGTATGTCTCTATGTATACGCGGATATTCCTAGGTGAAGTCGCGTATGCACGCGGAAAAGAACGTGCCAAGTCGCGTATGGGCTAAAGCGCTCAAAAAGTGCAAAACCAAAGGTAACCACCATGGTATTGACCCATTGTATTGGGTAATGATCCGCCTAATTGACCCCGTCCAGGTAGTTTTGGGCTCATGGTATTGTTTTGGCCCATGGTATTGAAAAAGGGGGCTCATGGTATTGAAAAAGGGTAAACCTATATAAGGAGAAGAAATTCATTGTGCAAAACATGAGTGTGGGTGCAAGATGTCTGAGCTTGAATGAATACTTCTCTCTGAAGTAGATCTGAATGGAAGGGTTACACTTGAAGACAAATCTGAAGGTATGATGCACCAATGATGAAGAAGGGGATCTAGATCTGAAATGCAGTTGTATCTGCTAGATCTGCTTATGGAAGGCCTAGATCTGTGATGAGGCGAACATCTAGGCGAACATCTGACTGAAGTGAAAAGGGTAAATCTGAATTGAACATCTAATCTGATGAAGTATGCAGCTCTGTAATCATTGAAGATCTATACGCTACTTCGCCGCGGAGGAAGCGCGTATACACGCGGCTTCTCTGAAGTAAAAGCGCGTATGCGCAATAAAATATACACTGAGGTATACGCTGGTTTGTGTGGACGGAAGCGCGTATATACGCGACATCAGTGAAGTAAAAGTGCGTATGCAAACTAGGTTTTGCTGAAGCAAGGGGTATGAAATATCTGATCTGTTCTGCTGTGTTTCTGCTATCTGATCTGTGTTGATATGTATCTGTTGATGATGTATGTTTGTACTTAAAAGTATGGAAAGGGTTCGGTCTGGAAATATGATGAATTGTGGCCTGCAAGTTGTGTTCTATTGAAGTTGTTGGATCTAGTGTGAAAATTGATGAAACGTGGTCCAAGGTGGTGCTGAGGGTTGTAGCCTTCAGTCAGGGGGTTGTAGCTCCCTTCCAGGTGAGGCTGGTAAACGAGATCAGGGGGTCGTAGCTCCCTTCCAGGTGAGGCTGGTAAACGAGATCAGGGGGTCGTAGCTCCCTTCGAGGATAGGCCGGTAAACGAGTCAGGGGGTTGGAGCTCCCTTCCAGGAGAGGCTGGTAAACGAGCGCAGGTGGGTGCCTGCGTGCTGGTAGAGTCTGCACCAGCACATATGTTGTAAGATGTTTTCTCTATAATAAAATATTGAAGGCCGAGCAACTGCAGCGGTGGTTTTCTCCCGACTTGGGTTTCCACCTAAAAATCCTGGTGTTCATGTGTGATGCTTTGTGTGATGGTTTATTCTGTTCTTACTGCACATGTTTACTGTTTATAGAACATCTAATGAATGAATGATGGAATGATATAAGTGAAGAACTAATGGCATAATTAGATCTCTATGTATACGCGAGTTTTATGAAGGATATCCGCGTGTATACGCTACTTGGCTTCATCAAAGTAGCGTATGGGTTTTAAGGAATGAAAAAGTAAAAAGTTTAGAATATGCAGTAAATACTGATTCACCCCCCCCCCCTCTCAGTATTTTTCCCAACAAATAAATCTAAATCTACAACAAAATACAAATGCAAGAAAACTAAAAACAATGAATTGAAATGCAAGAAAACTTGCTAAACACTTATAAGCAAAGCTATCTAAAATTACGTAAAAGTAAAGAATGAATACAGAAGAGAGACTAAGGCCAATGGATTGGGCCCTAACCCACAAGCCTAGCCCTATGTAACTAGATCAGTGAAGCGCAAGAGGAACACTCATTTTATTGCAAAAGATAGTCTCATTACATCAACATGAAAGTCTCAAAAACCTATTACAAGAGCTATGAGCTGAATGGATTTCTCCAAAGTTCGAATCCCAATGAGCTCTTGCTCAGCCCTATTTAACCTAAAGGGTAGCTACCAACAAATCCCTAAAAAATAGGTGATGAGTTCACTTTGACTGCAAGTGAAGTGTAGCTTTGGTGCACTTGATCTTGGGTTTTATTTGTTGCCTTTGATTTCGAGTTGTTGGAGTGAATCTTGAGGATCCCTTCAATGCCTTTGGGAGTTAAGGAGGTGGGAAATCCTCCTAGAATATCTCCTTGTTGTCTACTCCGAGTCTTAATGCCAAATCTTCACAAAAAAATGCAATATCTTCATGATTTTCCTGCATTTAACTCATGTTAAGAACTCGAACTATGATAACCCTTAATCACCATCTACACTAGCATCATAAGACCATAATATAATTAAAATGCAAGAAAAAAATACTTAACAAATAAAAAAGGTGACCATTGACCCCTCCAAATGTACCTAATGATGGAGCTCATCAGTGTATATATGATGTTATATGTCTGTTGTATATATATGGTGTTTTGTGTTTATTGCATATGCAGTGCTAGGTATAGATGTTCTATGTACATGTTGGATATGCGATGTTGTGTACATATCATACTGTGTGCATGTTGGATATGCGGTGTTGTGCGCATATGGTGTTGTGTGCACGTTGGATATGCAGTGTTATGTATATATCGTGGCATGTACATGCTGTATATGTAGTGCTATGTACATATGGTGTTATGTGTGTGTTGTACATATGGTGCTATGTGCATATGGTGTTCTGTGCATGATTGTACATATTGTGATGTGTGCATGTGGTATTGTGTACATTTTGTACATGTGGTTTAGTGTGCAGGTGGTGTTGTGTACGTGTCGTGCATGTGGTGTTGTCTACATGTGGTGTCATGTACATGTAGTGCATGTGGTGTTGTGTACATGTGGTATTGTGTACACATTGTACAGGTGGTGCGGTGTACATTTGGCATTGTGTACACGTTTTTCAGGTGGTGTCGTGTGCATGTGATGTTGTGCACACATTGTGCAGGTAATGTTTTCTACAGGTTACGCATATGGTACTAGTATACATGTGGTATTGTGTGCATGTTGTATGTGTTGTGTTGTGGGCATGCAGTACTATGTATGTCCATGGTGTAGTAATGGTATCGTGACATGTGTATTCGTTGTGTTTTACTTTGTACATGTATATGTATTTTTTTGTATTGTACACCAGGTGTAGGTGTAGGTGTTGTATCCAGGTGTGGGTGTGTGTATTGTATGGTGTTGTATGTTGTATGTGGGTGTACGTGTTGTGATGTACATGATGTATATGTTTATGTTATTGAAGAGAAGAAAAGGGACTAGGTGTTTTCCTAATGTGGAAACTGATTTTGTGTGTGTACAAAAAGAACAAAGGCAGAGATAAGGACCGATGAAGGATAAGTATTGATATTTTATTTCAGTTCTATTATGCATGTGATCTACAATTCTGACCTATGATGATTATATGTGATTTATGATTATGGTTTATGATGATTGCATGTGATTCATGATTTTTACCTATGATGGTTGTGTTTTGAGCTAACTAGATGTGATATGTTTATTCATGATGATTTGATCAAACAACTAGTTTGACTTGTTGTGATAGGACGCGAAAAGGATTGCAAGTGTACCTTATTGATGAGCTACTAATTTGGTATTATTTGAGGTTATTTCAATTTTCTTTGATTCTAATGGGGATTATATGTTTGGTACAGGAAAGTATGGAAATTCCCTATTGAATGGTTGAAACTGATTGCAAGCATTAGAATTGGAAGCAAAAGGAATTGGAACAGGGAGCAATATGTTGCTAAAGCACTTCAAGAGTAAGTCGATTGTGGGAAACTGGTACCCAATTTATTTCCATGAGAAATTTAGGTCATAACATGTTGGTAAAGCACTTCAGGAGCAGGGCCATTGATTTCCATGAGCATTTTATGACCTGTATGATGGTTGAGATGGTTATATGCCTTGGTTTTTATATATTCTCGATGCGAGGAAGCCTTTCTAAGGGATGAATCGCTCGAGATAGGGGATGTAGGGGAACTTGGGAGGTCAGTGACTGTATGGAAGGGGATGACTGGATTCCCCAAAGGACTGTGTATCAGATAAGGGAAGGTCGAGGATGGATTTTTTTTGTCATTAACATTTCCAGATGGAATCAGATGCACATTTTGAGTGCACCCTAGAACAATGAGTTGGTAACTGTTCACTGAGGGTACAATAACACATGATTGTAACGTTGGACATTGGATGCAGACTTTGAATTTGGCAGTGGATTCTAGACATCTTGGGAAGGAATTGAATCTTGGTACTACTTTGAAGGTGGATGTGTGAGCCTCTGGATTTCCTTGTTGCTAATATAAGCATCATATCCTTTTATTTTTTGGTTTATAACATGTATATATGTTTATATTATTGTAAATATGGTAATTACATGTGTTATAAATCTCTAGTACATGGTATGATTTTCATGATGGTTTTTTCTTTTTAGTAGGTTCTTCATTCCAAATACCACAACGAGCTGTGTTATAAAGTTCCAAAGGAAGTATGTTCTATTTTCAGCATTTTTCTGGTTTGTAGGTGTCACTGAACACCGACGATCGTGTTCCTCCAAGGGGGAGGGTTCTGTAACAACCCTAGTTAAAATTCCATGTAATAAAAGTCGATAAAGGAAAACACAATAACCATGGTTGATGGGACACTTATTCCAAGCTGAATGTTGCAAGAAACATCTTAGAGGGTGTTCATTTCAGTTATTATGACTAAAGGAAAATGGAAAAGGCAATGAAAAAGGATTTGGAAAGGAATGAGGAATCAATTGACATTTATTTATGAAAATAATGGAAAATTAGGAGAAAAGGAGGTGAAAAGTCATAGGTTTCATGTGAGGAGGAAAATGAAGGAAAATAAGGAAAAATGAAGAAAATAGGAGCCTCATTAATAAAAATGCTTTTGAGGATTAGTTGGAAAGATTTTGCTCACATTTATGTGTCTCATTCTATTCTATCTCTCACTCTCTCTCTCTCTCTCACTCACTCTTGGACACTTAGAGTTTCTTGGAGAATTTTGGTATTGGACCAAGAAAGGAAATAAAACAGGAAGAAGGAAGAAACAAGCAAGGAGGAGCAGGAATCAAGCAGCTACAATAGGATTCTTTGCAGGTATTGATTTGCATGTGTGTTTTCCTTGCTAGATTTGGAATTCATGGTATTGCATGCACATATTTTCTATATTGGCATGAGTTTTTTTTAGGTGTGACAGTGTTTTTAGCCTATCCTTGCCATTTACAGATAATTATGTGGTTGTGGAGTTCTCATGTTTTGGTTTAGATGAATTGTGAGATGGATTTGAAGCTAACTGAGGTGGACCTCTAAATTGATATAACACATGGCCTAGTAACCCATGAACCAGACTGTGGGTTTCAATAACACCATATAATGTGTTTCCTCAATGGGCCTAGGAATACTTGACATGTGAATGGCGAGATATATGGTAAAGCCTAGAGGTGGTTTTCCTTGGTTTAAGGCCTAACAATATTGGTTTGAAATGTAGTAAATCCTGAGAGGTGGGTACTCTCCGTTGGGCCTAGTATTCCCTAGTTGGGATGTATGGTAAATCCTAGAGAGTATGTCTTGGTTTAGGTCCTAGTGATCCTTGATTTAGACTGTTGATTATGGTAAATCCAAAGAGACTAGGAGACTGGAAAATTCTTCACGATGTAGGAAGATAACTCTAGTAGCTTTCATGCTTGTTTCGTTCTTTTTGGTTGGCTATGGGTCCCACATCCATGATTGGAATATGGCACATGGCTGATTGGATGAAGAGAGATTTGGCTCTGCTAATCTATGGTTGGGTGGAACACGGACGTCCCATCTCTGATTGGTTTTTACATTAATTAATGAAGAGCTCATTCCTTTTGTATTTTATGCATAAATGCACTTGTTTATATGTGGATTCTATTGTTTTTGTATACATTTTATTTCTATTGTTATTATGTTGGTTATAATCATGTATTTTATTAGTTATTACGTATATATGTATCCATGTTTTTACCTATAAATGAATGCACAATGTATATATGGTCAAATAGAATGTATTGTAGCTAATGATGTAAGGGAGCAATGCTTCTTAGCGATTCTCAGATAAGTATGAGACCCGTATGCTCAGATTTGTTGTTTACACATGTAGCTTCATTGTTTGTGACATGTTTGACAAAATGCATGTCATGCATAGGAGGGGTCCAGATGAGTTCTTATTGATGTGATTTCTTATGTATCATTGTCCTATTGCTATTAATCATATTTGAAATTTTCATGAAGTTCTCAGAAGAGCATTAAGTTCTTGCCCTGAAAAGGTGGCTGATATCCCAGGGACGTTGGCATACAACTAAGGAATTAAGTCCCTATATAAGGGAATGCAATATTGTGCCTATGTCTATAGCCTCCTGGACACTGGCTTACAAGATTGTGCCTGCGTCTATGGTTCAAATAGGTCAAAAGGTCAGTGTGACCCAAGGGTAAGAGGCCTGAAAGGTTGGGTTACCTCCTAGGGGTGTTACTGTTGTTGTGCAAGGTATGTATGTTATGTTTATGTTGGTTCCACTTCATTAAGGTCACCTAGGAGGTTGAATATCATTATAGTAGCCTCTCATTGCATGTTTACCCTGGTTGGCCAGTTACTTGGGTAGGTGTGGGAAGAGGGTATTACAGAGGAGGATATTTTGTAAGTGATCAAGGCTTGGAATATATAAGTTTGACCCAATTGAATTTAGATATTTTTCCTCCATCCCTCATGACACTCAGTCACCAACTACCAACATATGTCTTTTGAGTCATGCCATATCAGATGATCAACAAAAATTCACTAATGCATTTAAGATACATAAAGGGGATGCAACTATGAAAGATGATTAATATTCCTCCTAGATAAAGAATCACACACGGTATCTCATTCTTTTTCCTAAGGATGAAATATGGTTCATTGAAAAATGGCTTACATAACCTAATATGCAATTGAGGGCTCCGTTAACAAACATAAGGCACAACTTGTTGAAAAGGGACATTCACAAGTCGAAGTGATTAATTATTATGAGACCTTTTCACATGTTTCAAAGATGAATTTTATATGTCTTGTGTTATGTTTTATTGATGTCCAAGGTTTGTTTGTCTACTATATAGATGTGATGAGTTCCTTTCTACATGGTGGTATACATGAGGAGATTCGCATGTAACAACCTCCTATTCTTTTTCAAGATTATTCTCTTCTGTGTAAGCTTCACGTGCATTGTATGGTTTGAAAGAATATCCTTGAGCTTGGAATGAGAATATGGACATATTTTTTATCACTTCAGGATTCAACCATTGTCATTCTAATCCTACTATTTACACTAAGAGGAGGGGAATGTATCATTTGATTCTAGTACTATATGTGGATGGTTTTATTCTCAGAGGGAGTTCTTCATCTATGATTTAGAGTTTTAAGGAAGTATTTATGGGAAAATTTGATATAATAGGTCTTCAAGACTTATGCATTATTTTCTTAGTTTGCAAGTTCTTTAATATTTAGAAGGGATCTTTATTTTCTTGCAAAATTATGCAGTGGATTTAATTTAGTTCTTCTAAATGGCTAATTGTATATCATTTCTACTCCATTCCAATTAGGTGTTACCCTCCTACTAGTATTTTTACACCATGTGTAATAATCCTTCATTATATCGAAAAACGATTAGGACACTATTGTATTTTACTTATATATGTCCTTAAATCCCTTTTTCAATAGGCCATCTCTCTTGACTCTCTCAGGAAAATCATGAGAGTCATTAGAAGGATGCAAAGCATATTTTGAGTTATATTCAAGGTACTACCATTTTTGGAATTTAGTACAATTCTAGTACTTCTCAACTTCTAAGGTTCACTAACTATTGTTTTGCTACTTTAGTTGATGATCAAAACTCTACATCTAGATTTTTTCTCACCTTGGTTTTTCTCATATTTCTTGGTCTTCCAATAAGTCAGAAATGATTGCATTATCTTCTAGAAAATTCGGGTATCATGTTATAGTTTCATCAAGTCAATATGTCATTTGGCTTTGATAAATGATGAAAAAAAATGGCATTCTTATCCTACCGCACTTTGGTTTGATAATCAGAGTACCATAGAAATTTCTCACAATATATTGGAGCATCAAAGGACTAAACACATTGAGCTCCACATGCACATCATTCACCAACTCATTCATGATGGTGTCATTAACTTGGAGTATTTTCCTACTGAAGAGAAACTTTTTACATATTCATCAAACTTTCCGCATCATCTAATTTTATTTAGTTATGATTGATGCTTGGAGTGAAGGAACTTGTCCTTGGGGGACCATCTTGAGTCCTCCTTCCTTTATTTTTTTGTTTCATTGTTTTCTCTCTTATGGGGAGGAGTTTGTCTTCCTGTGAATTTTTATTCTTTTATCCACTTATGAGAGTATGTATATAATTACATTAAGAATCGTAGTTTCTTGGACCCATTTTTGTTTTTTCTATAATCTGTATAATTTTCTTAAGTGGGTGTGTTAGTGCTACTATTTTCCCCATGAATTGGCATTTTTTCAGTGTGTATTTTCCTAATGGAACCAACAATTTTGGTTGTAAGCTCACGTAGGATATCTCATTTTCCCAAGTGATCTAGTTTTTCATTGGGTAACTTCGAGTACTATATATACAGGCACTCTCATATATTTTTCATACAATAAATCTAATAGATCAACATCTATTCTATTGCTTGTAGAAGGTTTTATTTTTTGCAGTTATTTTTCATTTCTAAACAGTTTTGTGATTTTTTTTCCATCTTTGAATTGCTTAATAAAAAGTGCCATTGGTAAGTGATTAACATATATAAAAAAATGGCTCAGTATAGCAATAAGTGTATTGGTAAGAGGTGAACAACCTTACTACTATTTGTAACTACCTAGTTTGACCTTTAACCTTACCTTGCTTGATGAGTTTGAATAACTCTTGAATGTAATCCAACAAGATTCATATATGTTATGTCACTAAAGTTTTCTAATACTAAAAAAACTATTTTTAAAGACATTTTTAAATGTAAAATGATGTTTTGATATGTCCACTTACCTCATACAATTGAGTTGTGCAATGAATCTCACAAATTTTAGTATTTTAGTACTTATCAATACTAGGAACCCATATCCCAATATGAATCTCATATACACTTGCCATGATGTTTAGGATGATTAAGTTCACTGCTATTTTTCTTTAGCTTCATTTTAAGGGGATCATGGTGAACTACACATGCCCAAAAATTGTTTATATAAAGACACTCCATGTGTTTTGTCCTTTATATATTTGTATATTTATATATTGATTTTTTTAACAATTTGAAACTTTATATATATATAAAATAAAATTTCCTAACAGTTACTAAGCTCAATCATACAAGTGAAGCATCAAATGACCAAATACGTTGAAGGTGAAATTTGTAATTTCTTAAGATCTAACAATTCATTCTGTTTAAATTTTTAATTTCTGAATATCTAATAATTTTTTATTTGGTTTTTTTATTTTGTATCCATTATTTAAAACTTCATTAGGATATTGTTACACACTATTTTCATAGTGTGTTATTTATATAAGATTACATAATGTTGACATCAAGATGTTTTTATCTAAAATGACGAATCCACATTTCTTTTCAATTCTTATATCTCATAGTAAATATTTGATTATAATTTTGTGTGTGATATTTAATATTATGGAAGCATCCTCTATTTCAATTCTTATATCTCATAGTAAATATTTGATTATAATTTTGTGTGTGATATTTAATATTATGGAAGCATCCTCTTAGCTTAGTATTTAGTTTTTCTATTCCCTTAATTACGTGTTTACATAAAGTATATTTTTAATCAATTATGTAAGATTTTCCCAAGATTACTCTATAATCTCAACTATTTTATAGTTATAATCTTTTACAATTTAAAAAATTAACATGATGTTATATTCAAATTGTTAAATAATATTATTTAAAAAGTTTATTTAACTAAAAAATTATTTTAAATTAAATAATTTTGATACACATTGTAAAAAAATACTTCTAACGTGCTCTAAAGATTTAATGATTGTAATTGAGTGTGATTTACAATTACCTTTATTTTATTTTTATTTTTACATGAAAAAAAAATAGAATATATGTTAAAAATAAAGTAATAATTTAAATTATTTATAATAATTATTACCTTAAATCATCGTTTCTACTTTGTTCATTTTTATGCTTTTATTTTCCATTTTGATTTGATTTTTTTTTCTTAGACATTTTTATTATTTAAAAAAAAAATAGTTACCAATTATAATAATGTATGAGATAAATTAACTTATTAGGATCAACTTAAATCAATTTAAATTAAGCAAATACTAAATAATTTATTTTTGATAATTTAAAAAAATTATAATACAAAATTGTACACATTATAAAATAGTAAAATAACAAATAAAATTAAATAACAAATTGCGAATAACATTTTTAAGAGGAAAAAATAACACTATCCACTTATATGAACAATATTTACTAATATAATTATACTAGATTTTAATAATAACGAATGGTTGGAATAATTCCAACTATTACGGTCGTCTTCATGTTAATAACTCAAAAATGGAATCACTTATTGCGAGTGACATATTGGTAGGGTTGCCCAAATCAAGGTAAGCCCAAGACTAGGGACAACAACGAGTCAAACTTTCATAGGGTATTTGTTAGACATGCACATTGCAATCTACCCATTTCCTTCTAGAGAGCGGAGGTTTTCCATTGGTTGTCCAATTTCCTTCACGGCTTTAATGGTTCAAATTTAATGCGTTGCGTTAGATAATGAGATTGCGATTTTCATCCATATATTCCCCTCATTCTCCGACTCATGGACTATTGGCAAATTCTATGCCCACTTTGAAAGCACTTTGAAAACAACAGATTGCCCGGTATACGCTGACCAGGCCAAGTCTCTCTAATAACGCGTACGTCTAGACAGATAGAGCGTTTCATTCAGTCGGTCTCACATAACATAATGAACGCTCATTAACATATTCAAATCTGCGTTGATCAACAAATATGTTTCATATATAATCTGCCCGGCCACATCACATCTTTGATGTCGATGTCTTCATTTCTTATTAAACATGGCAACGACCACAAGTATTGTCTTACTTCACATGAAGCTCTGACCTGGTTAGAATATTCTCCCAAAGAGAGCTGTGATCTTAAATGAGTTAGAATATTGTGGCTATCAATATATACAATGTTATAGTGTCATCCAAAATCCAACTAGTGGTAGATACAGCCGTGAGTGTTAGGGAGTGTTAATGGCTTTATGCACCGCCTAAGTGTTAATAGCCCAAGCAGAAAGCCAGTGAACAGCTTAACTTGACAAATACAGCTATCACAGGCTTAGAAAGAAATGTTGCCAAGACAGTTTTTGTAAAGGAACAACTTGATAGAGTTCAAGTCTCAGTTAATGATGTAAATAATCCCCTCAATAATGTACAGTTTGATTCTTCTTTGATTAAATCCTATTTTAGAGAGTCATTGAGTAGAATAGAAGAAGTTGAGAATAAAGTAATGGATGAAGTTGTTTCTACTAGAAGTCTTATATCTAACCTGTCTGATAAGTTTGAAAGACTTAATCCTTCCAAGACAGATAAGCCTGTCCCTCCTTCCTATCTGCATAGAAGAAAGAGTGTCCATATCCAGAATCCTATCAACCTTATTGATAGATTTCCTCATCTCTTTCCAAAAGAAGCAGGACAGTCATCTCAAAAGTCTTCTGTAGAAACTATTCCACAAAGTCCTTCAGATAAAATCACCATTTCCACTTTGTTCAAAGAACCTGAGCCAGAGACTCAAGTCCTCCCTGTGTATGAACCATTAGAGATTCAATTCACCAGATATTCAGCCCCCGATCTCAATGGCATGGGTAAACTACCACCAACACACATGTTTTATCCTAACAGCGACAAAGAATGGAATATTGATAATCTAAGTATGGGTCAGATTAAACAGATGCTTGATCAAATGATGGCTGAATATAAACTGATGTGTGTAGGAGGAAAGTCTGAAGTTGAAGCATGTAAAACTCTTATCCAATGCTTCACTGGTACTTTGGCCAGATGGTGGGAATTAGAATCTTCTCCAGCTTTAATCAAAAAGATGGAAAAAGAAGTGTTGAAAGATGAAAATGGTGACATTATGTTTCATCCTGATGGTACCCCTATCAATAATATGGTTGGTGCTATTACTGCAATGATTTCTGAACATTGGTGTGGAACTGAGACCATTGTCTCAGATAAGAATGAAATTATTTTGATGAATTTAAAATGCATGAAAATGAGCCAGTATGAAGACTTTCACAGAGATTGGATGCAGTGGATCTATCTGGTAAAAGATCCTAAGAATCTCTTGTGGAAACAAGTATATCTTGCAGCATTACCTTCCAAGTTAGTTGATATAATTAAACTGCAAGAATCTTTTCAGTTGCCTTTTGAAGTATATACTTGGGGTGAGATATATGCAACTATTGCTAAAGTTCTGGTAACTTTGTGTACTAGTTCAAAAATGAATAGATCAATAGAAAAGATACATAGGTTTCATGATAGAAAATCTTTCTGCAGTAAGTATGGCATCACTATTGATGACCCCTTCGTTAAAAAGAGAAAATCTAAAAGAAAGGCCAAGAAGGCTCAAAAGGCTCAAAAGAAAGAGAAATTCATCAGCAGAACTAATAAGAGGAGAATTTCCTCATGGCCAATCTCTCGGCCTTCCAGAAGAAAGGGATATTACAGATATGTCCCTAACACCCATTATTATCAGCGATCAGACATACATCCCAGATCACAGAAAACAGAAAAGCTGAAACAGCTTGTCTGCTGGTTATGTGGAAAACCAGGGCACACAGCGAATAGATGTCCTGATGGTGAAGAATCCAAGAAAAACCGTGGCAAAAAGTCTCAGCCACATAATAAAGGCAAGGCAGTTGTCAAAACAGAAGACAAATGTAGCAAATGTGGATCTACATTTCATAATGCAGAACACTATCCCCGCCTATTCATACAACAAGCTGAATATTTTTCTTCAGATTCATACCATGTCTCCTCTTCTACTTCTTCCATTGAAGAATTGCAAGCTCGTTGCTATTGTTCAGATTCTGATAACTGTAAATGTGGATTTTCTTCTTCTGGTGAATCTAACTTTTCATCTGATGAATCTCTTGCAGAAGAATTCTCTGCAAAACTAAAAGTTTTAATGGCTCAATCAGCTGAAGATGAGCTGAAGATTTTTGCACAAATTCGTGCAATGGAGGAAGGCGACCTCAAAATTAAGCTGATGGAAACTTTCATGTCTCAAACATCTTCAGCCAGCAGAAGTACCGGTAAGAAGCCTCTCTTTCTTGAAGCTTCTTTTGACTGAAATACCAGGGCCTATCAACGGGACCAACAACAGAGAAAAGTTCGTGCACTCACTTTGGGGGAGGTGAGTCGAGAGATTCATATGCTTAAATCAGAAATTTATGTTTTAAAGTCCCAAGTAGCTAAATTAGAAAAGGGTAAACAGGAGGTGGAAAAAACTGTTTCTTTAGGCCATTGTACAAATTATACTCTACACAGCTCTCCTTTTGCAGAATCAAATGTGGAAATTTCAGAAGGGAAAAAGGATCCTACAGTAGGATTCCGAGAAATGCAGGTTCTAGCAATAGAATACCAACAACACCATGTAAAAATTAATGTTTGCATCAAAGGTGAGATGTTTTCCCTTACTACACTTTTAGATTCTGGTGCAGATGTAAATATCTTTAATAAAAAAAGTCATCCCCTCAAAGTACCGGGTATCAGCCTCAAGAAAAATAATAGGGTTAGGAGAGAAAACCCTCCAATATGAAGTTCCTTACGCTGCTGTCTATTTTGATACCGACTGCATAAAATTAAAATTTGCAGTTGGTGATATTCCTGTTGATTGCATATTAGGCAATGTGTTTTTAGCAGCAGTAGAACCCCATGGCTCTATTAGACTAAAGAATAACAGAGCAGGTTATTTTATAACTGTACCTACCTCAAAGGGAAAAGCCAAAAGAATAGACATGCCTTATGTCTCTAATCCCAGAGTTTCTACAATGGTACAAGCTATGCAGGAACTGAAAAAGGCTGAGAATAAACTTTCAGAACTCAAAGATCTGAAATCCACCATTCATATAGAAGAACAATTGAGCTCTCCAGAGGTTCAGAGAAAAATCTCTGAAATAAAAACTGTTATAGAAAATGAATATTGTTCTGAAGAACCTAATGCCTTTTGGCATAGGAAACAGCATAGTATAGAGCTTCCACACAAATCTGAATATACTGGCATACCTTGCAAATCCAGAGAAATCCTAATGAACAAAGAATATCGGGATCTCTGTGAGAAGGAAATAAATCAGCTTCTAAATAGAAAGTTGATTAGAGAATCTAACCGTCCCTGGAATTGCTATGGGTTCTATGTTAATAAGAGATCAGAACAGATCAGAGGTGTTCCAAGGGTGGTTATAAATTACAAGCCTCTGAATTCTGTCCTTGCAAATGACACATATCCTATTTCCCACAAAGGAGATCTGTTGGGAAGAATCTCAGGTGCCAAAACATTTTCTAAATTTGATCTCAAGTCTGGTTTCTGGCAGATTGCCATTGCTGAAAAGGACAAGTTCAAAACTGCATTTAGCATTCCTGCTGGACATTATGAGTGGAATTTCATGCCATTCGGTCTGAAGCATGCGCCTTCCAAATTTCAAAAGTTTATGGATTCAATATTCAAACCTTATGCTGATTGGTTGCTTGTATATATCGATGACATTCTTATTTTCTCAAAGAATCTCCAAGACCACTTTAAACATATAAAAATCTTTACAAAGTTGGTCAAACAGAATGGTCTGGTGCTCAGTAAGAAGAAGATGGAACTTTTCCAGACCTCTATTAAGTTTTTGGGGCACACAATCAGAAATGGACAAATTGCCTTACAGAGTCATGCAATGGAATTTGCAAACAAATTCCCAGATGTTATCTTAGACAAAATTCAGTTACAAAGATTTCTAGGATGTTTGAATTATGTTGGAAATTTTTATAAGGATTGTGCCGCAGACAAATCTCTGTTAAATCAAAGACTGAAGAAAAATCCCTCACCTTTGACCAATGAGCATACAGAAGCTGTTAGACAAATAAAGGCCAAGGTAAAAATCCTACCTATTTTATATGTTGCTGATGAATTTTTTTTAAAATTTTTTGAAACAGATGCCAGTGACATCGGATGGGGAGGTGTGCTGAAGCAAAAGAAAGATGAAGATGCAAAGGATAAAGATGAATAGGTAGTACAGTTTGCTTCTGGTACATGGAACAAAAAGGAGAAAAATTACTCTGTTATAGAAATAGAAGTTAAAGCTGCCTGGAACTACATTGATAAGTTCTCAATACATCTTTTAAATAAGCCTTTTTTGTTGAGAACTGATGCTTCAGCATTAGGTAAAGTCCTTACTAAGGAAATCAAAAAGCCCGGAGAAGCTAAATTTTCCAGATGGCAAGCACTCTTTGCCAACTTTGATTTTAAATTTTAACATATCAAAAGAGTGAATAACCATCTACTAGACTTTTTGAGCTGGGAATACATCCAGCATCAAGAACATAAAGAAGACCAAGTCATGGTGATCGTGACAGAATGGGATCAGAGTCATCAGCGAGAAGTGCTCAAAACCATCCCAGATGAAAAAATTTGGGCAGAGTATAGAGATGAGTGGAAACCCACTTGGCAGCTTCGTAATACCAAGGTACTTGATGCCAACCTACAAAATCATACAGACTTACAACATTTTGTACCAGAAAGAAGAGTGTACCCCAGAGGTAGTAGATGGATTCATGACATGGTATGCTCCCGAAGCATGAGAGCATCTTTTGAAGCTGAAGAGTCTTTATCACAAGACTTTGTTGATATTACTGTCACATGCATAGGAGGGAGTGATAGCCAACGGGTCTATTAAAAATAATTGGTCATAAATAGGAAAAGAAATCCTGCATAGACATGGACACATTTTAATCAATGGCCAGGAAATAATCCTGATTTCTTATTTCATGATACCATTTATAATTTTGCAGGGTATAAAAAACTATGGTGGGATCTCATGAATAAAGATGGCAGAAATGAGACCCACTATACCAAAGTTAAATTTGGTGCCACCTGGATCATGCAAGCCAATCAACAACCAGAATAGCTACAAGATTGGTGGAAAGATTATGGGCTTAATGAATTAGCTATGGATCTTGTATATTACGAATATTTCTTTCATAGTCAATGTGATTGGGGTATTGATAGTGGCATTGGTGAATGTTTTCATACACCTTGCCAAAATATCAGAGAATTTAATCAGATGGGAAGATCACAAACCCTAATGTACCACATGAGGACACATAACCAGTGGTTGGTGATGACAAAAATCAAACATCAAATCATTCTAAATAGACCTATTATTGTAAGGAGAATCTATACTAAAGCCTGGAATGATACTACGTATCAAAGGTATAGATTTCTTGGAATTAAAATCCTTGATGATCCAACAGAAAATAATGCAAGTGATTCTCGTGGACTCCACTGATAAAAAGTATCCACATTGTACTGTCTCCTATTCATGGGATTAAAGTGACTGGTTTTCTCATGAGCTTTCCGGTAAAAAGCTTCATAGTGTAAATATTCTTTCATACAGTTCTCATGGGCCTGTTGTACCTAAAGGCATCCACAGTGTACTAAAAACTAGCACTCACATGTTGGAGTATGGATGAAGGAATCTCTGCGCGGATGTCACTTCGTTGTTACCCGAAATCAATGATTCCTCTTCCACGTCATAGTTCTAAACAGATCCGAACTGATTGTTTGTCCCCCCTCTCATCCTACATAAGGAGGTTAAGGCTCATTCTTTCGGCATCGTTGGTTCATCAGTTGTTCATGTTTTGTTTGAGTCTTTGAGTGTGTTTAGAGTCAGAGTCTGAGCTCTTCCTGCTCTGCATCTACGAGTCCAATCTCAATCTGCTTGCATCACGAAGATCAGTTTCCAAGTCTAGAGTCTGACCTGGTTAGCCTGCGCATCAGTGTGCTCGGCACTGGTGAGAATCTAAAGTGGCAAGATCATTAGGTTGAGTCTGTATATTGGTGTGTTATATGATTTCTTAGACAGAGTCTATTATCAGCAAGGTAGCCTCCAGTATGCTATCTCATCTATTGAGAAGCTAAGTCTGGTAAATGTTGAAATAGTCAATCTCTGGAAGGAAATTTGAGTCCAGAAGATATATGTAATACATTTCTGAAATCAATAAAGAGAAATTTTTTCCGCATTTGAGTACTTTTTACTCTGAGCTTTTATTGTCTGTTGAGGTAGTATCTGTCTCTCTCATTTTTACTTGAGGTTCGCTAGAGGTTCGCCAAACCACCCAGGGATGCCAAGGTTGTTGAAGGTAGGAGGCCATGTTTAAGCTGTTAGTGCGAGACAGTGGGAGTAGGTTCAAAAAATTATATATTGGTTGCAGAATATTGACCCCCTCTGTCAGCTAATATCACATCAGGTAACCCCACATCACCAACTTTTTCAACCCTACAATTCTCAAGGTATTTTTGCAATTCAAATGAGACTTGACCCAGCCATTACTCACACAAAGACACCACGAACCGCAATCTTGCAACATTGTGTCCCCTCTATCAGCTGATATCACCTAATGTCACTTCACCTTGTACTTCTTCAACTCTCCAATAATCAAGCACTTCATCCACAAATTCAAATAGTATACTCCATAAATACAAATTGATACTTGACCCAGTCATTTACGTGCAATGTTCCCTTTCCCCTACTCCATAACATATAAATATAACAGAGGCTTGCATCTATATTCACAACATCTAACCATTCCTGCTGTTGTTGCAGCAGATTGAACTGATTTAGGGGAATAGCTGTTGAATTTATTCTGGGAAATAGTTGGTTTCTCTCGCCAGACTCCCATCATGGCGTTCGTAGTTGCTTTTCTCTTCTTGATGACATCTTCAAAAATAGTTTTTGCAGACTAGAAATCCCCACCTCCATATGACTACAATTCTATGCCTTCACCACCTCCTCCCTACTACTACAATTCACCACGTCCATCACCACCATATCCTTCGCCTTCTCCTCAATGCTACTACAAATCGCCTCCACTACGATCTCTTTCATCTCCTGCATATTACTACAAATCCCCACCATCACCTTTTCCATCCCCTCCTCCATGCTACTACAAGTCGCCACCACCACCATCTCCGTTACCTCCTCCATACTACTACAAATCCACACCCCCACCTTCTCCATCCCCTCCTCTTGTTGGAAATTTTGGTATGCTCTGATCTCTATTGAGAACATACACATAAAACAGATAAGCAATATATGCGGAAACAAAAATCACACACAGACAGATAGAGCGAAAACATAGGAGAGAAAAATTTCTTTTATTCATCTCTCTAAACATATGAAAATTACATTGCTTTAATACAAAATAGTCGGAGCCTGAAAGTTTAATGCAATTCAATGCTGGAACAGATGTATAACAACCAAACATCCTTTGGCTCTGTTTTCCAGTTTCTACATGAAAACAACGTACAAAACACAATTTTCCGGACTTGAAATGTTATAGGTTTTTCTACGAAAACACATTGCATCTGCACCCTCACTGCAAATCGCATTTTAGCATTTTTCACATGTGACTTGGCATGATACGGGAAATCATAAATCCTTGCAATTGCGATGTGCGATGGCACCATTGCATCAAAACATAAAACATTTAGTTTGCGGATGCTATCCTCCTAAGATTGGGATATGCGATATGTGATTGCATCGCACCTTAAACAAAATAACTTGTGGGGTGCTAAATGTAAGTCATAAGATATGTGAAGTGCGAAGTTGCAGGTGGAAATAAGGTAAAACATAAAATGTGTGAAGTGCTCACAGCGGGCGCGCTAAAAGGTAAGTTGGAAAATGTGCAAAATGCGATATTTATAATTTGTGATTTGCGATGATGATGTCACATCGCAACATCGCAAGGTTTTGGTGTGGGGCTTAAAATTTAAACGTTAAGAGATGCGAAGTGTGGTATGCAGGTGCTTAAGCAGTGGGGAGTTTGAAAAGCTAGAAGGTTAGAAATAAAGCGATAACAAAGGTTTCTGGGTGGATTGGTAATGCGGCAAGGTATGATGGGTCCCAACAAATTGCATTGGCGTAAACTTAACCTTCCGCGAAGCCTTAAGAGGTAAGGCTTAAAAATTGTAGGCTGCGACATGTGGGAAAACGATAAGTCAATGGCAGAAAAGAGAATTAAACGTAGAGTATGGCTCAGGTACTCTTTTTCTTGTTTTTGCATGAAACGCCTATGGATTTGAAAACCTATGCTTTTCCTTCCCTGCAACAAAATTCAATTGAAGTGTGGGATGCTGCAGTCTTATTCATGGCGGTGCTTGGGAGTATTTCCAACACTCCCCCTTAATCACAACTTCCTCCAACAATCATTCCCAAACATTTTCTGAGGTAAACAAAACTTTTATGTCCTAATGGCTTTGTGAGGATATCTGCAAACTATTCCTCTGACCTACAATGATGCAACACAGTTTCACCATTGTTAACTAATTCTCTTATGAAATGGTATTTGGCATCAATACGCTTTTTTCTCTTGTGGAAAATAGAATTCTTTGACAATGCAATTGCTAAGTTGTTATCACAAAAAATTGTGGTTCCTTTCTCTTGTTCGTGACATAAATATCTCAGCATCCTTACTCTACAAAGATGGAAAAATCTATGAATTAACCTCTGCTTCCATTCACAAAACGCACAACCCTTCGACTTCCTCTCTCCTCTCCGGCCAGAACGTTGTTCATCATCTAAACTGCTTGGCATGTTTTTGTTGTTGCTACTACATATTCAAATTTTGCTGTTGATAATGAAACTATTGGCTGCTTCTTGGAAGCCCATGAAATGGCTCTCGATCCCAAATGAAAAATATTACCTGATGTGCTCTTTCTTTCATCAACACTTCCAGCCCAATCACTATCAGTGTAACCAATCATCTTAAAATCATCAGTTTTGGAGTATAGAATACCATACTTCTTCGTTCCATTTACATATCTCAATATTCTCTTGGTTGTTTTCCAATGTGTCTCCTTGGGTGTCTCCATGAATTTGGAAATCAAATTTACTGCATACATTATATCAGGCCTAGTTGCAGTCAAATACATTAGACTGCCAACCATGATTTTGTACAATGTCAGATTGACATTCTTATTGAACTTCTCCTTGCTCAACTTCAAACCCATGACAGTTGGAGTTGATGATGGCTTGTTGTTCTGCATATTGACCCTTTTTAAAATATTTGCAACATGCTTTTCTTGGGAGATAAAAATTCCCTTTTCTGTTTTCTTTACTTCTACGCCAAAAAAAAATCTTAACAAACCCAAGTCAGTCATTTCAAACTAACTTTCATGACTGCTTTGAAATCAATAATGAGAGAAACATCATTGCATTTAAAAATAAAATCATCTACATACAAAACAACAATAAGAATTTTACCGTCATTTTCTTTGATGAAGAGTGTGGGTTCACCATCACACTTGTCGAACCCATTGTCCATCAGGTAAGCACCAATCCTATTGTACCATGCTCGTGGTGCTTGCTTCAGCCCATAAAGAGCTTTCCTCAACTTACACACCTTGTGTTCTTGGCCTTCTATTTCATATCCAAGAGGTTGTTCAACATACAGCTCCTGTTTCAACACTCCATTTACGAATGTTGACTTCACATCCATTTGATAAACTTTCCATTTTTGTTGTGATGCTATAGACATACACTGTCCACACTGTCTCCATCCTTGAAACTGATGTAAAGGTTTCCTCATAGTATCTTCCTTTCTGCTGCTTGTAGCCTTTGACAACTAGCCGTGCTTTGTGCCTTTCTATCTTGCCTTCAATGTTGCTCTTGGCTTATAGCCCCATTTCACTCCAATAACTTATTTTCCTTGTGGGAGGTCCACTAACTCCCATGTGTCATTCCTTTCTATTGCTCCTATTTCTTTATTCATTGCTTCAATCCACTTATCTTCTTTGACTGCATCTTCAAAATGGATTGGGTCATTAACATGAAAAAATAATGCAAATAAAGAATTCACACCAGTACCATTATCAAATTCTTCTTTCTAATAAATTTCTCTTTAATTTATGAATCTTGGTCTTTTTGTATTTGTTGAAGATATGCTTGGAGTTGCACTTGAACTCGAGGGATTTTTTTATCCCTGTGGTGTGCTTGTCAAAGTACTTCCTTGATTTCCCAATGTTGTTCTATTACTTGCTTGCGGTGTGCTTTGTTTTGCTTGTGTAGGTGGAGGAGGAGCTACCGTTGAGGAGTTGCTTGCTGCAGTCCATTCCTCTTTCTCTTCATGAGACATACATGTCTTCACATTTACTGTCTTCTCTAAACTTCCATCCCAAGATTCTTCTTCTATGAACTGAACATCTCCGTTGATTTTTACTTTCTTGGTTGAAGGATTATAGAGCTTGTAAGCCTTGGTTTCATCACTGTATCCAAGAAATATACATTTCTCCCCCTTTTTGTCCAACTTCTTCTTTAACTGATCTGGGTAATGTGCATATGCAACACATCCAAACGCTCTCATGTGAGTGAAAAATAGCTTTGTTCCACTACATGCTTCTTCTGGAACTTTGTTCATAACACTTTTGGTTGGACATCTATTTATGATATATGCTTCACAAGAGATAGCTTCTGCCCAATACTCATTTGGAAAATTATTTTCCTTCAAAATACTTTGGCAAATTCTTCTTGCCATGTCCATGATGGTCATATTTTTTCTTTCTGAAACACCGTTTTGCTGAGGTGTATAACTTGCAGTAAATTGTTTGTGAATTCCATGCTCCCTGCAAAAATGTAGGAAGTCTTTCGAGATATATTTTCCACCTCTGTCAGTTCTCAAAACTTTTATGTAGTGTCCACTTTGCTTCTCAACAATAGCTTTGTAGTGGTATAACTATTCAAACACTTCACTTTTCTGTTTTATAAAATAGACCTATGTCTTCCTTGTGTAATCATCTATAAATGTCAAAATATAGTGATTTCCACCTAGTGATGGTGTTTGCAATTGTCCACATACATCTGAGTGGACAATATCCAAAGGTGCCTTTGCCCTTATACTCTTTCCTACTGGAAATGATTCTCTGTGTTGTTTGCCCAAGATGAAATCTTCACATAGGTTGTTTGGTTTCTCTATGAGTGGTAATCCCTTTACCATGCCTTTTCTATGCAACAAGTTCAAACCTCTGAAATTGAGATGACCAAATCTCAAATACCATAACCAGTTATCATCTTTCACTTCTTCTTGAAAGATTTATTGTGTTACAGCTGCAACAACACCTCCTTCCTTCAAGTCTAATCTGATCTTGAGAGGAAACATTCTATTGCTTGTCATATGCACTTTTGCAATGATCTATCTACTTGGAGGCTTATCCATGATTGTGCACACATCGTTTTTAAAAAACACATTATAGCCATTTTGCATGAGCTGTCTAATTCTTAGAAGGTTACATTTCAGGCCAGAAACATAATAGACATTTGGCATGAAATTATTCTCTCCCTTCTTTGCCAGTATGTTTACTCTTCATTTTCCCATGACAAAGAATTTGCTATCAGTCCCCAACGTCACTTCAGATTTTACACTTTCATCTAGATTAGAAAACATTGCTATGTTTCCAGTCATGTGGTTGCCACACTCTGAATGTAAGAACCATATATCTTGTTTTTTTTCTTGTGCTAGATTACAAGCTAAAAGAATGCTACCATGGTTCTAATTTTATTTTGTGAAATTTACAATAGGTTTACTACCCATATTATTTTTCTTCTTTCTACATTCATTTGCATAATGACCATAATTTTTGAAATAATGACATTGGACATAATGTTTATCATACCTCTGTCCTTGTGCTTGATTCTGGCTTGATCTTTGGCTTGGATTCTGATTGCTGCCCCTTCCACTTGTGCTTGCAGGGTTGCTTCTACCACCTCTGTGTGGGATTCTTCCTCTTCCTCAATATTTTGATCTTCCTTGACCTCTACCTTGACCAAAATACATTTGTGTCTTAAATTCATGCTCCAATGAGTATTTTTTTGCTTTTTTCAGTCTGTGCTCATGAGAGATTAGTGATTCAAACCTTGATCTTTTATGGCCACAACTATGGCATCAAACCTTGATGGTAGACTTCTTAAGACTTTCTCCAATATTCTCCTTTCTTCAAGTGTCTCTCCATGAGACCTTATTTGGGTAACCAACCCAATCACATGTGTAAATAATGAGTCTATATTATCATACTCTTTCATACAAAGAGTTTCAAAATCTCTTCTCAACATTTGAAGTTTTCTTTTCTTCGCCTTTGCGATGCCTTGATATGTTGTCTATGATTTGAAATAACTGTATTAGTTTTGTTGTGCTAAGTGTCTTTCAATTTATAAACATGTGCATAATAAGTTCATTAGTTTTGTTAAGGATTGAGGTGTTTGTCCATGAATTGTAGATGATTTTAAGTGAATTAGAAGCATAAAACAAGCTTAAATAACACTGAGCATCAGTGTAAAACAGAGAAATAAGTCACCACATGAAATTTACACAGCAGGCATGATGAAGTAGTTCACCCTTCCTAGGCTACATCTGTTGGTCCAACTCTCAATGGCATGTCCATCTTTCATTATGCTCAAAATTTTGCTATTACATGTAGTTACAGTGCTTTAATGGTTGTTTTCTCTAGACAAATGGCTCCAGAATGCTCTAATTAGTCAAAAATGACTCTTCATTCACTCTGAATGGGAAAAAATTGAGTCTCCTACTCTTTTGCCCAATTTCACCTAGAAAAGCTCCACTAAAAGTGGAGAACTCCACTTAACTGGAGATAAATTAGGCAATTTCACCATTTTTTAGGCATGCTCCAAATATCCTGCTGAATCAAACTGTGGCATTAACTATTGTGGTTGGCGTGGCTACATGCTAACCCCAAAACCCACGGCTATGCTAACGGCTGGGCGGAACTGTCGGTGGAACCCTAACAATAAATTGTGGTTTGATTTCTTTTAAACTCCAGTTGAGGTTGATGGTTACAAAGACCGCGCAGAGGTGTTATATTAAACATTGCCATGTGATATGTGTTGAAAACTGCTGATGGGTTGTTATGTTAACGTTTTCATATATTCCATGTGAACACTTGTTATTCCAACCCCCAATGTGATTTGAAACACATAATAAATATAATCTGTAGACCATAAGGTTAAGATTCATCGTGCACCTTGGGTGGTTAGACATGTGCGTGATATGCCGGTGGTCCGAGGGTCGATTCTTATGGCCTCCAACAAAATTTTATAACACCATTACATGGACATGTGGCTGCCTCAGGGTTGGCCACGTGTCACCCTGTGATTGGCCCTCTGAGTTGTACTTTCAACAAAAAAAATGAGACACTTGTTAAACCCTGATTGGTTGTAAGGAAAGGAATATTTCGAGAATGCTCCTCTTTTTTCTGACTGTACCTACACCTTGCTGACTATGCATACCAGTCAAACTTGGTCAAACTGACGCAATTTTACCGTATGGAATTTCGATCAAAACACGATATCTTCCTCATACGACATCGGTTTTTTGAACTGTTTGCGGTGCCAGAATCAAGAATACGAGATTTATGCAACCATCTTAGTTTCATACCAATCCCATAAAATTTGATTTTAAGAAAAATTTATGAACTCATGATCACTCCTCCCCATTGGGAAGCTTTTGGATTGCAAAAGAATTGATTACTTGTTTAGTAGATGAAGATACAACTCCCTCACCTTTCAAACCTCCATCCACTTTTCCTTGCTTGGTTTAGTGCCTTTGAGCCCAACTCAAAGGTAGTCAACACTTCACCTCTTTGATGCTCGTGTCCTCCTGTCAAGGATTGTATCTTCTTTGAGCTCATCCAGAAATTCTGGCAAGAAATCTTCAATAGAAGCTAGCTGAAAATCACTTCCTTAATCATCGATCAAAGTTGGCTCATACATGCGTAAGTTTTCATTATTTACAAGTAAATAAATTTGTATTTAAGAAGGCAGGTCAATTTGGAATGCATTATTACAAAATTTCTTTATGATCTTAAAAGGACCATAGCAAATGGTTTGAGATTTTTACCTTCCCCTTGCGTCCTTTCTTTGCTAATGTGCAACCATACCTCATCTCCCTCTTGAAAATTGTGATCAACCCATTGTTTTTCATGCCTCTCTTTGTATTTTCTTTGATTGTTCTCAAGCTGTTCTTGAACTTGTTGATGTATAATCTGAATTTTCTCAATGAACTTTCGAGCCTTATCACTGTCACTATGGCCATCAATTGCAATATCCTTCCCAAAGATGAAGTTTAATGGAGATTTTGGCAAATACCCAAAGCATACTTCAAAAGGTGAGGTTTGTGTAGAAGAGTGCTTTTCCCGGTTGTAAGCGTGTTGAATGTAATGTAGTTGTTCATAACACAACTTAGGATGTTTGCTGTAATATCCTCTCAATAGATGCAAAACATTTCTATTCACCACCCTGGTTTTTCTATATGTTTGTGGATGAACAGTGGTACTCTTTTCCAATTTTATGTCCATCATTCTCCATAGAATTGACCAAAAATTCCCAATGAATCTGGAATCCTTGTCACTTACAATAGAAGTTGGAAATCCAAAATGAACCCAAAAATGTTGAAAATAAATTTCAACAGTTTTTTCACCTATAGGTTTTTTTACATGGCATAAGTACACACATTTTACTAAATCTATCCACAACTACATAAAGATAATCATGTTGTTTTCTGAACATAGGTAGACCTCCAACAAAGTCCACAAAGACACTCTCCCATGGCCTTGATGGTACTGATAGTGGTGTGTACAACCCAAGCTTCCTATTACTAGGCTTACTTGTTGCACACATAGAACAACCTCTTATAAAACGTGACACACTATCTATCATGCGAGGCCAATAGCAATACCTTTGTAGGTTCGCCATTTTTTTTCTTACCCCAAAGTGTCCAGCAATAAGAGATGAATGAGCTTCTCTCATGAAAATTAGCCTCTCTCCTTGTGGAATACATAGATTTCGCAAATGAAATAGCAAATTCTTATGCATGTGATAATATTTTTCTTCGACTTGATTCCCTTCACTCAAACTAGCATACACATGTTGAAAATCAATGTTATGTGCATATTATTCTACGTAACTCTCATGTACAACATAATCATTTTTTAGTAAAGTAGATGCAATAATGATTGGTCTTGAAATCATATATGTAAATTTATTGAAAATACCTTTCTTGTACCTTATAACCAAGTGAAACTGTTGAAGAAATCCCATCCACTTGAAATGTCTTAATTTTTGTAATTTTGTTTGTGACTACAAGTACTGTAACGGTTGGTGATCAGTGTGTACAACAGTATCTTTACCCGTCTAGTAGTGTTTCCAATTCTTGACACTTTGTACCAATGCATATAGTTCTTTTCCATATGTAGGATAATTAGTCACAGAACCATTAAATATTTGAGAATGAAAAGCGTTAGGCTTACCATGCTACAAAATTACTGCTCCCATGGCATAATCACTAGCATCATTTTATAGCTCGAATGGATGTCTCAAATTTGGTAATGCGAGGACTGGAGCTGAAATGATATTGTCTTTTAAAGCTTCGAAAGCTTTCTATTGTTTGCCTCCCCATTTGGAGCCTTTCTTCACACTTTTCACTGCATGCATAGGAGTTGTGATGGAAGAAAAGTTAGCAATAAAATTTGTCCAATATTGAGTTGCACCTAAGAAACTTCTTACCTCAGTAATTGTTTTGGGTGTGGGCCATTTCATAATGGCTTCCACTTTAGAAGGATCAATCCTCAATTCTCCTCCTCCTACAATATGTCCCAAATAGACCAAAGAAGTATTTCCAAACTCACACTTTGACATCTTAAGAAACAATTTATCTTTCTTCAAAATATCAAGCACTCTATTCACATGTACGACATGATATTCTTTTGTTTTTCTGAAAATTAAAATGTCATATAAGTAGACAATAAAAAATTCATCAAGGAATGGATGCAAAACACTATCCATAACATGCATGAAATTTGTCAGTGCATTACACAAACCAAATGGCATAACTAGCCACTCAAAGATTCCTTGTTTGGTTTTGAATGCAGTTTTTCATATATCACTTTCTGCAATTCTTACTTGATGATATCCACTTCGTAAATATAACTTAGTGAAAAATTTTATTTCTTTCATCTGATCAATAAAATCATCTATTCTTGGGAGTGGGTAACGATTTTTTACCATAATCCTGTTCAAAGCTCGAAAATCTACACACATGTGCCAAGTCCCATCCTTCTTTGGTATCAAGACTATAGGTGAACCGCATGGCGAGGTGCTTGGCCTTATGATTCCTTTATCCAACATCTCTTTGATTTTCCTCTTTGTTTCAGCATTCTCCATTATCGACATGCGATACATATTGAGGTTTGGAAGAGGAAAATCTTGCTGCAACTGAATCTCCTATTGAATCTCCCTTTTTGGAGGCAATCCTGTTGGCTCCTGAAACATATCATGATGCACATTAACCACATCATATAAATATGATTTCAACTTAGGATCACATCCCTCAAATTATTCATGATTAATATCAGCTTTAGGCTTGATCATAAGAAGAACAAAATTCTTACTTGAATTTACCAGCCTTTTTACCTGTCCATCATTTACCATAGCAATGTTTGTCTTCTTGCGTTGTGCTCTAACAATGAACTCCTTTCCATCATTGAATAAATGATACTTTTTCTCATGGAGATAGAAGATCTCTTTCCTGTCATACAAGTAAGGACTCCTTAATACAATACCAGTGATGTCAAGCGGAACCACATCTAATTCAACTGTGTCAACAAAATTTGTAGTGATTGCAAACCACAATATACATTTCTTTGAAACCTGTAGATTTGCATCCTTGCAAATCCAACCTAATGGATATGGCTTTGGATGTGGTATGGTCTTAAGGTTAATTTTCTTGACCAAATATTCAGATATTAAGTTTCTTGACCAAATCTTCAAACAATGTGTCAATCTTGGTATGCTTGGATATGACCCTCACATGAAACAATTCTATTCTTTCTTCTTCATTTGGAGTGTTTATGTGACAGTTTGATGTACTCAATAGAAGAAAATGATGAAATTAGTGACCAGGTGACTATAAAAGTTAGTCACCAAAATTATTTCAAGTCAATTACTACTAAATTTGAGCAATTTTAAGTGACCGAACTAAAAATGACTAACTTAAACGACTAATTTAGTCTAGGAATAAAATAGACGACTAGATAATAAGTGACTAAACTAAAAAACTAAATTAAATGACTAATTTAGTCTAGTAATAAAATATAAGACTAGATAATAAGTGACTAAAGTAAAAACAACTAACTTGAATGACTAATTTAGTCTATGATTAAAATATATGACTAGATAATAGGTGACAAAATTAATAATGATTAACGTAAATGACTATTATAGTCCAAGAATAAAAATATGACCAAATAACAAATACAACAAGTATATGTCGAATTTTTCATTTATGTTAGTAATTTGTAATTGCGAACACACTATTTGTTATGGGTTTTTTGTGGCATTATTAAATACCATGGTTGATTATTGCACTAGATTCACAGAGAATTATTTAATTAATTTGAATTCAAAGTATATTAATTTATACATGGTCAATTGCTATAAATCTAGAAGTTTAATCTAAAGCCATATTATTCTATAGATACATGCATTACAAAAATGTTCACGAATCCTAATAATGCATTCACATTTTTAGAATGTGCACACACTATTATTAGAAGACCATACATACTAAAAATTCTTGTGGCTTTTTAATTATGTAGAATAACATGCCATGCTCCCATATCCTAGTTGAAATCTGGATATCCCTTAGAGAGTATCTACGTGGTTTTTTGGGGGTTAATTCATGTTCCTCGAATTCAAGAAGCTTTGGTTAGGGCCTAAGGCCCTCCTTTCTCCTACCCTCAAGATAGTACATTCCCCAAGACCCATTCTTACCATGTAAACGATACCCATGGTGACATTAAAGATCTTCCATATAGGCTAAATATCCCCTACAGATGTTCATTGTTGTAATTAGAATAATTCTTCAAGAAGATTTATCATGGGAAAATTCAAATATGACCTAAGCACCTTGTGATCCTTCCTTGACCATGGTTAAGGCCCCAGGTGCCATACATGGTGAAAAAATACTCCTAATGATATTAAGGACAAACTTAAAGGTCCTAAGACCTAACTATGTCACAAAAAACCTTCAAATAACACCCATATCACACCTAAAGGCTAGATATATCTTAGATATGATATGTATGGTCGTTTGAGGCCTTATTCACGCCCCTTGAACTAAATAAGTTTTGTTTAGGGACTAAGGATCTTTTTTTCCTTCCATATCCATCATAGAGGCCATAAAACCCATCCTTATTATGCAAAACATAATAGTTGTTTCCATATTTCCATTCTCATATTATGTTCATGGACATTAAATATGAGAAAGACTTGTTTTAGGCATAAGGACCTTTTTCATTCCTTGGCCAAGATATAATACCTAACTTCCATATATGATGTGAAAAAACTCATAATGGAACCCTTATGCTAGATGGAGGCCTAAAATCCCTCAAAGATGATTTATATTGTTCTTTATGGTTTTTTTCATGCAATGTGAGCCAAAGAAGTTTCATTATGGGATTAAGGCCATTGTTTTCATCCCTTTGCAACAATACATGCCTAAGACACATTCTTACTATGTAAAACATACCAATGACACTAAATATCCCCCATATATTCCTAAGATCCCGTATAGAGGTTATGAGTTAATGTTCTTTGAGAACTATTTCCAAAGCTTAATCATAAAATATTCAAATAAGTCCTAAGCCCCTTATGACATTCCTATTTTGACCAAGCCTACACTTGTAAGCATCATATGTGATTTGAAAGCCTCCTAATTTAATTAAGGTATAATGATGAGGCTCCAAGACCCAATCATACTGTACAAAAACTTTCAATGGTAGACACATCCATTCTAGAGGCCAATAAATATCCCTTAGAGAATATAATTTATTTGATGGTTTGAATCTTTTTTGATGGACACTAATTATTTAAGACTTAAGTCCCTTTTATTTAATGTCCATATTTAGCCATAGTAAAATCCATGGGACCCATTCTTATTGTGCAAAACATAATAAATTTCCATATTCCCAGCTAGAGGTCTTGTTCATGGAAATTGAGCATTGGAAAGATTAATTTAGGGACCAAGGAAATTTTTTTCCTCTCCTAACCATAACATAGACACTAACTCTGATATGTGGTGAGAAATAATCCTATGGTGCCCCTATCCCAACTTAAGACCAAAGATTATTTAAAAAATATCTATGTGGTTTTTAATTCTAGATCATTTCCCTTGCCACTAAGAAGCTTTTGTAAGTCCTAATGCCCTTGTTTACCTCCCCTACCCATGGTACATTCCTTAAATCCTATACATGGTGTGAAAAAATTCCTAATGTAATTGATATCCCATATATTCCTAAGATTATTTAGAGAGGATCTATGTGGTTTTTCAATTCCAAATTCATGGCCCTTGAACATGAGAAGATTCATTTTAGAAATAAAATCCTTTTTTGTAGGGACTACTAAATTGATGATAACTTCCACCTTGGCGGGGTCAACCATTAGTCTCTGCCAACAGACTATGTGGCCTAACAAGATCCTGAAAGGTATAGAGAATATTCACTTCTTAATATTTAGGGAAATCTGGTGCTTTCTATAGGCGTCAAACATCATGCGCAGGTTCGAGAAGTACTTCTTTACCAATCCAAATACTATCCAATCATTAAAGTTTACCTCCAAGAAATTGTGAATGAACTCCTTGAATACTGCAACCACTACCCATGAAAATATGGCATGGCCATTTTTGAGCCCAAACAGCATGATAATGTACTGGAAGGATCCCCATTTGGTGGCAAACTTAGTTTTGTTACGATCTTCCGGTGTGATCCTGATCTGATGGTAGCTCGAAAACTCGTCAGTGAATGAGTATGCTTCCTGCGCTCCCACACTATCAAGGATTTCATCAAAGAATGGCATAGGGAATGGATCATGTACGCAGGAATGATTCAGCTTCTGCAGGTCGACGCAAATTCTTATTTCTCCTTTAGTATTTTTCTCTTGAACTACCATTAGG